>JAEIFQ010000723.1:0-17366 GCA_018904025.1 Zaprionus vittiger | reverse complement strand
GATAGCTTTCTGAGGAGGGTCGTTCGTTGGGTATAGGTTGAGTAGGTATTGAATTCGTCTGATAAACGAACTGAGGCTATTCGGCTCTCCGTTACTTTCAACTGATGTCACCGAATTACCGTCGCGATTCACGTGAGTTCTTTTGCGAATGATAGTTAAGGACTTGGATAAATTTTATTCCTCTTCAATAACTTACATCCTACCGGCTGCGCCAGTTAAGTATTTAGGTGTTCATTTAAATAAAAAATATAATTTTTATTTATAATTTTTATTTGATAGATTTATTTGTTATTTATTACACCAGTGTCAGTCATAAACTAACTGACAGAATTATTCTTATGGACCAGGAAACCTTAAAGTTCTACAGAGCTTTACATCTTTGTTTATCAGTAACTTAAGTTTCTTATCCTTTGACGGTTGGTGTCTTGAGTGAACTTGTATTGTAAGGCTTTTGAAGAGTGAAGCTTTTCATATGGAGAATGAATATGTCACTATATATATACACCGATTTTAAGATAAATGTCTCTGTTAAATTAAAAAAAAAACAAATATTATCCAGTATTAAGACTAGACTATACCCTGACTTAACAACGGATATTATGACATGCCACTCATGATCCATTCCAACTGATTCAATTTCAGTAGCTACCCCTCATAACACTTTCAATTCCCTTTCTATCGCGGATGCAATTAGATTTCTATCAGGATATGAGGGTATCCTTAAGGTATTTATGGAATTTATTGAAAATGTATGTATTCTAGTTTTAATTAAAGGAACGGATATGATTTTCTATAGCAGCATGATGTAAATACGTTATTGACGCATACATATGTAAATGCTTTCAATTTATTCTCGACAGCCGCTCATCTCGCTTTGCGCTTGCCCGCCTGCCTTTATTACACGAGCTCTTGGTGATATGGTCATACTCTTTTAATCGGAATTTGGAGGGTAGATATTATAGATAGAAGTTATAAACCCTCTCCAAGTATCTTCCCCGCTCCCCTACTGACCGCCGCTCTTACACACTCTCCCCCCGTTGCGCTGGCTGCAAACGACGCATTCAGCACTGGAGCCGGAGCTCTGGAGAGAACCAGCACTGACGTTAGAAGGCAGTGTTCGACTTTCTCCCGAACACACTAACCGGAAAACCGCCGCGAGCTATTTAAATTAAGTTATTTTTGTAAAACATCAAACTTAATTTCCATTTATGGAGAGCTGGCAACCCTTGAATTTGCCAATCACATTTACTTAAGTCTTAATTTGCTACAAATTAATCTGTAATCGATATCTTGGGAATCATCGCTAATTCTTCCTCTTTCCATCGCCTACTGTCAGCCACTCTGGAAGTGCAGCATAAGCTCTAAAAATTGTAATTTGAATAAATCTCTAATCTGGTTAACCATCAATTATTATAATTAATTAGAAATTCAATGAAAACGGTTTTTTAACATAACTCTTCACTTCATTGGGGGAAACTATCTACAGGACCAGTCGTCGATCTACAAGAACACTTGGAATGCTCTCCATACATACTAGGTGAGGTATGCAGCTACGGGAGCCGTAACAACACAAGCAAGAAATAGTCTTGCTTTACTTAGATATTATCTAGCTTTTAATAAAGCTGAGATCTGTGTGTTAACACAACCGGACAGACAGATAGGGCTAAATCAATTCGGCTACTGATCCTTAAAAATCTTAAATAAACTCGATTTGGGTGCAATAATAGCACATACTGATACCAAGTTTGGTAGCCCCAGCTACCAAAACAAAATAAACCAAATAAATGAATGAAATGCAAATTTGCACCCGTCTCTAGTGAGAATTGCACACACACACTCTATCACAGTCTCTATCCACGTATGCTTGCGTAAATTAGGTCTGCTTAAGTATATACGTGCCACGTGAGTTTAATTCGTATCATATCTTACTTATTTATAGTCCGATTAAAATTTAATTTTCACATAACGCCCGTGGCAAGCTATTTGTCATGTAAGATATAAAACTTCGTTTTTGAGTTAATATTATAACTTTTATATAGTTATAACTGATTTACAGCGGCGGGAACGGCCGTGTCCAAATTGAAGATACATGTATGTTGTCACAAAATTTGATGGCTATAGCTCTTATAGTTTCTGAGTGGCGGCCATGTGGCGACTATGCAGCTCTCAATGCGCAAACGATTCCTGATCGGTTCAGACTACTGCACATTCAGGATTGCACACATATTTTCTATGGTAAGAAAATATTTTCAAAAATTTATGTTAATTGCGCATATCACCAGATTCCAATTGAACAACGTGACATTCCAAAAACTGCTATAGCTACGCCTTTTGGTTTATGCGAATTCACACACATTACATACAACGTAGCATAGACGATTCAACGCTACATGGAGGTCGCCTATAGAGATCTCGAGTTCGTTTTCGTATATGTAGATGACATCGCCGTAGCATCAAATCTGAACAACATGAAATTCATCTTCGTCAAGTTTTTGAACGACTTCAACGTTATCACCTCACAATAAACCCAGGACAATGTTTTTCGGACAAAATTCGATCGAATTATCAGGAAACCATGTCGACTCTCTTGGTAACGCAATTTCGAGAATACGTAGATATGATAATGAGCTTAGTATATGTTAAAGTCAGAAAGTTGTATCTTTTATACAGCGCTTATAAATTGATTTTAAAAATTGAATTATTAATTTGCGGGGGCGGTGGGCGTGGCATCCAACATTTGAAATAAACTTGATCTGCGCCGGCTACACAAAAATGTTCATGCCAAATTTGGTAACTCTAGCTCTTATAATGGCTGAGATCTGTGTGTTCATTTGGTCATCCGGACATCCGGACATCCGGACATCCGGACATCCAGACAGACAGACATGGCTCAATCGACTCGGCTAGTGATCCTGAGCAAGAATATATATACTTTATCGGGTCTGCCACGCCTCCTTCTGCCTGTTACATACATTTGCACAAAGTTAGTATACCCTTTTTTGACCATTTTCAATGGTCGAAGGGTATAAAAAAAAATCGAAATTTGATTATACGTAACCTGCGAAAATTCAAATTTTGAGATACTTTTTATTCATTGACCAAAAAGTATGATGCAATCAAAGACGCCCTGATTAAGGAACACACCGATGCGGATGACCGCAAACTTAACAAACTCATTCATGAGGTGCAGTTAGACGACCTGAAGCCCTCACAATTGCTGAAACGAATGAGGAAGCTAGCACACAACAATGTCTCCGAGATGGTTATCAAGACACTCTGGAGGCTTAGAGCAAACCTTCGATTTCGGCGGCACATGCACATTTTTTTAAAGCAGATGAAATCCAATACAGCGACTAAAGACCGCTCGAACAAAATTTCCAAATCTACTTTGCCATTTTGTTACTACCACGCCAGATTTGGCGCCATAGCGAAGAAATGCGTAGAGCCCTGCGAATTTCAAAATTCACTACAAAAAACTAAAGCCCACTTTGACATCAGCGGTTAACGAAGTAGGATAGTTGGAACGACTAAAATCCTTTTTTTAATCGACACCGGAACTTATATTTCCATTTCACTACCCAAAAATCGTTACTCTGAGACCACAGACAACCTGTATTCTGCAAACAGAACTCCAATCAAGACATTCGGCACCAAAATTGCGTCAGTCAACTTCGGCTTGAACAGAAACATGAGCTGGCAATTCATTATCGCTGACATCACTAAACCAATTATCGTAGCCGATTTCCTTCATGCATATAATCTAGTGGCCTAGTCATCGACAGCTCTACAAAGCTTTTCGCAAGAGGATCCATCTGCAGTTTGGAAGTAGAAATACTGCACATAGTTTCGCCTACAAACAATGACCGGTAGGAAGCACTTCTGCGTGAATACAGCGTTCTGGCAAAACCATGCAACTATAATTCAGCACTGTATCTTTACAAAGGATCATCCAGTGGTCAGGCAAGAACGACGATTAAATCCAGAGAAGTTGATAATCGCCAAAAAGGAATTTGTCAGCGCGAGCGTCACCTGTCGAGATAATTTGAAAGCATGTTCATATGAATATGTGTATGAATTTAACAAATTAAACTACACCGAAACATATGTTGAAGGGTATCCCACTGACTGTGCGGCGCGACATCTTACTGGTCTTTTGATAACTTCAAATCACTAACTTATAATTACATATATGCATAAATAATATGGATTTGCAGACAAATGTATTTAACAGACAGACCCCACAAAGTATATAAATTCTTGTTCAATATCACTAGCAGAGTCGATTGAACCATGTCCGTCTGTCTGTCCGGAGGACCAGATGATCACGTGTTTCAACTATTATAAACGCTAGAGACACAAAAATTTGGAATAAAGGTTCATATACACTCTGCGCAGATAGAGGGTATTTCAAATTTCGATGCTACGCCCACCGCCCCGCAAATCAATAATTTAATTTTTTAGCTCGATTTGTAAACGCCGTATAAAATATATAACTTTTTTACTTTATCATATACTAAGCGAAAAATAAACAAAGAAAGTATGAGCATAAGACCAAGTACTCGGGTTAGTTAATAAGGGAAGCAGGCGAGCGCGAGAGTCATCTGTCTAGGTCGAAGGGTATCCCACTGTCCTATGCCGCTCGACTTTTTCTCTCGTTGGTGTTATAATAAGAAATGACAAACGCTTGATTAGTTAGTTCACAATGAGTATTGTGTATGTTTTTACAGTGTGCTCTTGCAGATTGACCATTGGAATTTTTGGGGTGGAAGGCGAGTTTGTAGCTGGGATGGTAACTCCACCCACCTAGCACGGAGTGAGGCCCTGAACGAATGTATGGTTATACTCCCTTACACTAGTAACAATAGATAAGCTGATTAATTGATTTTTTTTTTGGTCAAAGTCTACTTAAATCGCGTCATGATGAACTCTGAATTCTTGACTTACAGGCTACTTGAATTGTTATTTTCTTGTCGCTGCTTGATTAAACTTTTAGCTGATATATGTTGTTGTTATTATTTGGTTTATAAATACATTTTACTTGAATATGGTATTTTTAAAAGGAGCATTCTAGAACTCTTGCCTTAACGATTAAATTGTATGGAGTTGATTAAGAAAATACATCTATATAAATACAAAGTCTTTAAGGTTATATATTATTTTATTATGTGATAATTTGATTTAAATTTAATTAACATATGGACCGGGCGATTCTTCTGTTAATGTTGATACTCTATACGGTCTGGCCAAAATAAATATGTCTTCTGCAAGGGTGTAATTATAACGTCTTTGAAATTTCAGACAATTTACTTAGGGTTTTTATTTTACATCACATAAGAGAGCAACGCCGCGTAAAACCCAATGATCGGGAGCCTTATTAGAAGGTAACCATAATGGACAAATATAATTTAAATCAGTGCGATTGATTTTTTTATAAACTGGACAAGTATATAGCTTCGGATTCTTTGGAGCAGTAGAATTAATTGCATAAATGTGTATTACCGGCATTAAACTAAATAAGACTTTGTTGGTTGCCTCTACTAGACGGCCTGTACGTCTATCCCACCCAGCACCATCCACGAATAGTCCGTTTACATAAACTCCTTCTTTTGGAGGTTTCTTACACTCTTCTGGTCCTACTTTAAGTGTATCATTATGCATTGTTACCTGATCCAATGCCCATCCCTGATGTGCACGGGCTACTTCTTGTCGCATAGCAGTTAAAAATCCTTGGGGATTAAAAAATCCAGACATCCAAAATACCACTGGCCGTGATCCAAAAGCCCAACCATAAAACTGCGTATGTCGGTCTATAAGCTCTGAAAACCAAAAACCAAGGGTGGATGAAACCCAGCTGCCTCTTTTAAATATTGTTGGAACACGTGCATTAAAAATATTATCTAGAGCATCTCTCAAATTATCGCTCATTATAATGGTTCCCTCAACAGCTAGTAGTAGGTCTTTAAATGTTGATCTGTCCGGAGGACCAGATGATCACGTGTTTCAACTATTATAAACGCTAGAGACACAAAAATTTGGAATAAAGGTTCATATACACTCTGCGCAGATAGAGGGTATTTCAAATTTCGATGCTACGCCCACCGCCCCGCAAATCAATAATTTAATTTTTTAGCTCGATTTGTAAACGCCGTATAAAATATATAACTTTTTTACTTTATCATATACTAAGCGAAAAATAAACAAAGAAAGTATGAGCATAAGACCAAGTACTCGGGTTAGTTAATAAGGGAAGCAGGCGAGCGCGAGAGTCATCTGTCTAGGTCGAAGGGTATCCCACTGTCCTATGCCGCTCGACTTTTTCTCTCGTTGGTGTTACAATAAGAAATGACAAACGCTTGATTAGTTAGTTCACAATGAGTATTGTGTATGTTTTTACAGTGTGCTCTTGCAGATTGACCATTGGACTTTTTGGGGTGGAAGGCGAGTTTGTAGCTGGGATGGTAACTCCACCCACCTAGCACGGAGTGAGGCCCTGAACGAATGTATGGCTATACTCCCTTACACTAGTAACAATAGATAAGCTGATTAATTGATTTTTTTTTTGGTCAAAGTCTACTTAAATCGCGTCATGATGAACTCTGAATTCTTGACTTACAGGCTACTTGAATTGTTATTTTTTTGTCGCTGCTTGATTAAATTTTTAGCTGATATATGTTGTCGTTATTATTTGGTTTATAAATACATTTTACTTGAATATGGTATTTTTAAAAGGAGCATTCTAGAACTCTTGCCTTAACGATTAAATTGTATGGAGTTGATTAAAAAAATACATCTATATAAATACAAAGTCTTTAAGGTTATATATTATTTTATTATGTGATAATTTGATTTAAATTTAATTAACATATGGACCGGGCGATTCTTCTGTTAATGTTGATACTCTATACGGTCTGGCCAAAATAAATATGTCTTCTGCAAGGGTGTAATTATAACGTCTTTGAAATTTCAGACAATTTACTTAGGGTTTTTATTTTACATCACATAAGAGAGCAACGCCGCGTAAAACCCAATGATCGGGAGCCTTATTAGAAGGTAACCATAATGGACAAATATAATTTAAATCAGTGCGATTGATTTTTTTATAAACTGGACAAGTATATAGCTTCGGATTCTTTGGAGCAGTAGAATTAATTGCATAAATGTGTACTACCGGCATTAAACTAAATAAGACTTTGTTGGTTGCCTCTACTAGACGGCCTGTACGTCTATCCCACCACACCATCCACAAATAGTCCGTTTACATAAACTCCCTTCTTTTGGAGGTTTCTTACACTCTTCTGGTCCTACTTTAAGTGTATCATTATGCATTGTTACCTGATCCAATGCCCATCCCTGATGTGCACGGGCTACTTCTTGTCGCATAGCAGTTAAAAATCCTTGGGGATTAAAAAATCCAGACATCCAAAATACCACTGGCCGTGATCCAAAAGCCCAACCATAAAACTGCGTATGTCGGTCTATAAGCTCTGAAAACCAAAAACCAAGGGTGGATGAAACCCAGCTGCCTCTTTTAAATATTGTTGGAACACGTGCATTAAAAATATTATCTAGAGCATCTCTCAAATTATCGCTCATTATAATGGTTCCCTCAACAGCTAGTAGTAGGTCTTTGAATGTTGATCGAACAAGTACTATAATCTATAGGAGAAATTATTAACTAAAAAAATATTTTAATTTTAAATATATCATACCCGTTGCATTCGATCAATCTCTTGACGAAGAAATATATTCATAGAACTTGTCGCACCAGCAGCTATAAGGGCCTGCTTTACATCGAATAAATCAAAAGGCATTGGTGTTTTACTTAACATTTCCCGCACTTGCCGAGCTACGCGGTCCTCACGAGATTCTGTATTGCTGCTAGAGGATTCTGTATAAATAAATGTAAAAATTTAATGAGGGAAAATTTTGTTGGCCTAACAAACAAATGTATGCATGTTTGGAGATATTTATAAATATTTTTTTTGCCTTATCCATAAAGTGGAACTAAAGTCAAAACAGAAAAGTTTATATATTCTTGTTTAGGATCAATAACCATATCTGTCTGTCCGTCTGTCTGTTTGAACGTCAAAATCTCAGTTATTATAAGAACTAGCATGAAGGCATGAAGGTTTCTGTAAAATAGGATACAGTTGTATATTTGTAAAACGAGTACATTTTTCATCATACTTAATCATTGATGACTATAATAAACTTATACGCATTTGGTATAAAAAAAAATTGTATTGGAAATTCGGTTTTATAGTTTCGGTACATTCACTCAGACAGACAAGATGAGAATTGTATAATAAAACTATTCGTTTTTTCAAACAAATGTACGTTAAAAACGAATACACAGATAGTTTAAGAGATACGAGTACACAGATTAACGGACTTGACTATAAAGTTTTAAAAAATTATACTCTTTCCTATTTAAATCCGGATAGAGTGACGAAATTACCTTTTGGTTGAATAGCCATAATTGCATCCAAAATATCACGCATTGTGTTAGTTTGATACGTTATTTCGGCATTGGAATGAAAGCCATAGACCTGTGGAGGATCCACATTGAACATGTTATCAATAGCAGATAAATATGCCTCACGCTCCTTAAAATTATAAACAATATATGCTTTATGGATAAAATAAAATGATTCATCAAAAAGACTGTCACTAAACCAAACCCTTGTAAATGTATTTAATAGCCGTTTGTCATAGTCGTCTGTAACGCGGCCACCATATTGCACTTCACCAAGCATGTAACGCACAGTCACCCAGCTTATACCTTTTCCAGGTTCTAAGTCCTCTAAATGATTTTGAACAAAGTAACAACTTGCTAACCAGTCTGAAGAATTAAACTCATAAGGAATATTCCATCCAAGCGGACCAAATTTTCGGCGTTCTTGTACAACAGTGTGAAGAAATGATATTGAGTAAACAAGTGATAGGTAAAAAGGGGATTGTGAATAGTCCAAAAAATCTTGTGACAGATTTGTATATGTTCGTTTCAGTCCTGCACGTATTCCTGCTGGAGGTTCATTTGTATATTTTAATGACATCTGAAGAAGAGTTATTGGGAATTCGGGATGGGGCTCGGTTGTTATCCATATTCGAAATCCCGGACTTATAATTTGATCATTTTGACGTTCTAGTTCTAAAATTTGAGCCATAAGCTCATTCATATAATCTAAGCCTAAATGACAGTTTTGTAAAAGAACCCATCCCCCTTCTTCCATACAGTTCGAAATAAGCTTTCTTGCATGTATTTCCTGTCCTTGACCCATTGATATAGGATGACACTTGAGTTCATTTTTTTTTGCAAGCAATTCAATATTGGACGATGGATCAGACCCAAGTGATAGAAAGCAAATCATAGGCACTAATTCTTTACTTTCTTTTAGCAGCTCCTCAAAGTTTAAAACAACTGGTTCTGCAAAACGTTCTCCTAATGAATGGGCGATATACTTTCTACTTTGAGAAAAAGTACGATCCATACACCACGATCGTATAAGCAACATCTTGCGAAAAGGATCAAGTGAATTATATCCATCTGGTATAACTTCATTTTCAGGAGCATCTTTTTTAAACCATATGAACCATGAGCGTTCATTTCCACTTACTTTATTAAGAATATTGACAAAAGGTGTTAAACTAACTAATTGAACAAGATTGAGCCATGTTTCATCTGTAACCCAACGAAATGGTACTGGTGGACAATCATTTAAATTCATTGCTGCTCCACCTTTAATAAATGTTTGAAATTCATCAAATGATATTATCTCTAACTGACGGTCAATACTTAATGCCATGAGAAGTACAAAAAGAAACTTATCTTTTTCATAAAGACCCCGAGATTTATATCTATAAATTTCCAATGTCAAGTAGTTGATTATACGTTTGATTCGCTTTTGAGTTATATGAGTTTTTGCTGAGTCATGCATTGATGCATCAAACCGGTCTAAAAACTGTACCAGCGATGTCTGATACATATTATTAACCATAGCCATACTACAGACGAGGAAGTATAAAACACTTCCACGTGTTGCAACTACTCTATATTCCTCTCGTGCAATATTTATTTTGATTTCTGTGACTTTAGCTACTTCTATTTTCTCTTTTACATCAATAGCTGTGTTTTTGCTTGTATTTAGCACTTCTATAACTGTGACATCGTCAAGTAGACTACCTTGTGTTGTTGAAAGTTTATGTAAGAGATTAGCTTCAAGCTCCTTCATTTTCTTCATATTTATTGTTACGGTTTCAACTAACTGAACTCGTTCATCTTCCAGTTCTTTTCTTTCTGTTAAAATAACACGTCCTAATAACTGATCTTCTAATCCACGCATTGTGACCGTAAAGTCTATTATAGAACATCTAGCAAAAATTTCTGGCGTATACGCTGGATTTGGTAATTTAGTTGTAATGTAACACTTGAAATCAGGATTCCAGTCCAGTTCTTTATCTCCTATTTTAACTTTATATTGAGTGCCCACTTTAAGTAAGTTGCGATCCAACAAATTATCTAAGCAAGGATCCAACTCCTCGAATGTATCTTCAATTATAAGTGGATACCCAAAATTCAATGAATCTTCAATATGATTACGGAAATATTTATTGGTCAATGTGGTAACAATCATACTATTTTGTTTTTCCATATTTTTAATCCAGACTTTACCTTGTGACTGAGGATCAATAAGTAATGGAAAGCGTCTAGCTTTTATAGCTATTATTCCATTTTGAATTGATAATTCATCTGTCGGAAGCCCTCGCATATTCCACTCACCGATTTGTGATCGATCTGTAAGACTATCTATAATGCTTACACTAGTTGACATTGGAATCATTTTTTCAATAATTTGCTTAGTCCAAATAACTACAAAATAATTACGGAATTCTTGGTTAAATGGACCTATATAGGAAAGGAATGCAGTGAGCAAAATAACATCTCCTACTAGTCGGTCTGTTTCACTTTTAAATGATGCAATTTGTTCTGTCCATCGTACTTTTTCTTCAACAAGTCCACCAATTAAAGCTGTTGCAGCATCCATTTTGTCCTGACATTTCTGGGCTTCAGCCAAAACAGTTTGCTTTTTAGATACAGCTTCTTCCAGAATCCTCTGTACTTCCACCAACTCATTTTCTTTTTGCTGCAGCAAGTCTTCTGCTTCTTTTAGATCTTCAGAAGCTCTTTGGTATTTAGCTTCTTGAATTGCAAGATTTGCTTTTAATGGAAGAACTTCTTTGTTTACCTCAAAATATTTAGCCATAGCCATAGTCCAGGAAAGGAGACCAGCAACATTTCCACATGCTATCTTTGCAGCCTCAAACGTGTATTGTCTGTAAATATACAAAGCCGAATATTATTAATTTATTTAAGATAGGGATCGAAACGGATAAATTTCTAATAAAACCATAAAGAAGATGATACCAACTATCTGGCAACTTTGTAATCTCTTACGCTTTTACTTCACATTCTTATGTAATCTTACTCAAGTCAGTTCTTCATTAAACGTTTACAATTCAACATTGCGTGTGTGTTTTATTATCTGAAATAACCAACAGAAGAGCTACCATCGGCATGCCGGAAACCGATCTATAGATTCCTACGCGTGTTTTCGGGTTAATAAATTCGTAATAAGGAAAAAAAAATATAAAACGAACGAACGAAGGCTATTTTTGGCATACCTTGCAGGGTTTTTAAATTCTCCGATCGTTACAATGGTACAGAATATTATGTCTAACTTTGACTGGCACTGATAATTCGAAAATAAGAACTAGCCCTTTAAAACAAAACCCTTAATTTCGGCCGATTGTTCCTAGGGCATCTATATGATATAGTTGTCAAATTTTGATAAAATAAAACGTTGAGAAAAAAAGGTTTAAATTGCAACAGACATGCAGACAAATGACATACAGACACACGGAGAGACATACAGGGATAGTTCGATTCCTCTGTTGCAGGATTTATTATAAAGGGTATTAGTTTAACAAATAGAATAGAAATAGAATAGATAGTGGGAGACCCTTCGACCTATGTTTCGGTGAAGTTTAATTTGTTTAATTCATACACATATTCATATGAACATATGTACTTTAAAACTATTCTTGACAGATGGCCTACCTTGTTAGCTGACACAAGCAAGTAGATATTTCATTCAGCTTATTAAATGTTAAAGTCAGAAAGTTGTATATTTTATACAGCACTTATAAATTGAGTTCAAAAGTTAAATTATTGATTTGCGGGGGTGGTGGTAATCTCAAGAATGGATGATTTCCAAGAGAAGGATAGTGGATGGGCATTAACTCGCGTTATCCGTTTGGAAATGAATGTTAATAAGTATAAACCCATTAGAGGATCCTCTTATATCGCACTATCCAAGAGTTTGGGTAGTAAAAAAGCAATCGTGAACGTCAAAAACCATGACGAATACTGTTTCAAATGGACAGTGATTGCTGCGATAAAGGAGGAAAATCAACATGCTGAAAGATGTAGATCATATGATGTGAAGATATCTGAACACATAATCAAAGTAAACAATATTGTTTTGAACTCTGAAGGTTTAGGTTTCCCACTCAATCCTAAACATATCAACAAGTTTATGGATAAGAACCCGATGATCAGCATAACAGTGTTTGGATATGATCTGGGAAAGGGGAATGTAATCGGTCCCATCTTCTATCCCAAAGACGTTAAAGAGCATCACATCAACATGTTGTTACGGGAAAGTGAGGTGAAGGCTCACTATACATGGATTAAAAGTCTTTCACGGTAAGTACATATAGAAAAAAAATGTATTTTAGTACTTATAATTATACTAATATGATTTATATATTTTCTTCATAGATTGGTAACATCACAGACTGGAGCTCCCAAGTCTAAACAATGGTTCTGCAATATTTGTTTGAACCATTCTAGGAGTGAGGCAACAGCCAGTCGTCACCATGCGATCTGTAGCAAAAAGGTGTGTCAACTACCCACTGGAAAAAATACAGTACTTCGTTATAAGAACTACCAGAAGGAAGTTAAGGTACCATTCGCCGTCTACTCTGATTTCGAAGCCATTCTTCAACCGAAGAATGAGAGTGTGAGTGATAATATTATAGATATTAATATACATTTACCTATTTCATATGCATACTTTATAAAGTGTGCATATAATAATGAGTTAAATAGCTTTAAGGTAGAAACAAAAGAGAGGGCCAGTTCAGCATTTAAAGGTAGTTTAGTAGAGAACCTAACAAATATTTATGATGGGTATTTATCAAAAAATTGTCCTATTAAAATGCCTTTTGATGACGAAGTTGAGTTTCAGGAAACCAAGAATTGTTATATATGTGCAGCACACCTGTTAGAAGATAGAGTTAGAGATCATTGTCATTTTACTGGTAAATTCTGGGGTGCTGCACACAATTCCTGTAACTTAAAATATAAAGTACCCAATTTTATCCCAGTATTTTTCCATAATTTCACTAGATATGATTTTCACTTGTTTATTGCCCCCTTTATTGCCCCTCAACAAGGAACAATATATTTCAGTATCAATTTCTTCCAATGTCCGATGGAAAGAATTTAGAGATTTGTTTTCTACATTCTTTCCGTTTCATGTCATCTTCGTTAGACAAATTTTCGTCTAACCTGGATGATTCACAAATGTCCACTACTAGGAAAATGTTTGAGTCCGAAGCAATTTTTCAGTTGATGCGTAAAATGGTGTGTTTCCCTATGAACATGACTTGAAGAAACTTCTCTACGACCAAGAAAAGCTTTTTACAGTAACTTAACTGAATCCCAATGTTCAGAAGAAAGCTATACACATGCCCTAGATGTCTGGCACAAGTTTTCATATACAACTCTAAAAGATTACTTAGAGTTGTACTTGAAAACTGATGTTCTGCTATTGGCAGACATCTTTGAAAATTTTAGACAATTATGTATTAGCATATACTCTCTAGAAGACTTTGATGTCTTTAACATAGACGATGAGTCTGAATATGGTTATTTTCTAGAAGTAGATCTACAATACCCCTTTTCGATTCATAACAATCATAACGATCTTCCGTTTTGTCCGAAAAATAAAAAACCCACTCGCAATTCTCATGTTAAGAAGTTAATAGCTGACTTAGAATATAAGTTAAACTATATTATCCATTACAGGACACTAAAACAGTGCCTAGAAAAAGGATTAATTTAAAAAAAAATCCATAGAGGTGTACGATTCTTTCAAAAACCTTGGTTGCAATCGTACATTGATCTTAACACTTTTCATAGAACGAATGCTAAGAATTGGTTTGAAAACTGATGTTCTGCTATTGGCAGACATCTTTGAAAATTTTAGAGAATTATGTATTAGCATATACTCTCTAGACCCTGCTCAGTTTTTAACTACTCCAGGTTTATCTTGTGTAAACAAATGTTAATTTAACAGTGCTAAAAAACACTGGTATTCATCGATTAATTGGCAATGGATACGATATGTCGATTGATAAGTTTTTTAATTATTATTCTTCTTCTTCTTTTGCTAAGAATGACAACAACGCACCAGAAAGCAGCGCGAGCAGAAATATAACGTCTCTTAATTTAATTTTATAATAAACCTTAATATCTATCAAGAATCGTCGACGTGGGAAATTTGTAATGGGATATGTTCCCAAAAAGGTCTAGGTGACAACAACTTGCAAATAACGGAAAAGCTCCTTTGCTACGTTGCGGACGGATTCTCAGTAGTCAGATCTGAAATCTAAGGGATTTTGTTGGAGCGCAGTCTCAAACCGGCATATTTATACCCTTCGACCATTGAAAATGGTCAAAAAAGGGTATACTAACTTTGTGCAAATGTATGTAACAGGCAGAAGGAGGCGTCGGAGACCCCATAAAGTATATATATTCTTGCTCAGGATCACAAGCCGAGGCGATTGAGCCATGTCCGTCTGTCTGTCTGTCTGTCTGTCTGTCTGTCTGTCTGTCTGTCTGTGTGAACGCACAGATCTCAGCTATCATAAAAGCTAGAGTTACCAAATTTGGCAGGAAGACTCCTGTGTACTATAAGCTGATCAAGTTTATTTCAAATGTTATGTGCCACGCCCACCGCCCCCGCAAATAAATAATTTAATTTTTGAACTTAATTTGTAAGCGCTGTATAAAAGATACAACTTTCTGACTTTAACATATACTAAGCTTATTAAAATATCTACATATTCTCGAAATTGCAATCCGATCGGACAATAAACACAGAAGTTATTTAAGAAAGTATGTGCATAAAACCAAGTGCTTGTATCAGCTAACAAGGGAGGCGGGCGAGCGCAAAGCGCGATCGCCATCTGTCGGCAATAATTTAAAAGTATGCGCCTTTGTATTGTAACGACCGAAGTCCAAATAACCTCCCCTGCACACACTGTCTAAGTTACAGCCGGCTAAGCTCAGGGAAAATGGGCGGGGTTTTGTGTGCAGGTTCGGTTATCGACGTCACGAGAAAACATCGACAGGTTGTAGGACTAATAAAAGGGGGAATGGCAAGAAAAGGGAAGGCCAAAATAAGCGGACGGACTACCCCTAAGGAACGATCTAGTCGGAGAGCTAGATGTAATGCTCTCCTTCTTCACCCACCCAACCATGTACCACCGATATCGAAATACCGATACTACCCATGTTGCTGTTATGCTATCATCCTTAGTGCCTCTAAAAAAAATAAATTTACTCCATTTTAAGTTTCTTTAATGTTATTTATAAACAAACAATTTAACGCATGCAGCTTCATGCTGCATGATAAATTTCAAAACAAAATCTAATTTTACTTCCCTAATATTTATCCTTTTTGATTATTCTCCTTTTTTTCTTTAATTTTGTGTATAATTTCACACAAGTTATTTTCCTACTTTCTTTAATTTGGTCTCACTGGTTTTCGTTTGTTTAAGAGTGAGAAGTATATTTCTTAACGATAGGCATTCGATAGTTTGAGAGTATTTAATCGGCTTATTTTGTTAAAGTTATCGACTCACCCGCGATCCGTTGGGGCCCCGACGAAACAGCTGAGGAAAAGATAATAATGATAACAATAACAACACCAAGAATACTCTACTCAAGAAAATCTATCGTCCTTTGACTCAACCCTGCTTTATTTACGTTTTATCACCTTTGATTATCTTTATCTACTTTACAAGGTGTATACGAATGTATAAAAAGAGAGAATGAAATCAAAAAGGATGAACAGTAATTGAATAACAATTTTGAACTAATAAGTACAAAAGAAAGAATGAGTAAATGAATGAGATGTTAATTGTGTGTATGTGTACATGTAAGTACGAAGTGTGCGTGTAAGCATTAGTGTGTATATGTATATGAATGTGTTTGTGAATGTTAAAAGAGTGAGTATGTGTTTGACAGTATTCTTGAGTTAGTTAATGTTTGCGTGTTTGTTATAAAATAAGTGTTTGTTGACAATTGCTGTGTTCTTCCAGAAGTCCCGAATAGGTTAATTGTCCCTGCTCGCAACTGCTCCTGATTTACCCCTGCTAGCACCAGCAAAATTTGGGGAACCATATAGGGCTAAGAGGGGGGGGAGAAAACACACGTCAAATGGCTGTCTAAACCGATTTTCTATGAAACTCACCAGGAAAAACAGCAAACAAACGCTCTGCAACCGTGCGATCACGTGACACCAGTAGCCAGACCGATGGGCTACGTGATCGACGCGGCACTAGCACTCAAAAGTCAAACAGATATATATCGTGCTCCGGCACCACAAGTCTGCAGCAGAAACGCAGATCTATATCGTGCTCCAGCACCACAAGTCTGCAGCAGAAACAAGGAAGCGAAGGGCGGCGTGTGGCACAGTATGGCGAGGGGGGGGCATGCAGTGCCGTCTCCAAGAAAAAAAGGCGCGAAAGCGCTAGTGCTCCTCTGGCCACACGCGGATCACTAAAAGGCAAAAGCGAGGTTAGAAGCTGCCAAACAATGATTTGGAAAGCTTGTACTCACATTTGGTCTCGAACACCCACAAACAGAATAGCGCTGCACGCTGAGATGCTTTTCAGCAATAGCTTTTTAATTTTCTTATATCACTCGCGTGCCTTTCAGATTTCAATTAGTGAAGAGAAAAATACCGAGTACGATAGGTGGCCCACGCAATCGATATCTCCCCACTCCACTTCCCAACACTGATCGTTCGGGTCGGCCGATTTGGAGTTGCCAGACCGGTCGATCACCGGTACAACTCTGGGTGTGGTGAAAATGGCGGTTCAAATTCAAATTTAAATTTGAATTCCTGTGCTTTGAAACAGTTGTAAAATTCGTAAGCAAATTGCTCACTAAATAAAAATATCAACAACAAAAAATATTATACACGGGCCTCACGTATATGTGTACGAATTTT
>JAEIFQ010000722.1:0-18179 GCA_018904025.1 Zaprionus vittiger | reverse complement strand
GAAGTGGCGCTGGTCACTGGTTGATTTCGGTTTTTTTTTTTTTTTTGGTTTCTGGTAATTCCAGCATTTGAACATAACGTTCCATGGTACTCCCCCATTAAGTAGGCACCATTTAGGTACCCCCTGTAAGTAGGCACCGTTTAGGCATTGACACCTTGACCGAGCTTTTGGGGCTCAGCTGAGCGCAATCAGAATGCATCAGTGGGTAGTGTTTGCTTCGTTAAGTAGATCGATCTATCGGGTAACATGTGTCGGTTCGTTCTTTTTCACTGGAGCTGCCGAAGAACATAGACGTGTTTGCTATTTTTGTCCACTGGTGCCAACCACGAGGAGGATTTTCATTATTATTAAATATAATAATATTTAATATATCACAGCAATATTAAGTGAGTATTGCAGAAAAACAAGTCTATAACAAAATTCTAATTGGTGAATTTTACCCATTGTTTAAGATTGCCGAGATTTTTGACGATTAAGGTAACCTCGTGGAGTGGCTGGAAAAAACAAAAAACAAAGGTTCTCTGGATAACGGGTGCCAGATTCAGGTAAATTTGGAAGAATAAATAATTCTCTTGCAGAATCTAATAAATAATATATTTATTCAGATTCTGGCACCTTGTGCTACCCAAAGTTTGGAGCACCTCATTCTTCATGCGGATTCGTCCAGGGGAGCCCTAGAGTGGCCTGATGGGAAGCGCATGAAAACTAAAAGATCACAGTGATTGCCTTAAATAATTTAATGAAAACTAAAATATCACAGTGATAGCCTAAATAATATAATGAAAACTAAAATATCACAGTGATTGCCTTAAATAATTTAATGAAAACTAAAATATCACAGTGATAGCCTAAATAATTTAATGAAAACTAAAATATCACAGTGATAGCCTAAATAAGTTAATGAAAACTAAAATATCACAGTGAATGCCCTAAACAATTTAATGAAAACTAAAATATCACAGTGAATGCCCTAAACAATTGAATGAAAACTAAAATATCACAGTGAATGCCCTAAATAAGATAATGAAAACTAAAAGATCACAGTGATTGCCCTAAATAAGATAATGAAAACTAAAATATCACAGTGATTGCCCTAAATAAGTAAATGAAAACTAAAATATCACAGTGATTGCCTTAAATAAGTTAATGAAAATTAAAATATCACAGTGATTGCCTTAAATAAGATAAGGAAAACTATAATATCACAGTGATCGCTTTAATAAGCGCTAAAAATCCATAATATCACCGTGATTGCCTGAAATAAGTTAATGAAAATTATACTATCACAGTGATGGCTGTAAATAAGATCATACAAACTATAAGATCACAGTGATTATCCTAACTAAAATATTTGTTAGTAATTCTAAATTAAAAGCTCTAAAAATTAGTTGTTAAATAATAGAGTCAATGGTGCGAATAAATGCATCTATATAAATACCGCGAGTAGCCAATAATTTTTGTTTTTCAGTTTTTTTTTCTCTGCATATCTGCAAATGACCATAAAAAGGTAATTTTAACGAAAAACAAATGACCTAAACAAATACACAGAAAAAATCATTAGTGACAAACGAAATAAACTAAAATGCAAACAGCTATACCCACACACATCAAATTACACCACACCACGGAAGATCTTTCGTCGATGGAAAGTAACAAACTGTGAGTGATTCTTATTAATTATTGTTTGGCTATTTTTCCCTTTATTTTGTTTTTCACTTTTGTTGATTTTGGGAGTTACTGCTCTTAGATTTCTTTTAAATCTAACTTCGTTTATTATTTTTAATCGAATTTTCAATTTAATTTACTCATGTTTGAGATTAATTAATTATTTTTGAGTTTGATTTTTCTTTAAATTCCTTATGTTTTGTATTATCATTTTGAATTCAGATAATTTGCCCTTCTTTGGTTTTGCATGATTTTCAATTTTTATTTACATCTACTATTTATGTAATGCAATCTGATAATTTATGTATTATGACTGAGCCTATATATATATCTATGTATCTATTCGCAACCAATGACAAATAAATGAAAAGAATGAACAGATAAATTAATAAGATACCGCCTTGTAATAAATGAAAATTAAGAAATTAGTACTAAGATACCCTCTTACCCTTAACTAGAAATCGAAAGAAAAAGTATACATTACATAAAGATTATGTTAAAGAGATGGTTAGGAAAGGCATTAATATTTTAAGGAATAAATTGTTTTAAAATGAATTTAGCTTAAATAACTATTGTTTCGGGAGTCATGGAGGATGGATATGAGGCAACTATGCATTGAAAAATAGTGGTCTAAAGGGATCACCGATATTTATATCGCGCAACGCAGGCGATCATGGAAGGGTGGGGTAACAGCCGCTTCAGTAAGCGAGGCGCGCTCAGAAGGCTGCTATAAAATATTATTACTTCCGAACTACTGCTCTCTTTCTCTTCCCCTTCGGTCTTGGAATTCGTTTCTTTGAGTGGAGCTCCGTTTCCCTCCGACCGAGTCTGTTCCCGATTTCTGGTTCTGTCTTGCGATCGTCGTAAGGCAATACAGCACGCGATTTTTTTTTTTATTTATGTTATTATTGGTTTGAGCCTGAGTTGAAACGGTTATGTTTCATTTACCCACCCCATTGCCGACACATGAGCCGGAGACCAGCGCGTGCTTACGTACCCTCAACTAAATAACATCTGCTCACTTGTCATACGTTGTATGCTACAAGGGCTATACCCCAAATTGGACAACAGAAATTTTCAGAATTCGGAAAATTCAAAGAACGTATCCAACTACATAATTACTCCATGACCTTAATGGAAACCCCATTGAAGGGGGATTTTATAAACAAGAGATAAAGAAAACCCGTTTCCCGCATACATATCTAGTGGAAAAAATTTTGAAACGAAAAGGGGATAGAGTCTTTGTGCGTTGGCTGGGTTTCCCCACCTCTCAAGATAGTTGGGTACACAAAAATGAAATTCTATAAATATATACGTGTACTTTGTCATCTGATATAACATATACCCCACCGCTGTAAACCAACATATACATTAAATTTAAAACAATTTATATTATATTTTTTTAAAATATTTCTTTAATTTCAAAATTTTCTTTATATAAACTTATACTAATAACAAATGTTTTATTCTTAATCAAATTTTATATATATAAATAACAATTGTTTTATTCTTAACACATCAAATTACACCACACCACGGAAGATCTTTCGTCGATGGAAAATAACAAACTGTGAGTGATTCTTATTAATTATTGTTTGGCTATTTTTCCCTTTATTTTGTTTTTCACTTTTGTTGATTTTGGGAGTTACTGCTCTTAGATTTCTTTTAAATCTAACTTCGTTTATTATTTTTAATCGAATTTTCAATTTAATTTACTCATGTTTGAGATTAATTAATTATTTTTGAGTTTGATTTTTCTTTAAATTCCTTATGTTTTGTATTATCATTTTGAATTCAGATAATTTGCCCTTCTTTGGTTTTGCATGATTTTCAATTTTTATTTACATCTACTATTTATGTAATGCAATCTGATAATTTATGTATTATGACTGAGCCTATATATATATCTATGTATCTATTCGCAACCAATGACAAATAAATGAAAAGAATGAACAGATAAATTAATAAGATACCGCCTTGTAATAAATGAAAATTAAGAAATTAGTACTAAGATACCCTCTTACCCTTAACTAGAAATCGAAAGAAAAAGTATACATTACATAAAGATTATGTTAAAGAGATGGTTAGGAAAGGCATTAATATTTTAAGGAATAAATTGTTTTAAAATGAATTTAGCTTAAATAACTATTGTTTCGGGAGTCATGGAGGATGGATATGAGGCAACTATGCATTGAAAAATAGTGGTCTAAAGGGATCGCCGATATTTATATCGCGCAACGCAGGCGATCATGGAAGGGTGGGGTAACAGCCGCTTCAGTAAGCGAGGCGCGCTCAGAAGGCTGCTATAAAATATTATTACTTCCGAACTACTGCTCTCTTTCTCTTCCCCTTCGGTCGTGGAATTCGTTTCTTTGAGTGGAGCTCCGTTTCCCTCCGACCGAGTCTGTTCCCGATTTCTGGTTCTGTCTTGCGATCGTCGTAAGGCAATACAGCACGCGATTTTTTTTTATTTATGTTATTATTGGTTTGAGCCTGAGTTGAAACGGTTATGTTTCATTTACCCACCCCATTGCCGACACACATGAGCCGGAGACCAGCGCGTGCTTACGTACCCTCAACTAAATAACATCTGCTCACTTGTCATACGTTGTATGCTACAAGGGCTATACCCCAAATTGGACAACAGAAATTTTCAGAATTCGGAAAATTCAAAGAACGTATCCAACTACATAATTACTCCATGACCTTAATGGAAACCCCATTGAAGGGGGATTTTATAAACAAGAGATAAAGAAAACCCGTTTCCCGCATACATATCTAGTGGAAAAAATTTTGAAACGAAAAGGGGATAGAGTCTTTGTGCGTTGGCTGGGTTTCCCCACCTCTCAAGATAGTTGGGTACACAAAAATGAAATTCTATAAATATATACATGTACTTTGTCATCTGATATAACATATACCCCACCGCTGTAAACCAACATATACATTAAATTTAAAACAATTTATATTATATTTTTTTAAAATATTTCTTTAATTTCAAAATTTTCTTTATATAAACTTATACTAATAACAAATGTTTTATTCTTAATCAAATTTTATATATATAAATAACAATTGTTTTATTCTTAATCAAATTTTATACATTTTATAAATAAATATTAAATCAAAACAATTTTCTAATAAATTCTCTTTTGTTTTTTTTAATAAAAGTTTGTATTCAGGGCCACTTCAGCATAAAATAAATTAACTTCTGAATTCTCTTTTTCTTCCTTATATCTTTTTAATAGGGCTTTCTGTTTACATGTCTTATTTTCAGCTGTCTCTATCTCTTGAATTTTCCTATCCCAAACTAAAATGTCAGCATCGTACAAGTCTATTTCTTCCAGAGCCTTACGTTTCTGTATTCTAAAATGGCCATGAGCCATTGTATTATGTAAATCTGGTTCTATAACTCTTTTATCGTCTTTACTGTCAAGAACTATTTTTGAGAACATGATTAACTGATCTAATTAGTGACATTGTACCACTTGTTTTTTTACCAGTATTTAAACATTTTTTATAATCAGCAAAGCCGATTCGTTTAACACAACTTGCCTTAATCCCTTTAGACTTTTTTACTACTGGAGCACCAGGAACAAGAAAGGAATACATTTTTGAACGCAAGCCTACGAATTTACTCATAGGCTTGCCATTCAGCTCATCTTTGAAAAACCTGCCGTCGGCAATTGCCGATCGCTCAAGCTCAAATAAAGAGAGCCTGCTTAAACTAAATGCCTTCTTGGCGCTCTTAATAACACAACTTCATTGTCTTCTACTTCAATTATGTACTTAATGCTAACAAATTACTTTAAACTACAATTAACTTAATTTACAAATGTGCTGCTCTAACAATGTTAAACAATTCTGATCGCCGTTTTAAGTAATGTTCTAAACGCAAATGGTATAGTTTGGTCCGAATGGATGGTAGTAAGTCTGGTGATTTTAAGGGCATGTCTGGGAATTTGTTGCAATGGCTTATATCTGAAACAAACTACGGACATCCACTTTCGGATTTGGGAGGATGCCCTGAGGCAGGTTTTCCGATGGTGGATTACATTTTCAACAGTTGGGCTTGTATGTATTTACTTCACCACAACCGTAGCAGAATAAGCGACGAGACTTGAGACACTCTTGGTATCTGTGCCCAAGTTCTTCGCAGTTCCAACATTTTAATTTTACAGCAGATTTGATGGCGCAGATTTCATCTGAAATTGCTGAAGCATCATCACCTGTGTCAACTGTCTCTTCTTGCACCAGAGTGTTTATAAATTTCTTAGCGACGTTTAAGCAAGAAGTGTTTTTAGCACGATTACCGCGAAAGAATTCTTCGTGACGATGGCATTCATTACGCAATGAAGCTAAATCTGGAGTGTCGATGTGCAAAAGTGCATGCTTTAATTCTTCATTGAGGTTGTGACGAACCTCTTCAACGATATCAACATCCGCCATTGGTTCTCGAAGAGAATCGGCAATAGCAAGTATTGAATCCAAGAATTCATGAAAACTCTCATTCGGTTTTTGCCTTCGCCGGCGCATAAAGCTTTTAATTTCAAGGTCAGATATTGGGTCTTGATATCTCTCCTTCAAGCGTCTACAAAGACAGGTCCAAGTCAACATTTCAACCGACCTATGTACTCTCCAATAGAAAGATAATATGCTCTTAATGCTGCGTTGATTGAACGGTTAACACGCTCTGCGGCATTAGATTGAGGAGCGTATGGACCTGTAAACGTGTGATGGATACCATATTTAGATAGAAAATCTGAGAATTCGCGGCTTTTAAATTGAGTTCCGTTATCAGATACAACTACCTCAGGTACACCAAAACATGAGAATATTTCATCCTTAAGGAAGGAAATAATTATTCTCGAATGAAATTTCTTGACCGGTTTAAGAAAAGTGAATTTGGAAAAATGATCCAGTATAATAAAAATCCCTATATTTCCAGATTTTGTGCGAGGGAAAGGCCCTATGAAATCCATATACAGTCTTTGGAATATTCTCTCACTCTGAGCTCGTTTTCCCATGGGAGGTCTGAGTAAAGATGTTGGATGTTTGGTTGTCTTGCATACATCGCAACTTCGGATATAGTCGCGAACATCTACAACCATATTTGTCAGTAAAATTTGCGCCGGATATGCACTAGTCATTTGAACATACCACAGTTCGATGACGACTGCTGGTCATGTGCTGATATAATTACAAGTTTTCTCATTGATTCTGGTACAAAAAGTTTCCAACTCATTATCGCTATGAAAGGTTGTACGATAATATATAAACTTATCTACCACTCGGAAATCTGGTAACTCTGAGGAAGAAAACTTTTCTCGAAGCGCCACAAATTCTTTATCCTGAAATGCTTCTGATTGCAAATCAATTTCTGGAATCACATCAAAATCAAGTGCAGCAATGTCATCGGCATCCTCGAATGATCTAGACAAGGCATCTGTGACGACATTTTCTCTACCTTTTCGATGTTCAATCTCAAAATTGTATCCCTGCAATTTAATAGCCCACCGTGCTAGTCTGCCTGAGAGATCGGATTGATTCATGAGCCAACGCAAACTAGCATGGTCGGTGACAACTTTTAAATCATGACCATCGATATACATACGAAATTCTTTTAATTGCTAGCACCACAGCCAAGCATTCCAGCTCTGTAACTGTGTAATTACGCTGCGCTTTATTTAGTTTCTTCGACATGAATGAAATTGGCCGCTCACAACCTGATTCATCACACTGAGCAAGAACCGCACCTACTCCGTGCAATGAAGCATCACATTGTACAATGAAGGGCTTGTCGTAATTGAGGTGTATAAGACAAGGAGCAGAACACAGTTTCAGTTTAAATTCTTCAAACGATTTTTGAGCCGGATCATTCCAAGCAAAGGATTTGCCACGTAACAACTCTGTAAGCGGAAATATGACTGACGAATAGTTAGAAATAAAACATTGGTACCAACTGGTCATGCCAAGAAAACGCCGTAATTGCTTTTGCGTTTTCGGAATTGGGAATTCGCTAACCGCATTGATTACACAGGCCCACAAAAAAAAAAGTTGCATGATCTGGGTAAGCGGCAAATGCAGCTATATGTATTTCGCGTCGCTGAATCTGAATCCGAGGTCAGAATTTCGCCATCACGTCTGCACTTCGACATAAACTCACAAAACTGAAAAACCTTAAAATATCCCCCAAAAGATATAGAATCCTGAGCTGAGCATGCGATATATGTGATAACATGTATGTTGTCCTTCTTAGTCCGAATCCGAAGTCGAAATTAACGTAGCACATCTGAGTTTTGACTTAACCTCAAACAACTCGAAAAATTGTTAAAGCCCCAAAAAATAATGGGGGGTCATGATCGGGTCATGCGATATATGTTTATATATGTTTTTAGACCTTCTGAATCCGAATTCAATGTCAAAACCAACCAATCACGTCTGAAATTCAACCTAACCTAAAAAAATTTTGAAAAACTTCCGAAAGTTTTAATTTTTTTGATAATTTATTACTGCATTTGTGCAAATATGTCGAATCACGTATTTAATTTATGTTTTTTACTAGTAAAAATAAAGTTTTAAAGCAAAAAATCGTTAGTCATATGAATCTATTCCGAATATTGATAAAAATAATAGTCAAAAAGAGATTTTTCAATGGAAACGCTTCTTTTTACATTAAATTTGAATACACCCTAATCCAATATTAAAAAAAAGTTCAAAATTTTGGAAGTTTTTCAAAAAAATTTTAGGTTAGGTTGAAATTTAGACGTGATAGGCTGGTTTTGACTTCGGATTCAAGTTTGGAATGCCAAAAAACATATAGAATCATATATCGCATGGCCCGATCATGACCCTCCATTATTTTTTGGGGCTTCAAAAATTTTTCGAGTTTTTTGAGGTTAAGTCGAAACTCAGATGTGCTACGTTAATTTCGACTTCGGATTCGGACTAAGAAGGACAACATACATGTTATCACATATGTCGCATGCTCAGCTCAGGATTCTATATCTTTTGGGGGATATTTTAAGGTTTTTCAGTTTTGTGAGTTTATGTCGAAGTGCAGACGTGATGGCGAAATTCTGACGTCGGATTCAGATTCAGCGACGCAAAATACATATAACTACATTTGCCGCTTACCCAGATCATGCAATTTTTTTTTTTGTGGGCCTGAGTTATATTTGGGCTTACGTGAAGCGTACCCTCACCTACTATATAACCCAAATAATCAACTTTTTTGAGACAAAATTGGCTTTTTGGAACGTTTATCGTTAATCCATCTTCTCTTAAATGTGTTGCTACTTGCGAGAGATGCAAGATATGCTCTTCAAAATTATTTGATAATACCAGCAGGTCGTCCATATAAACTAGAACGTGAGATTTAAGCTGATATGGAATAACCAAATCCATAAGCCGGCACATGGTGTGTGGCGCATTGGTTAAACCGAATGGCATTCTTTTAAACTGATACAGCAGACGATTTGGAATGGTGAATGCAGTTTTTGGTCTGGATTCTTTGTCTACGAGAATTTGCCAAAACGCGTCTTTTAAATCAATTTTCGATATACAATGTACAGGCGGTAAACGACTCAAAAGTCCGTCCATTATGTCTGATTTAATCATGCGATCAATTTCGATACAAAGCTATTTTTCTTTGGCTGGAGACATCGGATAAAATCTTTGTTTGATTGGCTTTGCATCCGCAGTGTCAATGCTGTGCTCGATCAATTTAATTAGACCAAGTCCTTCTTTGTCAAAGGACGGAAAAAAGTCTACCACAGACTGCAATTTGCTCTTTTGTGATGCTGTTAAATCCATCATTGGTGAATCTTCAGATTGTTCATAAGTTATCTGATCAATTTTTATCGCAGAATTTATGGATATACCAAACTTGTCCCAAAAATCCATGCCTCAAATTACGTTCTCTTTTATTGAAGGCACAACTAGAAACTCAAAATCAGATTTGATCGAATTATAAGTTAACGGAACAGTAATAGTACCAGCAACGGCTTGGGTTTGACCGTCTGCAGTACGGACTGAAGAATTTAATTTGTGAAAGACAGAATTATTTAATACTACGTTTAAAGCTAAAGAACCACCTATAACGCTTTTATTCGCTCCACTGTCTAAGAAAGCTAAAACAGATTCGCCGAGCATGTCTACATTAGTGAAAGGACGAATATCATGCATTTTGTCAACTATAGCCGAAATCATATATTTGCGAAGCTGTCGTTTACGCTTCCAAAATTCTCTAATCCGAGCTGATGAACGAGATTTTACAGAACGTATTGAATTGATGTTAAACAATTCTGATCGCCGTTTTAAGTAATGTTCTAAACGCAAATGGTATAGTTTGCTCCGAATGGATGGTAGTACGCTTCCAAAATTCTCTAATCCGAGCTGATGAACGAGATTTTACAGAACGTATTGAATTGATGTTAAACAATTCTGATCGCCGTTTTAAGTAATGTTGTAAACGCAAATGGTATAGTTTGGTCCGAATAGATGGTAGTAAGTCTGGTGATTTTAAAGCCATGTCTGAAACTAACGACGGACATCCACTTTCGGATTTGGGTGGATGCCCTGAGGCAGGTTTTCCGATGGTGGATTACATTTTGAACAGTTGGGCTTGTATGTATTTACTTCACCACAACCGTAGCAGAATAAGCGACGAGACTTGAGACACTCTTGGTATCTGTGCCCAAGTTCTTCGCAGTTCCAACATTTTAATTTTACAGCAGATTTGATGGCGCAGATTTCATCTGAAATTGCTGAAGCATCATCACCTGTGTCAACTGTCTCTTCTTGCACCAGAGTGTTTATAAATTTCTTAGCGACGTTTAAGCAAGAAGTGTTTTTAGCACGATTACCGCGAAAGAATTCTTCGTGACGATGGCATTCATTACGCAATGAAGCTAAATCTGGAGTGTCGATGTGCAAAAGTGCATGCTTTAATTCTTCATTGAGGTTGTGACGAACCTCTTCAATGATATCAACATCCGCCATTGGTTCTCGAAGACTCGAAGAGAATCGGCAATAGCAAGTATTGAATCCAAGAATTCATGAAAACTCTCATTCGGTTTTTGCCTTCGCCGGCGCATAAAGCTTTTGATTTCAAGGTCAGATATTTGGTCTTGATATCTCTCCTTCAAGCGTCTACAAAGACAGGTCCAAGTCAACATTTCAACCGACCTATGTACTCTCCAATAGAAAGATAATGGAGAGCCAGTAAAAAGTAAGATTTTAATGCCAAAATCGGACGGGAAAGCATCTTTGGAGCAACCGTTGGACAGCATAGTCTACATGAGTCTACCTCGGCAAACGGGCTTAGACTTATAGGTTTTGCTGCTGCGCACAATATGATAGTTAGCAGTACAAGATTCCGTCATCTCAAAATCCACAAAGCAACCTGGCTGTCACCTGATCGTCTGACTTGCAACCAGATGGACCATGTTGTGATCGATGCAAGACATGCGTCTAGCATACTTGAAGTGAGATCGTGTCGGGGTTCTAACATCGACTCTGACCACTACCTTGTCGCAGCCAAGGTTCGCGCACGGTTGTGTTTCGCGAAAATCTCACATCAAGGTATGCCAAGAAAGCTTGACATCGAAAAGCTGCAATCACAACAGCACAGGGATGCCTTCTCCGCTCGACTCTCAGGCCGACTTGGCCAGCACCCTCCAACGCCTATAAATACATCAGATATATGGACGTGCATATCTACCGCCATTAATGCTTCTGCTGTGGAAATCCTTGGATTCCAACGTCCCCCAAAACGGAATCCATGGTATGATCAGGAGTGTCGGGAAGTGACTGCTGCAAAGAACGCTGCATACAGGCGGACGCTGCAAGCAGGAGCCACACGAGCAGTGGTGGATATTTATAGGACGCGGAGAAGAAATGAGAAGCGCCTTTTCAGGAGGAAGAAGCAGGAGATGGAAAGGCTTGAGTGTGAGAAGTTGGAGAATAGCAGGAGCAGGAATGATGCCCGCGACTTTTACCGGAGGGTCAAACGCATGACTCAAGGGTATAAGTCTGGATCGCTTGCCTGCAGGAGGGATGATGGAAATCTTGTCACAGATGCAGAGACAGTACTGAGGTTATGGAGGGATCACTTTGAAAGCCTTTTGGCTGGAGGCAACCAAGACCTTGAAGAAGAAGATCCACTAACCCCAATCAGAGAGGATGGTGTTGAAGTTCTCATCCCTAGCTATACGGAAGTCGAAGTCGCCATAAAACGACTTAAAAACAATAAAGCCGCGGACGGACTACCGGCTGAACTGTTTAAGGCTGGAGGCGATGAGTTGGTAAGGAGCATGCACCAGCTTATTTGCAACGTATGGTTAGCGGAAAGCATGCCCAATGATTGGAACCTGAGTATGATCTGCCCCATTCTGAAGAAGGGTGATGCAACACAACGCACCAATTATCGTGGCATCAGTCTTCTTCCCGTCGCATACAAAGTTCTCACGAGCGTAATGTGTGAGCGACTTAAGCCATATGCTGAAGCATTGATCGGACCGTATCAATACGGCTTTCGCCCTGGTCGGTCCACAGTCGACCAGATCTTCACACTACGCCAGATCCTGGAGAAAGCGTATGAGAACCAAATCGACACCTACCACCTGTTTGTCGATTTTAAAGCTGCTTTCGATAGCCCACGGCGAGGACGCCTGTACGCCACCATGTCTGAGCTTGGTATTCCTGCAAAGCTAGTACGGCTTTGTAGGCTGACATTGAGCAATACCATCAGCTCTGTCAAGGTATGAAATGACCAGTCCGAAACCTTCAGTACCAGGCGGGGTCTCAGACAAAGCGACTCGCTATCTTGTGTGCTCTTCAACCTGCTAATAGAGAGTGTCATATGGAAAGCTGGAGTGCATCGAGGTGGCACAATACTGGGACAGAAATGTGTCCAGCTCCTTGGTTACGCTGATGATATTGACATCATTGGTCGTACCAAGCGTGATGTAACGGCGGCTTTTGGAGCTATAGAAAGAGAATCGGCTAGAGTTGGTCTTCCAGTGAATATGGGCAGAACAAAGTTTATGGTGTGCAGTAACCGAGAGACGCGGCGTCTTGACTCTCATCTTACTGCTGGAGACTATGACTTTGAGTCGGTCAAGGACTTTGTCTATCTGGGAACTGCAGTGACCAGCAACAACGATGTCAGCCTGGAGATCAAGCGGAGGATCACACTTGCCAACAGAAGTTACTTTGGGCTCAGTAGGTAAATGAACAGCAGAGCCCTCTCTCGAAAGACGAAGCTAACCCTTTACAAGGCACTCATCATCCTAGTGCTTCTATATGGTGCGGAAGCCTGGACGGTGACGCAGTCAGATGCAGCTGCTCTTGGTGTCTTCGAGAGAAAAATCCTTCGCAAGATCTTCGGACCTGTTTGCGTTGGCGGAACCTACCGTATCAGGTGGAACGATGAGCTGTATGAGCTATATGGCGATGTGGACATAGTCAAGCGAATTAATATTCAGCGACTTCGCTGGCTTGGCCACATAGCTCGTATGGAGGGAACAACTCCAGCTCGATCCGTTTTCGGTGCGGTAGTTGGCGGACAACGTAGGAGAGGAAGACCACGCGCACGTTGGAGACACCAGATGGACGCAATTCTGGCGACGCTTGGGATCACCAACTGGCGGAGTCGCGCACAGGACAGAGGAGCGTGGAGGCAAATCGTGCATGAGGCTGTACCCCGTTAGGGGTGCTTATGCCATATATATATATATATATATAGTAAAAAGTAAGTTGGCAAACTGGATGAGTAATTCAAAATCCCCATTTAGTCATGTTGAGGTTAAATTATTTACTCTGTAAATAAAGTCTTCAATCAGAATATCATTTGGTATGCCACCAAATTTAATACGCCAATTGGAAATAATATTAGATACCTTGTCAGGGCGCTCCACTGAAAGATTGCTTTGGCAACTGGGTTCTAAAGAAGGACTCACACGTGAGGTGTTGTTGGAATTCGGCAAGTGATTGCGTGCATTCAAATTGCATGAACCGTTATCACAATTCGGCTGTATGTTAGATTGAGTATTTTCTGCGAGAGAAGCTTGATTTATTGACCTTATTGCTTCAGAGATTTGAGCTGATATTATGTCGTTTATACTCGCTTGGAACATATCCATAGAATTGGAAATTATTTCCTGCACGTGATTTTCTGTCAACGAATTTGGTATCAAAGGTTGTGTAACTTGTGGGCTTTTCTCTGCTTGAGTATTTGAACGACATGTGCCACCAAATCTAGTTACCATTCTGTTTGGGTTTATGGCAGCACTAGTACTAGGCTGCGTAAAAACAAGTGACTCTTCCATTGGAATAGTTGCTAAATTTTCAGTGCTTCGAGTTAAAGGCATTTTAAAAGATAAGCGGTATAACGGTAATTTAGAAAAAGGACAATATTATCATAAGAAACAATGAGGTAATCTTCGGATAATAAACACAACGGTAGTTTTTTTTTATTTTTTTTGTCTTTTTTTTTTAAAGGGTATTAGTCTAAACTAAATGCGACTATTGAAAATAACTTTTAAATACAAGTGGTTGAAGTCTAATCCCAATAAAGAGTAAGATACCGAATTCATCCAGCAAACAATCTCCATTTAATGAGAAAAGATAGTTTATGTACATTTTTTGGTATAGAAACGACTTCAAATCAGAGCTTTAAATTCCTAGATAATAATATTACACGTGTTTCGTAATATAAAGTTTGGAAGTCAAACTAATAATTATGAAACGAATTTGAGGTTAAATTTATTGCCTGGCCTGGTTCCGAAAGTCTCCAGAACACCAGTAAGTCCGAGTACAATAGTAAAACCCACTGAAACTACAATGAAAACGAATCGGGAAGCATAGGGTTACTTATTCAGGTAAGCGGTCGCCATTATTATTTTTCTTCAAGGCGTTGCCCCACGTTGGGCGCCATTTATTTATGTAAAGACCACGCGTTTAGTGCTGCCACAATACCACTCTCTGTCTACTATAATTGTGTCCGACTTGCCCAGAGCAAGAGAAGGGGTGGGACTTGTGATATTGAGAGAGACGTGTCACTTAAAGTAAAATCGTAGACAGAGATAGACCTATCTAAGGATCAAGCTAAATAAGGCTATAAACAAACGGAAGACAAGACTATACCCTTTTGGTGGAGGACCTATTCAGATGGCCTCCTTCTTTACCCACCCGACCATGTGGACAACTCGTCCACCCATAACCAGCCGCTGTGTTTACATCCTCAGATTACCTCAAGTCAGAAAGGCTTTTAATTCATAGTGGAAGATTTAACATAAGTGTTTATTAAATTATTTAAATTCATTTTGTTGTCCATCAACATATTCAAAAAACAAAACTACTGAATGACTATCACTCTATTCATGTGAAACACTTATATGTCTTTATAATATATTTTTTTAAATTACGAATTACGAATGAACTTGAGTTATTGAAAAGTATTTCTTGGAACTAGCAAAAGAATTCGAACTTTGTGACCATTATTAAATTTGTGGTAAAATTTTAAATACTCAAAAAAAAAAATTTTCTTTCATATATGGTTTTGGGTATGGATCTTTCTATAGATCGTAAATAAACGGGTGACTGATATATATATATATAATAAGGTAAACTCACTCTATTTCCAAATGTTTGTTTACTTGCTTACTTGAAGTTTTGATGCATTCCTTTGTCGACAGGCCTGAAGATTCTGGAGTTGCTGTTTGAACTTCCCAAAAAGAATTAGTTATATACATACATATATCAGTTTAATTGCGCCATACATACCATACCCAAAGTAAATGATTTTATAAAAATAATAAAAGCTTACGAAATTCGAATGGAAATGCTACACTAAGAGCATATTTAGTAGATATTTCAAACCTAATTAAAAAGTTTAATTAAAGGAAATTAAATTAAGAGAAAAAGAAACGTCCAGGTCGATGAAGACTTCGGCTCCATGGCAGTGAACGAGACAGCCTCGTGGCACTCCACATCGGTGAGGTTATGCACGCTTTGGTTGACAGCTGACTACGTGCCTCCAGTTGTACAGATACACAGAAAATTATAATATAGATTTAGTTTTGAATATCCATGAATCCGTGGAATATTCCTTTGGTGACGATGCCAAATATGCACCAACGCCGCTCGGCAGGAAGACTCAGCACGTGGTGCTGCTGCAGGTTATGTTCGCTATTTTGTTTTTTACAACGACCCTTATAAGAATGTGATTGGCTTCCGATGATCATCCCATATAATCATAATTCGTTTGTCCAAAGGTATTGCGTTCCTCCTGTCACTGATTAGGCATACATTATTTTGTCCGTCCTCAGCGACATCATATCAAGTAAATTTTGGTGTGGTGTTGCCCAAAAATTTGTTGGCGGTCGATAAGCCGGTATGTTTCACAATTTGTGTTCGCACTTATTTATTTGTCTTTTGATTTTCTGGCATCAGATGGCTCAGATTAAAAAAAGTTTTAAGTGACTTGAAAAAGAAGAAGACGTCTGTTCGCTTTGCGTGTCAAGACGGAAGAGAGAGATCTTTCTTGGCATTATGGCGATGCACGCGCTTTTTTCTCCTGCAGTGTTGCAAAATGCAGTCTAGTGAGACCTGCCACTTTTTGATTGCCAAAAATATTTTACGAAAGTTATCGAATAATTGCATTAGTGCAATGAGCTGCCAGATCAACGCTATCAACAAAAGTGTGACCCATCTTGTCGCGACTCTCACAGGTTGTTACATTTTTTTGTCCCTGCGACTAAAAATGAAAACAAAGAAAAGTTGCGACACTTTTACCAGATATCTTTGGCATGGAATTTCCCTAACTCCTTGCCATTCAAATCTTCTAAAAGATACATTGATTGTCCTAATTTTTTCTTTACACGAGCTTTCGTTCCTACTGGAGCTAATTTTGCATTAATATAATTTGCAGCACTACTCAATACAAAATTTCTTTTTATGACTTCTTGACCTACATCAAAAGATCATTCTCTCGATCGCAAATTGTATGTTTTCTCGTTGGTTTGATGGGCAAGTACTTTCCAATAGTTGAGCGAATTTTAGAGCACTCATCTGATTATGAGAGCTGAATTTCACCTTCAGTAAGCATACTAAGATTTCGCAATAACTTGTAGTCTTTGCCGTGTGATATCATGTTCTGTCCGAATACTGCCAAATAGGGAGACATACCTATTGATTGGTGAATACAATTTTTTAGAGAACTGTTAATACTGTTCAGATAATTATCCCACTCACGTTGGTCTGAACGTATATATGCTCTTAATGCTGCGTTGATTGAACGGTTAACACGCTGCGCGGCATTAGATTGAGGAGCGTATGGACCTGTAAACGTGTGATGGATACCATATTTAGATAGAAAATCTGAGAATTCGCGGCTTTTAAATTGAGTTCCGTTATCAGATACAACTACCTCAGGTACACCAAAACATGAGAATATTTCATCCTTAAGGAAGGAAATAATTATTCTCGAATTAAAAGTGAATTTGGAAAAATGATCCAGGATAATAAAAATCTCTATATTTCCAGATTTTGTGCGAGGGAAAGGCCCTATGAAATCCATATACAGTCTTTGGAATATTCTCTCACTCTGAACTCGTTTTCCCATGGGAGGTCTGAGTAAAGATGTTTGATGTTTGGTTGTCTTGCATACATCGCAACTTCGGATATAGTCGCGAACATCTACAACCATATTTGGCCAGTAAAATTTGCGCCAGATACGCTCTAGGCATTTGAACATACCACAGTGCGATGACGACGGCTGGTCATGTGCTGATATAATTACAAGTTTTCTCATTGATTCTGGTACAAAAAGTTTCCAACTCATTATCGCTATGAAAGGTTATACGATAATATATAAACTTATCTACCACTCGGAAATCTGGTAACTCTGAGGAAGAAAACTTTTCTCGAAGCGCCACAAATTCTTTATCCTGAAATGCTTCTGATTCGAAATCAATTTCTGGAATCACATCAAAATCAAGTGCAGCAATGTCATCGGCATCCTCGAATGATCTAGACAAGGCATCTGCGACAACATTTTCGCTACCTTTTCGATGTTCAATCTCAAAATTGTATCCCTGCAATTTAATAGCCCACCGTGCTTATCTGCCTGAGAGATCGGATTGATTCATGAGCCAACGCAAACTAGCATGGTTGGTGACAACTTTAAAATCATGACCATCGATATACATACGAAATTTTTTAATTGCTAGCACCACAGCCAAGCATTCCAGCTCTGTAACTGTGTAATTACGCTGCGCTTTATTTAGTTTCTTCGACATGAATGAAATTGGTCGCTCACAACCTGATTCATCACACTGAGCAAGAACCGCACCTACTCCGTGCAATGAACCGTCACATTGTACAATGAAGGGCTTGTCGTAATTGGGGTGTATAAGACAAGGAGCAGAACACAGTTTCAGTTTAAATTCTTCAAACGATTTTTGAGCCGGATCATTCCAAGCAAAGGTTTGCCACGTAACAACTCTGTA
>JAEIFQ010000720.1:0-30781 GCA_018904025.1 Zaprionus vittiger | reverse complement strand
AGTGCTTTTAATTAAATCCTAGTTATAAGGGAAAACACTATATGTTGTTCTGTTCTTCATTTTTATTTTTTTTTTTCAAAGAAAACATTTTCCTACCTACACCGCAGCCTGATCTGTTCTTTGGTTTATTTTCATTTTCTTGTTTTTACTAAGCTTCCCTGCCTGTTAGTTATTTGCTCACCCCTATTTCGGTTGTCGATCTGTCCTAGTCCAGCGACAGTTCTTCTGCGGCTGCGGCGTTGTTGTTTTTCTGCTTTCCTGCGTAGCGCTCCTTTGGTGACTTCTCGTTGGCGGTCCTGTTGTTGTTGTTTTTTTTTCATCCCGCGCTGACACGAACGAGGATTACTGGCACTTTCACTGATCACGGCTTTGCGCACGTTCGCCCGGCTCACTGGTCTTACCGGAACTATACTTCTTGCTCCTAATGCAAATTTTTCCTCCTCTGCAGTCGACGTCGCTCGGCTTAGATTTACCCGTGTTTGGTTGATTGTGCGAATTTTTCTCCCAAGGTGTGTGTTTATTTCTTACGTGTATGTGTGTGTGTTTAAGCTTCGCTCTCGGTGCGCTCTCATGTCGCTCGGCGCTCAGTTGCTGTTGTCGTCGCTCAGCTGCACTCGCTTGTGTACGAACCTTTTCCTCCGGGTGTATGTTTATTTCGTTTGCGCTCGCGCTCTGGCTGTGCTTCTCGCTCTTTGTTGCGTTGGGCTTGCGTTTTTTTTCGTGTAAGCTGCGGTCACGTTTTGCTGTGTGCGTGGCCGTCGCTTGCGCTTGCTCTGTGTGTGGGTGCGTTCTCTTCCGTGCGCGGCCGTCGCTTACGTTCGTTCTATGCATGGTTCGGCTTGCACTTGCTTTGTGTGTGTGTTCTCTCTCGTGTGCGTGGTCGTCGCTTGTGTTCGGTCTTTGCGTAGTCATTGTTCGTGTTCGCTCTCTTCTCTGTTGGGTGAATGACCGTCGCTCGCATTTGCTCTTTGCGTGTGTGCACTTTATGTTCGCTCTCCCTGAGCTTGTGTGCTCTCTCCCTAAGCTACCCTATATTCTTAATTAAGTGCCTATGGTGTACGACCGACTTCATCGAACTTAATAACTATTGCCTCTTTGGCGATTTCTAATCTAAAATACCTTCGTGGTAATACTTAAAAATAAATAACAAAAGAATACACAAAATGATAAATATGCAATTAAATTTATGGGCTCAAATTATGAGTCCTCACACCCCCCCCTCCCTTTCTTTAGTGGCGCTGGATCGAAACTAACTCCCTTTCACCCAATCTTCTCCAGGCGTGAACAGGTTACGAGCGTTATCATCCACATCTATGGTGGGGCCCAGCATCTCTTCCATCTCCTGCATACTGAAATGCAGGGCCTCCTCCTAGCCCTCCACTGGCTCTGGCACTCCAGAAACTCCTGGGTACAGTAGTATCCGCTGCCGTTCCTGGATCACTCCACTTTAGGGCTCTGCCTGGGCGGGTGGACGAGATCCCATCTTCGTCTTCCACTTCTGCTCTCGACAATGGGATGGCCGGGGGTGTGTGTGTGGTGGAGGAGACCTCCGGGACTGATACCGGGCGGACGACGGGGAAGATTTCTGTGCTGATGTCATCTTCGTCTATGATATCTTCGGGTTCGCTCGGTGGAAGGTCCAGGTTCTCTTCCTCCTGGAGGTGCATAGGCATTTCATTGAGCCATAGCTCCATGTCTCGTCGACGGAGTTGGCGGCGGTTTCGATTTGTCATTTCTTCGTTCTTATGACTGTGAGGAACAAACACGGTTATACTGCCCTGTCCAGCTACGCCCTATGGAACAGTGCTACGATGGAGACTTGATCTTACGTGCTATGACATAGGTACTTAATTCTACTTTATAATTAACCTACTCATCTCCCTCGCTGATGCTGTTTTCGGAATCCGCGTGGAAAGGTTTTAGGTCCGCAATGTGTGCGGAGCGCCTTTCCTGGTCTCCTTCTCGCTGTAGTCGGACGATATTCGCTGAGATGAATCTAATCACTTTATAGGGCCCCTCGTATTTCGGCGCGAGTTTTGCGGCGAAGCCTTCTGCGGCCTTAGAAAGGACGTGTTGTTTCAGGAGGACCAACATGCCTATCCTGGGCCGCCATTCACGGCGTCGGAGGTTGTGGTGACGACTCTGCTCCGCGGATGCCCGATTTGCGTTTTCCCTGGCGACCTGAAATATTTGGTGAAGCTGCTTCGCCCTCAGTTCTGGGTTTTGAAGATTTTGGCCGGTATCTCCTGTGACCTCGTCGTAGAGTGCGTAGTTGCAGGTACCCGCGGTTCCCGTCCCATGACGACGAATGCTGGGCTGAAACTCGTCGTATCCAAGACGCTGCTGTTGACGGCGAGAGTTATTTCTGGCAATAACAGGTCCCAAGTGCTCTGTGGTCCGTCGATGAACTGTCCGATCATTGTTTTTACGGTCCGGTTTGCGCGCTCTGTGGGATTTTGTTGGGGGCTATACGGCGCAGTATGTTCCGGCTGAGAATCCGTTTTCGTAAGGCTCTTTCTAGATGCGGTGCTGTAGCCTTCCGTAGGGGTACCAGCTAGATCCATTTAGAGAACAAGTCGAAGAACACACAGAGTATGTCGAAGGGCTCCTGGGCCCGCCGAGTCAGCATTCTGCTCCACTTTGTATTTTTGGCACTGGACACAGTTCCGTACGTATCGCGCAACATCTCGGAACATCCCGGGCCAGTAATAGCGTTGTGCTACCCGCGTCGTGGTCTTCCGGATCCCAAGGTGTCCAGCTGTGGGTGCGTCGTGGCATTCCTGGAGGACTCGTTGCCGTAAGGTCGTACCTACGCACAGCTTCCAGGGAACATATTCCTCGTCTTCCGGTTTGAGTCCCAAGTGTCAATACAGCTCCCCATGTTGTACGGCGTAATCCGGATACTTCTCCGGCTCTTCCTCAACTTGTTGACGCCGACGTTGCAGCCAGGTGCAGGTGGGCGTTTCTTCCTTCATTTGGTATAGGGTCTCCAAAGGATGTCGCGACAGCGCACCCGCGACGACATTATATTTCCCATAGCGATACTGTATGTCGAATTGGTACTGCTGGAGTTCCAACGCCCATCGTGCGATTCGGCCGGTCGGGTTTTCGATGGTGTTGAGCCATTTCCTTCCAGATAACAACGTAGTTTGCGGATGGACCAAATGATCGCCAGGCACTCCTTCTCAGTCGCTGATTAGTTTTCTTCGGCCTCGATGAGTCTGCGACTAACGTAAGCGATGACGCGTTCGCCTTCCTCCGTTTCCTGAGTGAGTACTCCCCCTAAGCCGTAGTCGCTTGCGTCTGTTTGTAGCGCAAATTTCTGGCTGAAGTCGGGGCACGCTAGAACGGGTGCTTCTGTTAAGCGCTGTTTGAGCGTGTCAAACGCCTTCTGCTGCACTTGGTCCCATTCCCAGCGGCGGCCTTTTTATAGCAATTGGGACATCGGTTGTACGACCGTGGCGAAGTTAGGCACGAGTCGGCGGTACCATGAGGCGATTCCGAATCAATGGCGCAGCTCCTTTACGCAGGTTCGGGGTTGTAGTTTCTGGACCGCGGCGACCTTTTCTGGGTCTGTGTGGATCCCCTCCTCGCTAATGACGTGTCCTAAAAACACCAACTTGCGTTGGAAGAAGTGACACTTCTTCCGATTCAGCCTCAGGTTGGCCATTCGCAGTCTCCTGAATACCTCCCGAAGGTTTTCCTGGTGCTCTTCACGCGATTTCCCGATGACTATTATGTCGACCAGGTACGCGAAAGCTTGGGGCTCCATATCCGGGCCGATCACCTGATCCAATGCCCGTTGGAATGTTGCAGGGGCTGAGTGTAGACCAAATGGCATCCTCGTCCGGATACCGTGAATTCGGTACATTCACGGCTTTGCTTGGCCATGGGTATTTGCCAATACCCGCTCTTGAGGTCCAGCGTGCTGATAAATCGGGCTTCCCGTAGCCGTTCCAAAAAGGAATTTATCCTAGGCAGGGGATATGCGTCAGGAATAGACCGAGCGTTCAATTGCCGGTTTCTCCAGTCTTCTTGCCTACCAGGACGATAGGCGCGCTGTGTGGGCTCTTGGAGGGCTCAGTGTGGCCGTCTCGGAGAAGCTCGTCTATTTGGGCGTTTATTATTTTGAGCATTGCCGGGTTTTTCGGATAGTACCGTTGCTTAATGGGGCGCTCATCCTTCATCACTATCACATGTTCCCTGATATTTGATACTCCCGACAAACGCTCAAACAGCGCGAGCTCCGTCTCGAGAAATTTTTCCACTTCGGGGTCCAGTGTGGTATTCTCTTCGCTGCCGCCTGGTTCCGTTTTTTTTGGTGTCGTGGTTTCCAGGATTGAATGGATAGCTGCGGCCCCGGTTCGCTGTTGATCACTGTTCTTTGTTGGTTTTCGGAACGGATTGCTTCGTACTGCTTGGTCATCTTTTGGTCCTAGAACTTCCGTACTGATGTAGCCTCCGTGATCCTTGTTCTCCGCGGGTCGTGCTTTCCCTTTGTCGTACTCCTGAGTATCCTTGCCATGATTCTTGTGCCGTGTTTTACTTTTGTCCTGCGCTGGTGCATTCTTGTCGTGATCCTTGTTCTCCTCGTGCCGTTTTTCTTCTTTGTCGTGCTGTGTTCTACCCTTGACGTGCGCTGGTGTATCCTTGCCATGATCCTTGTTCTCCTTTTGCTGTGTTTTGCCCTGGTCGTGCTCCGGTGTATCCTTGCCCTGATCCTTGTTCTCCTTTTGCAGTGTTTTGCCGTTTGCTGTGTTTTCTGGTGTATTCTGGTCGCTGTTCTGGTTTTCTTTGCGTTGTTGGTTCCCTTTTCTATTGAGTTGGGGACCCAATCGCAGCTCTGCTCCTCCGCAGGTCAATGTTGCGCCAACAGCTCCCAGGAAATCCAGGCCTAGGAGAACGTCGTCCAACACGATTGGTATGACGAGCATTTGCACCTGAGTTGACATCCTGCCTAATTGGAGATCTGCCCATAGCGCCTGGGTAAGTTCCTTTCGGGTTCCATCCGCCAGGGATACCGTGGTCTTTACTTCGCATTTGTTGGTGTCGTTACGCATCTTTTGTGCCAGCCGTTCCCCGATGAAGCTCCGCAGTTTCGGCAGGCTTCCCGAGTGTTAATCCAATGTGGTTCCCCTGGTGCGGTGTTTACTGTCGTTGTTGGTGTCTCTGGGTTCGACGAAGGTTTGTTGATCGTCGGTGTCCACGTAGTTCCCTTTGATTCCGCTAATCCGACTGGCGTTGACTCTGGCGAGCTTCATTGCCGCCGGCTCCGTTCTCATTCTCTTGTCACCTCGTAGTTGGTGGCGAGGGCTGTGAGGTCCCTTAGTGTTTTAATGTCGGTCTTTCTCACGAACAGCTGGTATTCCGGCAGCATGTTCTCGTATGCTCTCTCCAGTTCCTGGGCCTCTGTGTATCCAGCCCGACGCATCATCAGGCGGATCTCCAAGAGGTACATTTTAAACGTCTCTTTTTTCCGCTGTTAACGTATCCGGATTTCGTCTTCCAGCCGTTGGAAGTATCTAGGGCGCAAGAAGAAATCCAAGAATTCTGCCCGGAAAATCTTCCAGGTTTCGCCTTGCAGTCCGCTCGTTCCTCGATCCTCAATCCTCGGCTGTTCCTCCTAGCAGCTCGGGAATCGCTTGGGGCATGTGTTCGGTATTGATCCGGTACGATGCCGCCCGTTCCTCCAGACGCTCGATAAATCGCAGCGGGTCCGAGGTGCCGTCGAAAGTGATTCCCCACCTTCGCATGCGATCCGCCGTTTGTGCGAAAGTGGATCCTTCCAGTTGATCCTGATGTTGGACGGCTGCTGGCTCACTGGTACGTGAACACGTGGCCCTTATTGTGGGGACCTGCAAGGTCTGCTTCCCTGGCACATGTTTTGCCTCTTCCACTGTGCGGCTGGGTGTCTTCTGGTCCGTTTCGGGATGGGATATTGGGGTGTTGGCATTGCTCCCCATTGGTCGACGATCCGGGCTGGGGCTGGTGCCGTACTGTGCCTCCAATGATTCGAGGCGGTGAATTGTGGCTGGGGAGTGGTCCTTTTTACCAATGAAGGCAGCCATTCGCGCTCGCAGCTCTTCCACGGTACCTTCCCGCTCAAAACCGAATTCGTCGGCGAAATTCTCCAGTTCGTTCTTCCTCCTGAAAGACACCCATCGTACGCCTACAACGGTTTATATTTGTAGTCTCGTATCCTTGCTCGTTGTATGCTTATTGCTTGCTGTTGGTTGTGCCTCTCTGATCGTTGTATCCTTACTGCTTGCTGTTGGTTGTGCCTCTATGAATATTGTACCTTGGTATCCTTGCTCGTTGTCCTTGTCGCGAAACACTTTATGTTAAACTTTTAAAGCTCACTGGAGATGTTCACTCCACTGAAGTCGGAGACTGAGTGCCTTCTCTGCGACGGCGGCCGGCCTTATATACGCTGGCAGACCGCACCGAACCGTTACGCTCAGCTTCGAGTCCCGTTTATTTTCTTCGGGCGGCCCGAAAGCACGAGTCCTGCAGACCACCGTTACGCCCTTGTTGTTGTTGTTCTCCGCGCTGTCCTGTTGCGTCCGACTCCTTTGTGTCACCCTAAACAACTCCTTGACCATCCTTTTGTGCTCGATTCTCGTGTGTTCTTCCTGTGTTTTCCCCACGTTAATCTGACCCTCCGTTTAGGCCCTATTCTTATGTAAAAACTATCGTCGGTTTGTACCGACGCTCTGACTCACTTTTCGCGCTCCTGAAGTGGTTCTTTAGGCCACTAAGGACACAATTCCCCCTCTCGTCTCAGGTCCCTGCTCGGGCGCCATCTGTAAGGAAGCTTTTCATGGCCGGGGTAAACTCAATCTCTCCCAGGGCCACTTTACAAGTGCGGAAAAGTGATTTCCTAGGATCTAGGGGAAAGGAAATCGGACCACACCTCGGTGTATACCGAGTCCTTTTGACTTAATAACTAGTTCAGTGGCTAGGCCGGCTGGCCAAGTGTTGGGGCCAATGCGGGAGTAATATAGTGTTTCAGCTGGCACCTCGCATCTACTTTCGCTGCTCAGTTGACCTTGGAGCCTGGTTATGCACCTAGGCGTCCAAGTTCACTGACATGCGTCTGTTCCAAAAGTTCGGCAATAAGTATGATGTGGTTAATCCCTCATGTCATACTTAGCGGAACTTTGGTACAGTCGTAGATGTCGGTGCACCAGCTTCACACATATAGAACCCCCCGCACTTTTGCCTCGGTGCTTTTAATTAAATCCTAGTTATAAGGGAAAACACTATATGTTGTTCTGTTCTTCATTTTTATTTTTTTTTTTCAAAGAAAACATTTCCCTACCTACACCGCAGCCTGATCTGTTCTTTGGTTTATTTTCATTTTCTTGTTTTTACTAAGCTTCCCTGCCTGTTAGTTATTTGCTCACCCCTATTTCGGTTGTCGATCTGTCCTAGTCCAGCGACAGTTCTTCTGCGGCTGCGGCGTTGTTGTTTTTCTTCTTTCCTGCGTAGCGCTGCGTTCCTTTGGTGACTTCTCGTTGGCGGTCCTGTTGTTGTTGTTTTTTTTTCTTCCCGCGCTGACACGAACGAGGATTACTGGCACTTTCACTGATCACGGCTTTGCGCACGTTCGCCCGGCTCACTGGTCTTATCGGAATTATCCTTCTTGCTCCTAATGCAAATTTTTCTTCCTCTGCAGTCGACGTCGCTCGGCTTAGATTTACCCGTGTTTGGTTGATTGTGCGAATTTTTCTCCCAAGGTGTGTGTTTATTTCTTACGTGTATGTGTGTGTGTGTTTAAGCTTCGCTCTCGGTGCGCTCTCATGTCGCTCGCCGCTCAGTTGCTGTTGTCGTCGCTCAGCTGCACTCGCTTGTGTACGAACCTTTTCCTCCGGGTGTATGTTTATTTCGTTTGCGCTCGCGCTCTGGCTGTGCTTCTCGCTCTTTGTTGCGTTGGGCTTGCGTTTTTTTTCGTGTAAGCTGCGGTCACGTTTTGCTGTGTGCGTGGCCGTCGCTTGCGCTTGCTCTGTGTGTGGGTGCGTTCTCTTCCGTGCGCGGCCGTCGCTTACGTTCGTTCTGTGCATGGTCATCGCTCTCTTTATTACTTGCGCTCGTTCGGCTTGCACTTGCTTTGTGTGTGTTCTCTCTCGTGTGCGTGGTCGTCGCTTGCGTTCGCTCTGTGCGTAGTCATTGTTCGTGTTCGCTGTCTTCTCTGTTGGGTGACTGACCGTCGCTCGCATTGTCTCTTTGCGTGTGTGCACTTTATGTTCGCTCTCCCTGAGCTTGTGTGCTCTCTCCCTGAGCTACCCTATATTCTTAATTAAATGGCTATGGTCTATGACCGACTTCATCGAACTTAATAACTATTGCCTCTTTGGCGATTTGAAATCAAAAATACCTTCGTGGTAATACTTAAAAATTAATAACAAAAGAATAAAAAAAAAGATAAATAAACAAATAAATTTGTGGGCTCAAAATATGAGTCCTCACATCCTCAACAGCAATCCACTGGCACCGGAATCAGGCATTTCCGTGTCAAACTTGAGCTTAACAACAACAGCAGCAACACATAACAACAGCAACACTGACAGCCAGCAACTTCAAACAACAAACAGATACTCCAACAAAAACAAGCAACTCCTCAGCGATCATCAGCAGAAGCGGCAACGTCAATTTCAAACAAACCACCAATAACTCTTTTGTTTATATATTCATTTATTTATTATTTAATTTCCATGTAAATTTCCATCCCTAAAAAAAACTAGAATAAGCCACAAAATTAAATTGTAAAATTAAAATTAGTTTAAGATAAGATTTAATAATCAAATTGTCATTAATATTTATAAGTTGCCCTACGGGTAAAATAAATAAATATAAAACTTATTTAAAAAAAAAAATAATAACAATATTTATGAACGCCATCACATAAACACTGCACACTAAATAAATAAACACAATTTTAAATAATATAATTTAACTCACAAACATAACATTTTGCCCACGGTGCATACTGCGACCTATCCCAACACAAAACACGAACATACGCAAACTCACACACAAACACAATCAGCTACTCTTGCCCATACATTTGCTTACAAAAAAAACATTCAAACAATACTTGCTCAAACAAGCACACAAGCACAAGCAACTACAAACACACACCAATTAAGTTCAATCCTTGCCACGCGCACCACCAAACAAAAATGTTCTCCTGCAATAAACTCACACACAACACAATACTAAAAAAATAATAAATAATTAATAAAAACTAACATGCTACATCACAACGACAAATCTAGTAACTCACACATAATAACAAAACATATATCAAACACTAATTAAAAGAAAACTAACTAAAAATAAAACACTTTAAAACTTGCCAGCCATAAATGCCTTCGCTCAAAACAGCTGCCGATATCCACCGATGCAACTCAGTGCCAAGCGATACACCGATAAGCGCAGCATACAAAAGCTGGCTGCTATAACTCGAATCGGCCAAGAGGTGACAACACCTAAGGCAGTTTACCAACACTTAATTAAAAATAATTACAATCAAATAAAATACAATAAAATTAACCTAATAAAACTAAATAAATTAATAATTACATAAAAAAATCAAACAAAAGAATATATAATCATATATAATATAAAAAATAACCCAACAACCCAATTACCCACTATCTGGCAACCTACCTACCAACAGGCCAGCTGGAAATGCACCCCCAAAATGCAGTCAGATGGCAACGCACCTCCCAGCTGACTTTGTTTACAAACAAATATTCCAGCAGGAGCAGCAAATAAGTCGACACTGAACAACACAACACACCCTTAAACTGACTGGGGTCACTGAAAAGAGCCAATAGTTCCCAATCAATTTAAGCCTACAGCCTCCCCAACTCGATCACCAAATGCCACAACTCCATGCCACTCTGATGATGCCAGTCGCGGTGCTAGGTGGGTCTGCGACGAGCGATTCTTCATCCTAACTATTGACCTTTGGGCAATTTTGCTAGAGAAAATCAAAGAGTTTCGCTTTCGCAGTAATCCCTCCTATTACAGCACTTTGTGCATTGATCGGACGGATCAATTGTGCTCATTGGCATTTGGCATCAGTTGTTGTGACCGTGTTTTTTTAAGTCGTGTCGGTTTTTGTCGCTCGTATTCGTTGCTTGTCGATTAGCAGTACGAGTCAGTCGCGCCCCCGTCTTCAAGTTGTTCGCGAGTGAGTGCAACGCCTGTGCGGGATCTTCATCCCTGCCCCCTGCCTAAGTGCAAAGTGTATAAGGAGTCTGTGATCAGAGCTTTTTGCACTTTGATCCGTCCTTTAAATTGCTAGTGCAGTAAAGTGAAGTGAGTGTTATATTGCTTGTGCAGAACAGTGAATGCCGGTGTGTTTGTGCAGAGCGAGACGGAAGCTTGGATCAGTTACTAGCTTGCTAGCAACTGCCCTTTCCCTCCTCCCCACTTGCCTCTGCCACTGTCCTGTAAAAGTCAAGTGCGAGCAGAGATTGTGTTGGTAAATTGTGCCAGTTATTGTTTGCTGGTCATTTTATTCAACCCCTCTCCTCCCGCACACGGGCAATATTTCAGTTCATTTCCTTTTTTTCCCCTTTCCCTGGGGTCAATAAACTAAAGTGCAAGTGCAGTGAGTGTGCGTGTGCGTGCGCAAAGCGAGACGGAAATTACCGCACAGCGGCTATACCTTAGCCAACTGTTCTTTCTCCCCTTTGCGCTTGCCTCTGCTCCTGCTCTAGCAGTTCTTTAGTGCATGCAGTTGAAAGTTCAATAAACTAAAGTTCAAGTGCAGTGAGTGTGCGTGTGCGTGCGCAAACCGAGACGGAAATTACCGTACAGCGGATATACGTTAGCCAACTGTTCTTTCTCTCCTTTGCGCTTGCCCCTGCCCCTGTGTATGCAGTTGAAAGTTTTGGTGGTGTTAAAGTTGAACGGCGATCGGCAACATTCTTGCTGACCATTGTCTTACATAAAACCACGTCCACCTAAACTGTGCACCCTCCCTGTAACAGATCTTTAAAAGTCACTACTTCTTTCCAGCATTGGAGCATTCTGAATCATTCTTCGAAGTAACAATTCCATACACAAGTGCACGTCTGGAAAGCTCACCCCCTCTCCCTCCAAAGAGTAAACAGTGAGTTATCTAACGGCAGCGCGCAAGCTGCACACTAGCCAACAAATCACTAATGACAAAATCATAACAACTAAATGAAAAAAAGACCAGTAAGAAAAGCAACAGTCGCGCAGAACGCGACAGTGGGATACCCTTCGACCTATGTTCCTATGTATGTAGACATATACATATGCACATACATTGAAATTATTCTCGACAGATGGCGCTCGCGCTTTGCGCTCGCCCGCCTCCCATGTTAGCTGACACAAGCACTTGGTTTTATGCTCATACTTTCTTAAATAACTTCTGTGTTTATTGACCGATCGGATTACAATTTCGAGAATACGTAGATATTTGATTCAGTTTATTATATGGTAAAGTAAGAAAGTTGTATCTTTTATACAGCGCTTATAAATTGAGTCCAAAAATTAAACTATTAATTTGCGGGGGCGGTGAGCGTGGCATCCAACATTTGAAATAAACTTGATCTGCGCCGGGTACACAGAAATGTTCATGCTAAATTTGGTAACTCTAGCTCTTATAATAGCTGAGATCTGTGTGTTTATCTGGTCAGCCGGACATCCGGACATCCGGACAGACAGACATGGCTCAATCGACTCGGCTAGTGATCCTGAGCAAGAATATATATACTTTATGGGGTCTGCCACGCCTCCTTCTGCCTGTTACATACATTTGCACAAAGTTAGTATACCCTTTTTTGACCATTTTCAGTGGTCGAAGGGTATAAAAATACATTGTCAATAAATTGTTTATTTTATGTATCTTACTGTAAATTCTACTTGCTTTTGTGTCTTCCTTATTGTCTAAAATAAAAAATTGTATATTCTATACTGTGTTTTTATCCAGTATGTATTTTGTTCTTCGTTGTTTTACATTGTTTAAAACTTTCATGTGAGCTATTTATGTTTCAGTTATACAGTTAACGTCTTTTATTGTTGCCTGTCACTTATTTATCACAGGTAAATAAGTATTGATTTTAGTGTAATAGTTAAGAGACACTCATAAACTTCTGACAGAATTATTCTTATGCACCAGCAAACCATAAAGTTCTACAGAGCTTTACATCTTTGTTTATTAGTAACTTAAGCTTCTTATCGTTGTGAGGCTTTTGAAGAGTGGAGAATTAACTGAGGCTTTTGAAGAGTGAAGCTTTTGAAAAGACTGGTTTAAGTTTTTCATATGGAGATTGAATATGTCTCTCCCCCACCTTTTAGATTTTGGCTTGTCCTCAATCCTTTACTTCTGGATATAATTGTGGAACTGGATTTTCAATGTTTACTATTTCAGTATTCTTTTCTTTAACTGTTTCAATATTTTTAGGCCATGGATTTTAAAAAAATTCATGGTCTATTGTGTTTGTCGGAACGGAAATGTGCGTAACAGGCAGAAGGAGGCATCTCCGACCCCATAAACTATATATATTCTGAATCAGTATCAGTAGCCGAGTCGATTGAGCCATGTCTGTCTGTCCGTCTGACCGTCTGACCGTCTGTCTGTCTGTATGAACACCTGGATCTCAAAAACTGTAAGAGCTAGAGTCATCAAACTTTGCGACAACATACGTATATATTGCAGTGTCTCAAAGTTTTTTTTAACATTTGGACACGCCCCTTCCCGCCTCTGTAAATCAGTAATAACTATTTAAAAACTACAATATTAGCTCAACAACCACAGTTGTATACCTTACATGACAAATACCTTGCCACGGGCGTTATGTGAAAATTTCATTTAAATCGGACTATTAATAAGTGAGATATGATACTAATTAAACTTACTTTGAACATATATACTTAAGCAGACCTAATTTACACAAGCATACCGAGTCTAGCGAATCAATTGACATGGAACGACGATTATTATCCATATGGTCCAGCGGCGACGATGAAGACGGCTTGGCAGCTTTTGGTCCAGTTGATAGGATGATGACTCCCACAAGAACAAGTCTCAATGTTTTTCTTTATTCTATTTTATTCACACCCGCACACGAAACGCGCGAAACAATTGCCACGAACAGCACAAAATAAATTGTTACCGAAAACAAATTATTAACCACTACACCGAAGTCCCTGCTCGGGCGCCAATGAAAAATCTCTAAGGTTTTTTAGAGAGCGAAAAATAAAGAAATAAAAAGACGCGGTGGCTCGATTAATATTTCACAAATATATATTGCTGTTGCTGGCTTCTACGATTGCTTAACAACGAATGCTTTTTTCCTTAGCGAGAGTGGGCCACAATCCGACCACACTCCCCGAATTCACCGTCGGCATTTGCCGATCGTCAAGGGACTAAGAGAGCATTATAAAGAGAGCATGCTTAACTACATTTAAAATCCACAATTTTCTCTTACTTTATGCTAGCCTATGACTTCAATGTCAATTTCAAATTAATATTCAATAATAAAAATTTCATTCAAGTAATATAGATAATAACAATAATAATAAAATTAAACAAAACTATGCAGCTCTAACAATAATAAAAAACAAATCACAATTATGCCACAAAATTAAATAAAATATTGAATTTACCCAGTCTCATCAGCATCACACAACTAACTCGCAAATGATACGACACAATATACTATCTAAAAATTGTTTGCCACTAAAAAAACATGTAACTAAATCTAGTATATCTATTGTAATTAGGTTAATGTTAAATATAGAATCACAATAGTAAATAGTATATGAATTGTATTTGTAACAAACGAGCAATCGAGCAGAGAAGCGGAGACGAGAGTAGCAGTACTTATGACGTAGCATGCAGATCCAAGCAGTACTAAACATACATTGCATACTTTGGAGCAAAAGGCTCTCCTGCCTTACCGTCTGTGAAGGAAACGGACATGATGATCCTCATAAATTCCTAACCAGTTCTAGCAGCAGTCTATCCATTACTCTTACGCATCCCCCCAGTAAGATGCCAGTTATGGTGCTAGGTGTACCTGCCCCTGGAGTCAATACGCCAATAATTGGCCCTTGGGAAAAGCACCGTCAGTTCGTTGAGAGTGTGAACCACGACCACGACACACATTCATCAACATGCCAACTTCCAGCCAAACAACAACAGCAACTACAGGCAAATCCAACAACAAGATGGAACCCCTGTCAATTGATTTCCACACCACTACGCTAAACTCCAGCACAGCAACAACCAGCGTACCTCAACAGCAAAAACCTCTTGCAACTGCAATCTGATGTAGGCATCTCTGTATCTACTCCAGCCTTACAACATCAACCATCAACTCCAAACAACAAACAGCAACTCCTCAACAGCAATCCACTGGCACCGGAAACAGGCATTTCCGTGTCAAACAACAAACAGATACTCCAACAAAAACAAGCAACTTTTCAGCGATCATCAACAGAAGCGGCAACGTCAATGTCAAACAAACCTTAAATTACTCTTTTGTTTATATATTGATTTATTTATTATTTAATTTCCATGTAAATTTCCATCCCTAAAACTAAAATAAGCCACAAAATGAAATTGTAAAATTAAAATTAGTTTAAGATAGGTTAATAATCAAATTGTGTAAGGAAGCCTTTCATGGCCGGGGTAAACTCAATCTCTCCCAGGGCCACTTTACAGAACATTTATAAAGTACAGAGAACTGAGACGGAGAATGTGACCTCTTTTAGGGCGGAAAAGTGATTTCCTAGGCTCTAGGGGAAAGGAAATCGGACCATACCTCGGTGTATATCGAGTCCTTTTGACTTAATAACTAGTTCAGTGGCTAGGCCGGCTGGCTAAGTGTTGGCGCCAATGCGGGAGTAATATAGTGTTTCAGGTGGCACCTCGCATTTACTTTCGCTGCTCAGTTGACCTTGGAGCCTGGTTATGCACCTAGGCGTCCAAGTTAACTGACATGCGTCTGTTCCAAAAGTTCGGCAATAAGTATGATGTGGTTAATCCCTCATGTCATACTTAGCGGATCTTTGGTACAGTCGTAGATGTCGGTCCACCAGCTTCACACATATAGAACCCCCCGCACTTTTGCCTCGGTGCTTTTAATTAAATCCTAGTTATAAGGGAAAACACTATATGTTGTTCTGTTCTTCATTTTTATTTTTTTTTTTTTCAAAGAAAACATTTCCCTACCTACACCGCAGCCTGAACTGTTCTTTGGTTTATTTTCATTTTCTTGTTTTTACTAAGTTTCTCTGCCTATTAGTTATTTGCTCACCCCTATTTCGGTTGTCGATCTGTCCTAGTCCAGCGACAGTTCTTCTGCGGCAGCGGCGTTGTTGTTTTTCTGCTTTCCTGCGTAGCGCTGCGTTCCTTTGGTGACTTCTCGTTGGCGGTCCTGTTGTTGTTGTTTTTTTTTCATCCCGCGCTGACACGAACGAGGATTACTGGCACTTTCACTGATCACGGCTTTGCGCACGTTCGCCCGGCTCACTGGTCTTATCGGAACTATACTTCTTGCTAATAATGCAAATTTTTCCTTCTCTGCAGTCGACGTCGCTCGGCTTAGATTTACCCGTGTTTGGTTGATAGTGCGAATTTTTCTCCCAAGGTGTGTGTTTATTTCTTACGTGTATGTGTGTGTGTGTTTAAGCTTCGCTCTCGGTGCGCTCTCATGTCGCTCGCCGCTCAGTTGCTGTTGTCGTCGCTCAGCTGCACTCGCTTGTGTACGAACCTTTTCCTCCGGGTGTATGTTTATTTCGTTTGCGCTCGCGCTCTGGCTGTGCTTCTCGCTCTTTGTTGCGTTGCGCTTGCGTTTTTTTTCGTGTAAGCTGCGGTCACGTTTTGCTGTGTGCGTGGCCGTCGCTTGCGCTTGCTCTGTGTGTGGGTGCGTTCTCTTCCGTGCGCGGCCGTCGCTTACGTTCGTTCTGTGCATGGTCATCGCTCTCTTTATTGCTTGCGCTCGTTCGGCTTGCACTTGCTTTGTGTGTGTGTTCTCTCTTGTGTGCGTGATCGTCGCTTGTGTTCGCTCTTTGCGTAGTCATTGTTCGTGTTCGCTCTCTTCTCTGTTGGGTGAATGACCGTCGCTCGCATTTGCTCTTTGCGTGTGTGCACTTTATGTTCGCTCTCCCTGAGCTTGTGTGCTCTCTCCCTAAGCTACCCTATATTCTTAATTAAGTGCCTATGGTGTATGACCGACTTCATCGATCTTAATAACTATTGCCTCTTTGGCGATTTCTAATCTAAAATACCTTCGTGGTAATACTTAAAAATAAATAACAAAAGAATACAAAAAATGATAAATATGCAATTAAATTTATTGGCTCAAATTATGAGTCCTCACACACCCCCCCCCCTTACTTTAGTGGCGCTGGATCGAAACTAACCCCCTTTCACCCAATCTTCTCCAGGCGCGAACAGGTTACGAGCGTTATCATCCACATCTATGGTGGGGCCCAGCATCTCTTCCATCTCCTGCATACTGAAATGCAGGGCCTCCTCCTAGCCCTCCACTGGCTCTGGCACTCCAGAAACTCCTGGGTACAGGTATCCGCTGCCGTTCCTGGATCACTCCACTTTAGGGCTCTGCCTGGGCGGGTGGACGAGATCCCCTCTTCGTCTTCCACTTCTGCTCTCGCCAATGGGATGGCCGGGGGTGTGTGTGTGGTGGAGGAGACCTCCGGGACTGATACCGGGCGGACGACGGGGAAGATTTCTGTGCTGATGTCATCTTCGTCTATGATATCTTCGGGTTCGCTCGGTGGAAGGTCCAGGTTCTCTTCCTCCTGGAGGTGCATAGGCATTTCATTGAGCCATAGCTCCATGTCTCGTCGACGGAGTTGGCGGCGGTTTCGATTTGTCATTTCTTCGTTCTTATGACTGTGAGGAACAAACACGGTTATACTGCCCTGTCCAGCTACGCCCTATGGAACAGTGCTACGATGGAGACTTGATCTTACGTGCTATGACATAGGTACTTAATTCTACTTTATAATTAACCTACTCGTCTCCCTCGCTGATGCTGTTTTCGGAATCCGCGTGGAAAGGTTTTAGGTCCGCAATGTGTGCGGAGCTCCTTTCCTGGTCTCCTTCTCGCTGTAGACGGACGATATTCGCTGAGATGAATCTAATCACTTTATAGGGCCCCTCGTATTTCGGCGCGAGTTTTGCGGCGAAGCCTTCTGCGGCCTTAGAAAGGACGTGTTGTTTCAGGAGGACCAACATGCCTATCCTGGGCCGCCATTCACGGCGTCGGAGGTTGTGGTGACGACTCTGCTCCGCGGATGCCCGAGTTGCGTTTTCCCTGGCGACCTGAAATATTTGATGAAGCTGCTTCGCCCTCAGTTCTGGGTTTTGAAGATTTTGGCCGGTATCTCCTGTCACCTCGTCGTAGAGTGCTCCAGGTACCCGCGGTTCCCGTCCCATGACGACGAATGCTGGGCTGAAACTCGTCGTATCCAAGACGCTGCTGTTGACGGCGAGAGTTATTTCTGGCAATAACAGGTCCCAAGTGCTCTGTGGTCCGTCGATGAACTGTCCGATCATTGTTTTTACGGTCCGGTTTGCGCGCTCTGTGGGATTTTGTTGGGGGCTATACGGCGCAGTATGTTCCGGCTGAGAATCCGTTTTCGTAAGGCTCTTTCTAGATGCTGTGGTGTAGCCTTCCGTAAGGGTACCTGTAATAAGCTTGATGCTTATTAAAATTAAAGTTATTTTAAGTTGATTTTTATTCGCGTTGGCTTTTTATTCTCACAGCATTTTTCCAAAGGTGACCAGGAAAACTTATCGATGGCTTAAGATAAACATTTCAGGGTTGCTCTTATATAAACATATCGATATCATTAGATATCAACGATACTTATTATTTATGATTACTATCATTAATATTACTTATATTATTACACGCTAACTTTTACAGAAATTTTTTTGGTTTCTTAACTTCTCTACCACTCCTTGTTCTAAGAACTGTTACATTGTCGTCTACATTAGATACATTACTATCAGGTGGATTCGGGCTTTTTTCATAATTAGTATTATTTTCATTACAGACATTGGCATTATTTAATACATCAGATTCAGACTCGATACAATTTTCTTCAGTAAGATTATTAATTATGTTATGATTATTCTCATAATTCATACTATTCTCACTACAGTTATTAGCATTAATTAAAACATTAGATTCAGATTCGATACAATTTTCTATTTCATTATACGCACATAGTGCTTCTTCTTTCTTATCGTATGAACTGGGCCAAAAATTAATAGACCGAAGGTCGACAATTGATTTATCATCATTCTGTTCTTGGTTTTTTGTTTTTATAATAAACTTCCTGTTTCTTCTATAGTAACTATTATCCCTGTCTTTTATTATATATGATCTGCTATTTACCTTTTTTTCTATTAATCCATATGCCCACTCATTCATTTTCCTCCTGAACATTATTTTCTCCCCTAATTGACAAGGTGTAAGTGTCTTTGTATTACGATCATAGAATTGTTTCTGTTTTGATCTTTTCATTTGAATTTTTCCTATAATATCCTTTTCACTAATATTGTTGCGGCACAAACTTGATTTTGCGATAGGCAACTTTGTTTTGCAATTTCTTCCAAAGAATAGCTCACACGGTGAAGTTTGCATACTAGCTACAGGTGTACTGTTATATTCTAGAATGTTATATTGGTACAATTCCCTATCTTTATCACATCGTTTTAGGATATTCTTTGCAATAGCTACCCCTTTTTCAGCTAATCCATTGCTCTGAGGATAATGTGGACTAGAGAACTGTAGTATAATGTTGTGTGCATTAGCAAATTCCTTAAAGTCAATTGAATTAAATGGATTGTTGTCACTTTTTATTTTAGTTGGATATCCCAAACTATCGAATACTTCCCGCAGTTCAGATGTTATTTGCTTAACAGATTTGTTTTTAAGTTTTCTTGCAATTAGGAAATTTGAGTAACTGTCGAATATTGATAAAAAATCCACCCCCTCAAATTCAAATATGTCCATGCCCACTATATGAAATGGGTATTCTGGCATTTTATCCTCTATTAAAGGTTCTTTCTGATTCTTTCTCCTAAATTTTTCACAGATACGACACGATTCCACCGATTCCTTAATTTGAGTGCTCATATTTGGCCAATAATAGCACTCTCTTGCTCTAGCCAGCGTTTTTTCTATTCCTAAATGAGCACTATGTACTTGTTTCATTATTTGTGGTTGTAATCCCTTGGGTACAATTAGTCTGCACGTTCTCATTAGTAGCCCATTCTCGAAATGAAGTTCACTTTTAATTTTATGAAATCGCTGACCAAAATTGTTTAGTTTATGATAAGAGGGCCAACCATTTTGAACATAATCAACAATTTTGCTATAATCTTCATCTGCATTCAATATATCTCTGTAAACGTTAAAGTTTGATTCTGATAGACAGACTGCTTTAGTGATTATATGAATAACATTTAAGAGGTCTTGAACTTCATTTTCTTCGATGAGTTGTGCTCTTGAAAGACAATCTGCAATTAACATTTCTTTCCCAGGTTTGTATTGTACCTTTATATTTGGATATTTGAGTAGATATAACAACATGCGTTGCAATCGCATCGTTACTGAGTCTATATCCCTTTCCATCAGTATTTCTAACGGCTTATGGTAACTTTCTACTAAGAGTTCTCTTCCGTACACAAAGTAGTGAAACCTCTCACAAGCAAACACTATTGCAAGCAATTCTTTTTCTATCTGCGCCCATTTTTGTTCATTCTTTGACAATGTTCTAGAAGCAAAACACACAGGGCGACTATCCTGGATCAGGACACATCCCAGACCATCTTTGGAAGCATCAGTTTGAATTGTTACTGGTTTATTTTTATCATAAACAGCTAACACCGGCTCTTCCAAAATTGTTTTTGTGAAGTTCTGGAGTTCATTTTCATGCACTTTACTCCAAGTAAATTTAACATCATTTTTTGTAAGCTCCCTTAAATTTGCTGATCTAGCTGATAAATCTGGAATAAACTTGGCGTGATACTTGAAAAGACCTAAGATTCTCAATACTCCTGCTTTATCAGTTGATAAAGTCAATTGAATTAAATGGATTGTTGTCACTTTTTATTTTAGTTGGATATCCCAAACTATCGAATACTTCCCGCAGTTCAGATGTTATTTGCTTAACAGATTTGTTTTTAAGTTTTCTTGCAATTAGGAAATTTGAGTAACTGTCGAATATTGACAAAAAATCCACCCCCTCAAATTCAAATATGTCCATGCCCACTATATGAAATGGGTATTCTGGCATTTCATCCTCTATTAAAGGTTCTTTCTGATTCTTTCTCCTAAATTTTTCACAGATACGACACGATTCCACCGATTCCTTAATTTGAGTGCTCATTTTTGGCCAATAATAGCACTCTCTTGCTCTAGCCAGCGTTTTTTCTATTCCTAAATGAGCACTATGTACTTGTTTCATTATTTGTGGTTGTAATCCCTTGGGTACAATTAGTCTGCACGTTCTCATTAGTAGCCCATTCTCGAAATGAAGTTCACTTTTAATTTTATGAAATCGCTGACCAAAATTGTTTAGTTTATGATAAGAGGGTCAACCATTTTGAACATAATCAACAATTTTGCTATAATCTTCATCTGCATTCAATATATCTCTGTAAACGTTAAAGTTTGATTCTGATAGACAGACTGCTTTAGTGATTATATGAATAACATTTAAGAGGTCTTGAACTTCATTTTCTTCGATGAGTTGTGCTCTTGAAAGACAATCTGCAATTAACATTTCTTTCCCAGGTTTGTATTGTACCTTTATATTTGGATATTTGAGTAGATATAACAACATGCGTTGCAATCGCATCGTTACTGAGTCTATATCCCTTTCCATCAGTATTTCTAACGGCTTATGGTAACTTTCTACTAAGAGTTCTCTTCCGTACACAAAGTAGTGAAACCTCTCACAAGCAAACACTATTGCAAGCAATTCTTTTTCTATCTGCGCCCATTTTTGTTCATTCTTTGACAATGTTCTAGAAGCAAAACACACAGGGCGACTATCCTGGATCAGGACACATCCCAGACCATCTTTGAAAGCATCAGTTTGAATTGTTACTGGTTTATTTTTATCATAAACAGCTAACACCGGCTCTTCCAAAATTGTTTTTGTGAAGTTCTGGAGTTCATTTTCATGCACTTTACTCCAAGTAAATTTAACATCATTTTTTGTAAGCTCCCTTAAATTTGCTGATCTAGCTGATAAATCTGGAATAAACTTGGCGTGATACTTGAAAAGACCTAAGATTCTCAATACTCCTGCTTTATCACTGACTTACACTATAATAATTATTATTAGCTGAGTCATTTGTAACTCTTTCTCTATTACTCATACCTGATTTGTTCCAGTTTGAAACAACACCTTTTCCTTCCTGCTTCTTGGTTTTGCAGTATTTGCTAAAATGTCCAGTTTTACCACATCCAAAGCATTGAACTTCCTTGGCTTTGCACTCGTTGATGTGCTCCTTGTTGAAGACGGCTCCACAATTGTAGCAACGACGTGTTGATACGCTCCAAATTCCTTTTTTATTCTGTTTTTCCCATGTTGTTTCATCCACTGTTTGTTGAGGTACTCCAGTTTTATGCAATATTTCCGTATTTTTTGTTGACGCCTCAAAGGCCTTGCACTCTTGCACAACTTCATCTAGTCCTTTGTTTTTGTTATCAAGCAATTTTAGTTGCAAACGCTTGTCATAAATTCCAATAATGAGACGATCAAGCAACATTCTATTTTGAAACGATTTTCCGCATTCACATTTAAATTCACAAAAATTGGCTTGTTTGCGAAGATTGGTTATAAAGTCAGTAATTTGTTGATTTTCCTGCTGCGAGATGTTGTTAAACTTAAAAGTCTCCATAGTGATATTCTTAAGCGGCGTTGCATACTCGTCTAGTGCTTTAATTACGTCAGCGAGCGTGCGTGTGTGTGCTGCCTCTGTGCCTGCCTCTGCCACGTTTCCGACCATGCTGTCTGCGCTGCCATCATTTGCAAATATGGTATTATATATCTCCGTTACTCCTGGGCCAGCCAGCCATAGGACTGTTGCAATCTTCTTTGCCTCCGGCAAACTGTCTTTTCCCGATGCCATCATGTACATAAGAAATGTACCTTTCCATTTCGGCCACTCATATATAAGTGTAGAGCAGTCAATTTCTGGCAATACTCGATCAGACATATTCCTTCCAGCTTATTATCGCTTATTATAACTTCTGACACCATGTAATAAACTTGATGCTTATTAAAATTAAAGTTATTTTAAGTTGATTTTTACTAGCGTTGGCTTTTTATTCTCACAGCATTTTTCCAAAGGTGACCAGGAAAACTTATCGATGGCTTAAGATAAACATTTCAGGGTTGCTCTTATATAAACATATCGATATCATTAGATATCAACGATACTTATTATTTATGATTACTATCATTAATATTACTTATAATATAACAGTACCAGCTCGATCCATTTAGAGAACAAGTCGAAGAACACCAGGAGGATGGTGTTCCCTTGTTTTGATCTCGGGAGTGGCCCTACAAAATCGGCACAGAGTATGTCGAAGGGCTCCTGGGCCCGCCGAGTCAGCATTCTGCTCCACTTTGTATATTTAGCACTGGACACAGTTCCGTACGTGTCGCGCAACATCTCGGAACATCCTGGGCCAGTAATAGCGTTGTGCTACCCGCGTCGTGGTCTTCCGGATGCCAAGGTGTCCAGCTGTGGGTGCGTCGTGGCATTCCTGGAGGACTTGTTGTTCCAGGGAACATATTCCTCGTCTTCCGGTTTGAGTCCCAAGTGTCAATACAGCTCCCCATGTTGTATGGCGTAATCCGGGTACTTCTCCGGCTCTTCCTCAACTTGTTGACGCCGACGTTGCAGCCAGGTGCAGGTGGGCGTTTCTTCCTTCATTTGGTATAGGGTCTCCAAAGGATGTCGCGACAGCGCACCCGCGACGACATTATATTTCCCTTTGCGATACTGTATGTCGAATTGGTACTGCTGGAGTTCCAACGCCCATCGTGCGATTCGGCCGGTCGGGTTTTCGATGGTGTTGAGCCATTTCAGTGCTAGTTAGTCGGTGACGACCGTGAACTGATATGCTTCCAGATAACAACGTAGTTTGCGGATGGACCAAATGATCGCCAGGCACTCCTTCTCAGTCGCTGATTAGTTTTCTTCGGCCGCGATGAGTCTGCGACTAACGTAAACGATGACGCGTTCACCTTCCTCCGTTTCCTGAATGAGTACTCCCCCTAAGCCGTAATCGCTTGCGTCTGTTTGTAGCGCAAATTTCTGGCTGAAGTCGGGGCACGCTAGAACGGGTGCTTCTGTTAAGCGCTGTTTGAGCGTGTCAAACGCCTTCTGCAGCACTTGGTCCCATTCCCAGCGGCGGCCTTTTCATAGCAATTGGGACATCGGTTGTACGACCGTGGCGAAGTTAGGCACGAGTCGGCGGTACCATGAGGCGATTCCGAATCAATGGCGCAGCTCCTTTACGCAGGTTGGGGGTTGTAGTTTCTGGACCGCGGCGACCTTTTCTGGGTCTGTGTGGATCCCCTCCTCGCTAATGACGTGTCCTAAAAACACCAACTTGCGTTGGAAGAAGTGACACTTCTTCCGATTCAGCCTCAGGTTGGCCATTCGCAGTCTCCTGAATACCTCCCGAAGGTTTTCCTGGTGCTCTTCACGCGATTTCCCGATGACTATTATGTCGACCAGGTACGCGAAAGCTTGGGGCTCCATATCCGGGCCGATCACCTGATCCAATGCCCGTTGGAATGTTGCAGGGGCTGAGTGTAGACCAAATGGCATCCTCGTCCGGATACCGTGAATTCGGTACATTCACGGCTTTGCTTGGCCATGGGTATTTGCCAATACCCGCTCTTGAGGTCCAGCGTGCTGATAAATCGGGCTTCCCGTAGCCGTTCCAAAAAGGAATTTATCCTAGGCAGGGGATATGCGTCAGGAATAGACCGAGCGTTCAATTGCCGGTTTCTCCAGTCTTCTTGCCTACCAGGACGATAGGCGCGCTGTGTGCGCTCTTGGAGGGCTCAGTGTGGCCGTCTCGGAGAAGCTCGTCTATTTGGGCGTTTATTATTTTGAGCATTGCCGGGTTTTTCGGATAGTACCGTTGCTTAATGGGGCGCTCATCCTTCATCACTATCCCATGTTCCCTGATATTTGATACTCCCGACAAACGCTCAAACAGCGCGAGCTCCGTCTCGAGAAATTTTTCCACTTCGGGGTCCAGTGTGGTATTCTCTTCGGTGCCGCCTGGTTCCGTTTTTTTTGGTGTCGTGGTTTCCAGGATTGAATGGATAGCTGCGGCCCCGGTTCGCTGTTGATCACTGTTCTCTGTTGGTTTTCGGAACGGATTCCTTCGTACTGCTTGGTCATCTTTTGGTCCTAGAACTTCCGTACTGATGTAGCCTCCGTGATCCTTGTTCTCCGCGGGTCGTGCTTTCCCTTTGTCGTACTCCTGAGTATCCTTGCCATGATTCTTGTGCCGTGTTTTACTTTTGTCCTGCGCTGGTGCATTCTTGTCGTGATCCTTGTTCTCCTCGTGCCGTTTTTCTTCTTTGTCGTGCTGTGTTCTACCCTTGACGTGCGCTGGTGTATCCTTGCCATGATCCTTGTTCTCCTTTTACTGTGTTTTGCCCTTTTCGTGCTCCGGTGTATCCTTGCCATGATCCTTGTTCTCCTTTTGCTGTGTTTTGCCCTTGTCGTGCTCCGGTGTCTTCTTGCCATGATCCTTGTTCTCCTTATGCTGTGTTTTGGAATGGTCGTGCTCCGGTGTATCCTTGCCCTGATCCTTGTTCTCCTTTTGCAGTGTTTTGCCGTTTGCTGTGTTTTCTGGTGTATTCTGGTCGCTGTTTGGGGACCCAATCGCAGCTCTGCTCCTCCGCAGGTCAATGTTGCGCCAACAGCTCCCAGGAAATCCAGGCCTAGGAGAACGTCGTCCAACACGATTGGTAAGACGAGCATTTGCACCTGAGTGCACATCCTGCCTAATTGGACATCTGCCCACAGCGCCTGTGTAAGTTCCTTTCGGGTTCCATCCGCCAGGGATACCGTGGTCTTTACTTCGCATTTGTTGGTGTCGTTACGGATCTTTTGTGCCAGCCGTTCCCCGATGAAGCTCCGCAGTTTCGGCAGGCTTCCCGAGTGTTAATCCAATGTGGTTCCCCTGGTGCGGTGTTTACTGTCGTTGTTGGTGTCTCTGGGTTCGACGAAGGTTTGTTGATCGTCGGTGTTCTCATAGTTCCCTTTGATTCCGCTAATCCGACTGGCGTTGACTCTGGATACGAGCTTCATTGCCGCCGGCTGCGTTCTCATTCTCTTGTCACCTCGTAGTTGGTGGCGAGGGCTGTGAGGTCCCTTAGTGTTTTAATGTCGGTCCTTCTCACGAACAGCTGGTATTCCGGCAGCATGTTCTCGTATGCTCTCTCCAGTTCCTGGGCCTCTGTGTATCCAGCCCGACGCATCATCAGGCGGATCTCCAAGAGGTACATTTTAAACGTCTCTTTTTTCCGCTGTTAACGTATCCGTATTTCGTCTTCCAGCCGTTGAAAGTATCTAGGCCGCAAGAAGAAATCCAAGAATTCTGCCCGGAAAATCTTCCAGGTTTCGCCTTGCAGTCCGCTCGTTCCTCGATCCTCAATCCTCGGCTGTTCCTCCTAGCAGCTCGGGAATCGCTTGGGGCATGTGTTCGGTATTGATCCGGTACGATGCCGCCCGTTCCTCCAGACGCTCGATAAATCGCAGCGGGTCCGAGGTGCCGTCGAAAGTGATTCCCCACCTTCGCATGCGATCCGCCGTTTGTGCGAAAGTGGATCCTTCCAGTTGATCCTGATGTTGGACGGCTGCTGGCTCACTGGTACGTGAACACGTGGCCCTTATTGTGGGGACCTGCAAGGTCTGCTTCCCTGGCACATGTTTTGCCTCTTCCACTGTGCGGCTGGGTGTCTTCTGGTCCGTTTCGGGATGGGATATTGGGGTGTTGGCATTGCTCCCCATTGGTCGACGATCCAGGCTGGGGCTGGTGCCGTACTGTGCCTCCAATGATTCGAGGCGGTGAATTGTGGCTGGGGAGTGGTCCTTTTTACCAATGAAGGCAGCCATTCGCGCTCGCAGCTCTTCGACGGTACCTTCCCGCTCAAAACCGAATTTGTCGGCGAAATTCTCCAGTTCGTTCTTCCTCCTGAAAGACACCCATCGTACGCCTACAATGGTTTATATTTGTAGTCTCGTATCCTTGCTCGTTGTATGCTTATTGCTTGCTGTTGGTTGTGCCTCTCTGATCGTTGTATCCTTATTGCTTGCTGTTGGTTGTGCCTCTATGAATATTGTACCTTGGTATCCTTGCTCGTTGTCCTTGTCGCGAAACACTTTATGTTAAACTTTTAAAGCTCACTGGAGATGTTCACTCCACTGAAGTCGGAGACTGAGTGCCTTCTCTGCGACGGCGGCCGGCCTTATATACGCTGGCAGACCGCAGCGAACCGTTACGCTCAGCTTCGAGTCCCGTTTATTTTCTTCGGGCGACCCGAAAGCACGAGTCCTGCAGACCACCGTTACGCCCTTGTTGTTGTTGTTCTCCGCGCTGTCCTGTTGCGTCCGACTCCTTTGTGTCACCCTAAACAACTCCTTGACCATCCTTTTGTGCTCGATTCTCGTGTGTTCTTCCTGTGTTTTCCCCACGTTAATCTGACCCTCCGTTTAAGCCCTATTCTTATGTAAAAGCTATCGTCGGTTTGTACCGACGCTCTGACTCACTTTTCGCGCTCCTGAAGTGGTTCTTTAGGCCACTAAGGACACAATTCCCCCTCTCGTCTCAGGTCCCTGCTCGGGCGCCATCTGTAAGGAAGCTTTTCATGGCCGGGGTAAACTCAATCTCTCCCAGGGCCACTTTACAGAACATTTATAAAGTACAGAGAACTGAGACGGAGAATGTGACCTCTTTTAGGGCGGAAAAGTGATTTCCTAGGATCTAGGGGAAAGGAAATCGGACCACACCTCGGTGTATACCGAGTCCTTTTGACTTAATAACTAGTTCAGTGGCTAGGCCGGCTGGCCAAGTGTTGGGGCCAATGCGGGAGTAATATCGTGTTTCAGCTGGCACCTCGCATCTACTTTCGCTGCTCAGTTGACCTTGGAGCCTGGTTATGCACCTAGGCGTCAACATGCGTCTGTTCCAAAAGTTCGGCAATAAGTATGATATGGTTAATCCCTCATGTCATACTTAGCGGAACTTTGGTACAGTCGTAGATGTCGGTGCACCAGCTTCACACATATAGAACCCCCCGATTCTTCCGATTCAGCCTCAGGTTGGCCATTCGCAGTCTCCTGAATACCTCCCGAAGGTTTTCCTGGTGCTCTTCACGCGATTTCCCGATAACTATTATGTCGACCAGGTACGCGAAAGCTTGGGGCTCCATATCCGGGCCGATCACCTGATCCAATGCCCGTTGGAATGTTGCAGGGGCTGAGTGTAGACCAAATGGCATCCTCGTCCGGATACCGTGAATTCGGTACATTCACGGCTTTGCTTGGCCATGGGTATTTGCCAATACCCGCTCTTGAGGTCCAGCGTGCTGATAAATCGGGCTTCCCGTAGCCGTTCCAAAAAGGAATTTATCCTAGGCAGGGGATATGCGTCAGGAATAGACCGAGCGTTCAATTGCCGGTTTCTCCAGTCTTCTTGCCTACCAGGACGATAGGCGCGCTGTGTGCGCTCTTGGAGGGCTCAGTGTGGCCGTCTCGGAGAAGCTCGTCTATTTGGGCGTTTATTATTTTGAGCATTGCCGGGTTTTTCGGATAGTACCGTTGCTTAATGGGGCGCTCATCCTTCATCACTATCCCATGTTCCCTGATATTTGATACTCCCGACAAACGCTCAAACAGCGCGAGCTCCGTCTCGAGAAATTTTTCCACTTCGGGGTCCAGTGTGGTATTCTCTTCGGTGCCGCCTGGTTCCGTTTTTTTTGGTGTCGTGGTTTCCAGGATTGAATGGATAGCTGCGGCCCCGGTTCGCTGTTGATCACTGTTCTCTGTTGGTTTTCGGAACGGATTCCTTCGTACTGCTTGGTCATCTTTTGGTCCTAGAACTTCCGTACTGATGTAGCCTCCGTGATCCTTGTTCTCCGCGGGTCGTGCTTTCCCTTTGTCGTACTCCTGAGTATCCTTGCCATGATTCTTGTGCCGTGTTTTACTTTTGTCCTGCGCTGGTGCATTCTTGTCGTGATCCTTGTTCTCCTCGTGCCGTTTTTCTTCTTTGTCGTGCTGTGTTCTACCCTTGACGTGCGCTGGTGTATCCTTGCCATGATCCTTGTTCTCCTTTTGCTGTGTTTTGCCCTGGTCGTGCTCCGGTGTATCCTTGCCCTGATCCTTGTTCTCCTTTTGCAGTGTTTTGCCGTTTGCTGTGTTTTCTGGTGTATTCTGGTCGCTGTTTGGGGACCCAATCGCAGCTCTGCTCCTCCGCAGGTCAATGTTGCGCCAACAGCTCCCAGGAAATCCAGGCCTAGGAGAACGTCGTCCAACACGATTGGTAAGACGAGCATTTGCACCTGAGTGCACATCCTGCCTAATTGGACATCTGCCCATAGCGCCTGTGTAAGTTCCTTTCGGGTTCCATCCGCCAGGGATACCGTGGTCTTTACTTCGCATTTGTTGGTGTCGTTACGGATCTTTTGTGCCAGCCGTTCCCCGATGAAGCTCCGCAGTTTCGGCAGGCTTCCCGAGTGTTAATCCAATGTGGTTCCCCTGGTGCGGTGTTTACTGTCGTTGTTGGTGTCTCTGGGTTCGACGAAGGTTTGTTGATCGTCGGTGTTCTCATAGTTCCCTTTGATTCCGCTAATCCGACTGGCGTTGACTCTGGATACGAGCTTCATTGCCGCCGGCTGCGTTCTCATTCTCTTGTCACCTCGTAGTTGGTGGCGAGGGCTGTGAGGTCCCTTAGTGTTTTAATGTCGGTCCTTCTCACGAACAGCTGGTATTCCGGCAGCATGTTCTCGTATGCTCTCTCCAGTTCCTGGGCCTCTGTGTATCCAGCCCGACGCATCATCAGGCGGATCTCCAAGAGGTACATTTTAAACGTCTCTTTTTTCCGCTGTTAACGTATCCGTATTTCGTCTTCCAGCCGTTGAAAGTATCTAGGCCGCAAGAAGAAATCCAAGAATTCTGCCCGGAAAATCTACCAGGTTTCGCCTTGCAGTCCGCTCGTTCCTCGATCCTCAATCCTCGGCTGTTCCTCCTAGCAGCTCGGGAATCGCTTGGGGCATGTGTTCGGTATTGATCCGGTACGATGCCGCCCGTTCCTCCAGACGCTCGATAAATCGCAGCGGGTCCGAGGTGCCGTCGAAAGTGATTCCCCACCTTCGCATGCGATCCGCCGTTTGTGCGAAAGTGGATCCTTCCAGTTGATCCTGATGTTGGACGGCTGCTGGCTCACTGGTACGTGAACACGTGGCCCTTATTGTGGGGACCTGCAAGGTCTGCTTCCCTGGCACATGTTTTGCCTCTTCCACTGTGCGGCTGGGTGTCTTCTGGTCCGTTTCGGGATGGGATATTGGGGGTGTTGGCATTGCTCCCCATTGGTCGACGATCCAGGCTGGGGCTGGTGCGTACTGTGCCTCCAATGATTCGAGGCGGTGAATTGTGGCTGGGGAGTGGTCCTTTTTACCAATGAAGGCAGCCATTCGCGCTCGCAGCTCTTCGACGGTACCTTCCCGCTCAAAACCGAATTCGTCGGCGAAATTCTCCAGTTCGTTCTTCCTCCTGAAAGACACCCATCGTACGCCTACAATGGTTTATATTTGTAGTCTCGTATCCTTGCTCGTTGTATGCTTATTGCTTGCTGTTGGTTGTGCCTCTCTGATCGTTGTATCCTTATTGCTTGCTGTTGGTTGTGCCTCTATGAATATTGTACCTTGGTATCCTTGCTCGTTGTCCTTGTCGCGAAACACTTTATGTTAAACTTTTAAAGCTCACTGGAGATGTTCACTCCACTGAAGTCGGAGACTGAGTGCCTTCTCTGCGACGGCGGCCGGCCTTATATACGCTGGCAGACCGCAGCGAACCGTTACGCTCAGCTTCGAGTCCCGTTTATTTTCTTCGGGCGACCCGAAAGCACGAGTCCTGCAGACCACCGTTACGCCCTTGTTGTTGTTGTTCTCCGCGCTGTCCTGTTGCGTCCGACTCCTTTGTGTCACCCCTAAACAACTCCTTGACCATCCTTTTGTGCTCGATTCTTTTCGTGTGTTTTCCCCACGAATCGACCCCGAAGCCACAGAAAAGCAGGGGACGACGCGCCACTCGCGCCCGGGGAGGCACCCCCTCCCGCTGGCTCTGTGCTTTTCGGCGGGGTAACAATCCCAGGGCCACAGCAAAAGCCGAGACGGAGGGGCGGGGCGGGGGGCTAGGGGAAAGGAAATCGGACCACACCTCGGTGTATACCGAGTCCTTTTGACTTAATAACTAGTTCAGTGGCTAGGCCGGCTGGCCAAGTGTTGGGGCCAATGCGGGAGTAATATCGTGTTTCAGCTGGCACCTCGCATCTACTTTCGCTGCTCAGTTGACCTTGGAGCCTGGTTATGCACCTAGGCGTCAACATGCGTCTGTTCCAAAAGTTCGGCAATAAGTATGATATGGTTAATCCCTCATGTCATACTTAGCGGAACTTTGGTACAGTCGTAGATGTCGGTG
>JAEIFQ010000719.1:0-10276 GCA_018904025.1 Zaprionus vittiger | reverse complement strand
ACACCTAAATTAAGGGTTTTTCTTCGATATTTTCCACAATTTTCATCGCAAAGACTTTTCGAAGGACATTTTATACTATTTATGACTAGCTTTATCAATTTAAGTCAAAATATCAAAATTCTAAATTTTGAAAAATTTTGAAAATGTTGTAAGGGGGTGCTTCGAAAAATTCAAATTCAAATTTACACCTAAATTAAGGGTTTTTCTTCGATATTTTCCACAATTTTCATCGCAAAGACTTTTCGAAGGACATTTTATACTACTTATGACTAGCTCTATCAATTTAAGTCAAAATATCAAAATTCTAAATTTTGAAAAATTTTGAAAATGTTGTAAGGGGGTGCTTTATCACAAATTTACACCTAAATTAAGGGTTTTTCTTCGATATTTTCCACAATTTTCATCGCAAAGACTTTTCGAAGGACATTTTATACTATTTATGACTAGCTTTATCAATTTAAGTCAAAATATCAAAATTCTAAATTTTGAAAAATTTTGAAAATGTTGTAAGGGGGTGCTTCGAAAATTCAAATTCAAATTTACACCTAAATTAAGGGTTTTTCTTCGATATTTTCCACAATTTTCATCGCAAAGACTTTTCGAAGGACCTTTTTTACTACTTATGACTACCTTTATCAATTTAAGTCAAAATATCAAAATTCTAAATTTTGAAAAATTTTGAAAATGTTGTAAGGGGGTGCTTTAAAATCACAAATTTACACCTAAATTAAGGGTTTTTCTTCGATATTTTCCACAATTTTCATCGCAAAGACTTTTCGAAGGACATTTTTTACTACTTATGACTAGCTTTATCAATTTAAGTCAAAATATCAAAATTCTAAATTTTGAAAAATTTTGAAAATGTTGTAAGGGGGGTGCTTTGAAAATCAAATTCAAATTTACACCTAAATTAAGGGTTTTTCTTCGATATTTTCCACAATTTTCATCGCAAAGACTTTTCGAAGGACATTTTATACTACTTATGACTAGCTTTATCAATTTAAGTCAAAATATCAAAATTCTAAATTTTGAAAAATTTTGAAAATGTTGTAAGGGGGGTGCTTCGAAAAATTCAAATTCAAATTTACACCTAAATTAAGGGTTTTTCTTCGATATTTTCCACAATTTTCATCGCAAAGACTTTTCGAAGGACATTTTATACTACTTATGACTACCTCTATCAACTTAAGTCAAAATATCAAAATTCTAAATTTTGAAAAATTTTGAAAATGTTGTAAGGGGGGTGCTTTATCACAAATTTACACCTAAATTAAGGGTTTTTCTTCGATATTTTCCACAATTTTCATCGCAAAGACTTTTCGAAGGACATTTTATACTATTTATGACTAGCTTTATCAATTTAAGCCAAAATATCGAAATTCTAAATTTTGAAAAATTTTGAAAATGTTGTAAGGGGGGTGCTTCGAAAAATTCAAATTCAAATTTACACCTAAATTAAGGGTTTTTCTTCGATATTTTCCACAATTTTCATCGCAAAGACTTTTCGAAGGACCTTGTTTTACTACTTATGACTACCTCTATCAACTTAAGTCAAAATATCAAAATTCTAAATTTTGAAAAATTTTGAAAATGTTGTAAGGGGGGTGCTTTATCACAAATTTACACCTAAATTAAGGGTTTTTCTTCGATATTTTCCACAATTTTCATCGCAAAGACTTTTCGAAGGACCTTTTTTTACTACTTATGACTAGCTTTATCAATTTAAGTCAAAATATCAAAATTCTAAATTTTGAAAAATTTTGAAAATGTTGTAAGGGGGGTGCTTTATCACAAATTTACACCTAAATTAAGGGTTTTTCTTCGATATTTTCCACAATTTTCATCGCAAAGACTTTTCGAAGGACATTTTATACTATTTATGACTAGCTTTATCAATTTAAGTCAAAATATCAAAATTCTAAATTTTGAAAAATTTTGAAAATGTTGTAAGGGGGGTGCTTTAAAAATTCAAATTCAAATTTACACCTAAATTAAGGGTTTTTCTTCGATATTTTCCACAATTTTCATCGCAAAGACTTTTCGAAGGACATTTTATACTACTTATGACTAGCTTTATCAATTTAAGTCAAAATATCAAAATTCTAAATTTTGAAAAATTTTGAAAATGTTGTAAGGGGGGTGCTTTGAAAAATTCAATCAAATTTACACCTAAATTAAGGGTTTTTCTTCGATATTTTCCACAATTTTCATCGCAAAGACTTTTCGAAGGACATTTTATACTATTTATGACTAGCTTTATCAATTTAAGTCAAAATATCGAAATTCTAAATTTTGAAAAATTTTGAAAATGTTGTAAGGGGGTGCTTCGAAAAAATTCAAATTCAAATTTACACCTAAATTAAGGGTTTTTCTTCGATATTTTCCACAATTTTCATCGCAAAGACTTTTCGAAGGACATTTTATACTACTTATGACTACCTCTATCAATTTAAGTCAAAATATCGAAAATTCTAAATTTTGAAAAATTTTGAAAATGTTGTAAGGGGGGGTGCTTTAAATCACAAATTTACACCTAAATTAAGGGTTTTTCTTCGATATTTTCCACAATTTTCATCGCAAAGACTTTTCGAAGGACCTTTTTTTACTACTTATGACTACCTCTATCAATTTAAGTCAAAATATCAAAATTCTAAATTTTGAAAAATTTTGAAAATGTTGTAAGGGGGGTGCTTTAAAATTCAAACAAATTTACACCTAAATTAAGGGTTTTTCTTCGATATTTTCCACAATTTTCATCGCAAAGACTTTTCGAAGGACATTTTATACTACTTATGACTAGCTTTATCAATTTAAGTCAAAATATCAAAATTCTAAATTTTGAAAAATTTTGAAAATGTTGTAAGGGGGGGTGCTTTGAAAAATTCAAATTCAAATTTACACCTAAATTAAGGGTTTTTCTTCGATATTTTCCACAATTTTCATCGCAAAGACTTTTCGAAGGACATTTTATACTACTTATGACTAGCTTTATCAATTTAAGTCAAAATATCAAAATTCTAAATTTTGAAAAATTTTGAAAATGTTGTAAGGGGGGTGCTTTAAAATCAAATTCAAATTTACACCTAAATTAAGGGTTTTTCTTCGATATTTTCCACAATTTTCATCGCAAAGACTTTTCGAAGGACATTTTATACTACTTATGACTAGCTTTATCAATTTAAGTCAAAATATCAAAATTCTAAATTTTGAAAAATTTTGAAAATGTTGTAAGGGGGGTGCTTTGAAAATTCAAATTCAAATTTACACCTAAATTAAGGGTTTTTCTTCGATATTTTCCACAATTTTCATCGCAAAGACTTTTCGAAGGACATTTTATACTATTTATGACTAGCTTTATCAATTTAAGTCAAAATATCGAAATTCTAAATTTTGAAAAATTTTGAAAATGTTGTAAGGGGGGTGCTTCGAAAAATTCAAATTCAAATTTACACCTAAATTAAGGGTTTTTCTTCGATATTTTCCACAATTTTCATCGCAAAGACTTTTCGAAGGACATTTTATACTACTTATGACTACCTCTATCAATTTAAGTCAAAATATCAAAATTCTAAATTTTGAAAAATTTTGAAAATGTTGTAAGGGGGGTGCTTTATCACAAATTTACACCTAAATTAAGGGTTTTTCTTCGATATTTTCCACAATTTTCATCGCAAAGACTTTTCGAAGGACATTTTATACTATTTATGACTAGCTTTATCAATTTAAGTCAAAATATCGAAATTCTAAATTTTGAAAAATTTTGAAAATGTTGTAAGGGGGGTGCTTCGAAAAATTCAAATTCAAATTTACACCTAAATTAAGGGTTTTTCTTCGATATTTTCCACAATTTTCATCGCAAAGACTTTTCGAAGGACATTTTATACTATTTATGACTAGCTTTATCAATTTAAGTCAAAATATCGAAATTCTAAATTTTGAAAAATTTTGAAAATGTTGTAAGGGGGTGCTTTGAAAAATTCAAATTCAAATTTACACCTAAATTAAGGGTTTTTCTTCGATATTTTCCACAATTTTCATCGCAAAGACTTTTCGAAGGACATTTTATACTACTTATGACTAGCTTTATCAACTTAAGTCAAAATATCAAAATTCTAAATTTTGAAAAATTTTGAAAATGTTGTAAGGGGGGTGCTTTATCACAAATTTACACCTAAATTAAGGGTTTTTCTTCGATATTTTCCACAATTTTCATCGCAAAGACTTTTCGAAGGACATTTTATACTATTTATGACTAGCTTTATCAATTTAAGTCAAAATATCGAAATTCTAAATTTTGAAAAATTTTGAAAATGTTGTAAGGGGGGTGCTTCGAAAAATTCAAATTCAAATTTACACCTAAATTAAGGGTTTTTCTTCGATATTTTCCACAATTTTCATCGCAAAGACTTTTCGAAGGACATTTTATACTATTTATGACTAGCTTTATCAATTTAAGCCAAAATATCGAAATTCTAAATTTTGAAAAATTTTGAAAATGTTGTAAGGGGGGTGCTTCGAAAAATTCAAATTCAAATTTACACCTAAATTAAGGGTTTTTCTTCGATATTTTCCACAATTTTCATCGCAAAGACTTTTCGAAGGACCTTGTTTTACTACTTATGACTACCTCTATCAACTTAAGTCAAAATATCAAAATTCTAAATTTTGAAAAATTTTGAAAATGTTGTAAGGGGGGTGCTTTATCACAAATTTACACAATTAAGGGTTTTTCTTCGATATTTTCCACAATTTTCATCGCAAAGACTTTTCGAAGGACCTTTTTTTACTACTTATGACTACCTCTATCAATTTAAGTCAAAATATCAAAATTCTAAATTTTGAAAAATTTTGAAAATGTTGTAAGGGGGGTGCTTTATCACAAATTTACACCTAAATTAAGGGTTTTTCTTCGATATTTTCCACAATTTTCATCGCAAAGACTTTTCCAAGGACATTTTATACTACTTATGACTAGCTTTATCAATTTAAGTCAAAATATCAAAATTCTAAATTTTGAAAAATTTTGAAAATGTTGTAAGGCGGGTGCTTCGAAAAATTCAAATTCAAATTTACACCTAAATTAAGGGTTTTTCTTCGATATTTTTCACAATTTTTACCGCAAAGACTTTTCGAAGGACATTTTATACTACTTATGACTACCTCTATCAACTTAAGTCAAAATATCAAAATTCTAAATTTTGAAAAATTTTGAAAATGTTGTAAGGGGGGTGCTTTATCACAAATTTACACCTAAATTAAGGGTTTTTCTTCGATATTTTCCACAATTTTCATCGCAAAGACTTTTCGAAGGACATTTTATACTATTTATGACTAGCTTTATCAATTTAAGTCAAAATATCGAAATTCTAAATTTTGAAAAATTTTGAAAATGTTGTAAGGGGGGTGCTTCGAAAAATTCAAATTCAAATTTACACCTAAATTAAGGGTTTTTCTTCGATATTTTCCACAATTTTCACCGCAAAGACTTTTCGAAGGACATTTTATACTATTTATGACTAGCTTTATCAATTTAAGTCAAAATATCGAAATTCTAAATTTTGAAAAATTTTGAAAATGTTGTAAGGGGGGTGCTTCGAAAAATTCAAATTCAAATTTACACCTAAATTAAGGGTTTTTCTTCGATATTTTCCACAATTTTCATCGCAAAGACTTTTCGAAGGACATTTTATACTACTTATGACTACCTCTATCAATTTAAGTCAAAATATCAAAATTCTAAATTTTGAAAAATTTTGAAAATGTTGTAAGGGGGGTGCTTTATCAAACAAATTTACACCTAAATTAAGGGTTTTTCTTCGATATTTTCCACAATTTTCATCGCAAAGACTTTTCGAAGGACATTTTATACTACTTATGACTAGCTTTATCAATTTAAGTCAAAATATCAAAATTCTAAATTTTGAAAAATTTTGAAAATGTTGTAAGGGGGGTGCTTTGAAAAATTCAAATTCAAATTTACACCTAAATTAAGGGTTTTTCTTCGATATTTTCCACAATTTTCATCGCAAAGACTTTTCGAAGGACATTTTATACTACTTATGACTAGCTTTATCAATTTAAGTCAAAATATCAAAATTCTAAATTTTGAAAAATTTTGAAAATGTTGTAAGGGGGGTGCTTTGAAAAATTCAAATTCAAATTTACACCTAAATTAAGGGTTTTTCTTCGATATTTTCCACAATTTTCATCGCAAAGACTTTTCGAAGGACATTTTATACTACTTATGACTAGCTTTATCAATTTAAGTCAAAATATCAAAATTCTAAATTTTGAAAAATTTTGAAAATGTTGTAAGGGGGGTGCTTTATCACAAATTTACACCTAAATTAAGGGTTTTTCTTCGATATTTTCCACAATTTTCATCGCAAAGACTTTTCGAAGGACATTTTATACTATTTATGACTAGCTTTATCAATTTAAGTCAAAATATCAAAATTCTAAATTTTGAAAAATTTTGAAAATGTTGTAAGGGGGGTGCTTTGAAAAATTCAAATTCAAATTTACACCTAAATTAAGGGTTTTTCTTCGATATTTTCCACAATTTTCATCGCAAAGACTTTTCGAAGGACATTTTATACTACTTATGACTACCTCTATCAACTTAAGTCAAAATATCAAAATTCTAAATTTTGAAAAATTTTGAAAATGTTGTAAGGGGGGTGCTTCAAAAAATCAAATCAAATTTACACCTAAATTAAGGGTTTTTCTTCGATATTTTCCACAATTTTCATCGCAAAGACTTTTCGAAGGACATTTTATACTATTTATGACTAGCTTTATCAATTTAAGTCAAAATATCGAAATTCTAAATTTTGAAAAATTTTGAAAATGTTGTAAGGGGGGTGCTTCGAAAAATTCAAATTCAAATTTACACCTAAATTAAGGGTTTTTCTTCGATATTTTCCACAATTTTCATCGCAAAGACTTTTCGAAGGACATTTTATACTATTTATGACTAGCTTTATCAATTTAAGTCAAAATATCAAAATTCTAAATTTTGAAAAATTTTGAAAATGTTGTAAGGGGGGTGCTTTGAAAAATTCAAATTCAAATTTACACCTAAATTAAGGGTTTTTCTTCGATATTTTCCACAATTTTCATCGCAAAGACTTTTCGAAGGACATTTTATACTACTTATGACTAGCTCTATCAACTTAAGTCAAAATATCAAAATTCTAAATTTTGAAAAATTTTGAAAATGTTGTAAGGGGGGTGCTTTATCACAAATTTACACCTAAATTAAGGGTTTTTCTTCGATATTTTCCACAATTTTCATCGCAAAGACTTTTCGAAGGACATTTTATACTATTTATGACTAGCTTTATCAATTTAAGCCAAAATATCGAAATTCTAAATTTTGAAAAATTTTGAAAATGTTGTAAGGGGGGTGCTTCGAAAAATTCAAATTCAAATTTACACCTAAATTAAGGGTTTTTCTTCGATATTTTCCACAATTTTCATCGCAAAGACTTTTCGAAGGACCTTGTTTTACTACTTATGACTACCTCTATCAACTTAAGTCAAAATATCAAAATTCTAAATTTTGAAAAATTTTGAAAATGTTGTAAGGGGGGTGCTTTATCACAAATTTACACAATTAAGGGTTTTTCTTCGATATTTTCCACAATTTTCATCGCAAAGACTTTTCGAAGGACCTTTTTTTACTACTTATGACTACCTCTATCAATTTAAGTCAAAATATCAAAATTCTAAATTTTGAAAAATTTTGAAAATGTTGTAAGGGGGGTGCTTTATCACAAATTTACACCTAAATTAAGGGTTTTTCTTCGATATTTTCCACAATTTTCATCGCAAAGACTTTTCGAAGGACATTTTATACTACTTATGACTAGCTTTATCAATTTAAGTCAAAATATCGAAATTCTAAATTTTGAAAAATTTTGAAAATGTTGTAAGGGGGGTGCTTCGAAAAATTCAAATTCAAATTTACACCTAAATTAAGGGTTTTTCTTCGATATTTTCCACAATTTTCACCGCAAAGACTTTTCGAAGGACATTTTATACTACTTATGACTACCTCTATCAACTTAAGTCAAAATATCAAAATTCTAAATTTTGAAAAATTTTGAAAATGTTGTAAGGGGGTGCTTTATCAAAAATTTACACCTAAATTAAGGGTTTTTCTTCGATATTTTCCACAATTTTCATCGCAAAGACTTTTCGAAGGACATTTTATACTATTTATGACTAGCTTTATCAATTTAAGTCAAAATATCAAAATTCTAAATTTTGAAAAATTTTGAAAATGTTGTAAGGGGGGTGCTTCGAAAAAAAAATCAAATTCAAATTTACACCTAAATTAAGGGTTTTTCTTCGATATTTTCCACAATTTTCATCGCAAAGACTTTTCGAAGGACATTTTATACTACTTATGACTAGCTCTATCAATTTAAGTCAAAATATCAAAATTCTAAATTTTGAAAAATTTTGAAAATGTTGTAAGGGGGTGCTTTATTCAACAAATTTACACCTAAATTAAGGGTTTTTCTTCGATATTTTCCACAATTTTCATCGCAAAGACTTTTCGAAGGACATTTTATACTACTTATGACTAGCTTTATCAATTTAAGTCAAAATATCAAAATTCTAAATTTTGAAAAATTTTGAAAATGTTGTAAGGGGGGTGCTTCGAAAAATTCAAATTCAAATTTACACCTAAATTAAGGGTTTTTCTTCGATATTTTCCACAATTTTCATCGCAAAGACTTTTCGAAGGACATTTTATACTACTTATGACTACCTCTATCAACTTAAGTCAAAATATCAAAATTCTAAATTTTGAAAAATTTTGAAAATGTTGTAAGGGGGGTGCTTTAAAATCAAATTCAAATTTACACCTAAATTAAGGGTTTTTCTTCGATATTTTCCACAATTTTCATCGCAAAGACTTTTCGAAGGACATTTTATACTACTTATGACTAGCTTTATCAATTTAAGTCAAAATATCAAAATTCTAAATTTTGAAAAATTTTGAAAATGTTGTAAGGGGGGTGCTTTAAAAATCAAATTCAAATTTACACCTAAATTAAGGGTTTTTCTTCGATATTTTCCACAATTTTCATCGCAAAGACTTTTCGAAGGACATTTTATACTATTTATGACTAGCTTTATCAATTTAAGCCAAAATATCGAAATTCTAAATTTTGAAAAATTTTGAAAATGTTGTAAGGGGGGTGCTTCGAAAAATTCAAATTCAAATTTACACCTAAATTAAGGGTTTTTCTTCGATATTTTCCACAATTTTCATCGCAAAGACTTTTCGAAGGACCTTGTTTTACTACTTATGACTACCTCTATCAACTTAAGTCAAAATATCAAAATTCTAAATTTTGAAAAATTTTGAAAATGTTGTAAGGGGGGTGCTTTATTACACAGACACCACAATTTAAGCAAAATACAAAATTCTAAATTTGAAATAAAATGTGAGGGGGGCTTTTCACAAATTTACACCTAAATTAAGGGTTTTTCTTCGATATTTTCCACAATTTTCATCGCAAAGACTTTTCGAAGGACATTTTATACTATTTATGACTAGCTTTATCAATTTAAGTCAAAATATCAAAATTCTAAATTTTGAAAAATTTTGAAAATGTTGTAAGGGGGGTGCTTCAAATTTACACCTAAATTAAGGGTTTTTCTTCGATATTTTCCACAATTTTCATCGCAAAGACTTTTCGAAGGACATTTTATACTACTTATGACTAGCTCTATCAATTTAAGTCAAAATATCAAAATTCTAAATTTTGAAAAATTTTGAAAATGTTGTAAGGGGGGTGCTTTAGAAAAATTCAATCACAAATTTACACCTAAATTAAGGGTTTTTCTTCGATATTTTCCACAATTTTCATCGCAAAGACTTTTCGAAGGACATTTTATACTACTTATGACTAGCTTTATCAATTTAAGTCAAAATATCAAAATTCTAAATTTTGAAAAATTTTGAAAATGTTGTAAGGGGGGTGCTTCAAATTTACACCTAAATTAAGGGTTTTTCTTCGATATTTTCCACAATTTTCATCGCAAAGACTTTTCGAAGGACATTTTATACTATTTATGACTAGCTTTATCAATTTAAGTCAAAATATCGAAATTCTAAATTTTGAAAAATTTTGAAAATGTTGTAAGGGGGGGTGCTTCGAAAAATTCAAATTCAAATTTACACCTAAATTAAGGGTTTTTCTTCGATATTTTCCACAATTTTCATCGCAAAGACTTTTCGAAGGACCTTGTTTTA
>JAEIFQ010000718.1:0-16660 GCA_018904025.1 Zaprionus vittiger | reverse complement strand
AACTGGAGAATTTCGCAGACGGATTCGGTTTTGAGCGGGAAGGTACCGTCGAAGAGCTGCGAGCGCGAATGGCTGCCTTCATTGGTAAAAAAGACCACTCCCCAGCCACAATCCACCGCCTCAAATCATTGGAGGCACAGTACGGCACCAGCCCCAGCCCGGATAGTCGACCAATCGGGAGCAATGCCAACACCCCATTATCCCATCCCGAAACGGACCAGAAGACACCCAGCCGCACAGTGGAAGAGGCAAAACATGTGCCAGGGATGCAGACCTTGCAGGTCCCCACAACAAGGGTCACGTGTTCACGTACCAGTGAGCCAGCAGCCGTCCAACATCAGGATCAACTGGAAGGATCCACTTTCGCACAAACGGCGGATCGCATGCGAAGGTGGGGAATCACTTTCGACGGCACCTCGGACCCGCTGCGATTTATCGAGCGTCTGGAGGAACGCCGGCATCGTACCAGATCAATACCGAACACATGCCCCAAGCGATTGCCGAGCTGCTAGGAGGAACAGCCGAGGATTGGTTCCGATCGAAGGTCGGAAGCTCTTCCGGGCAGAATTCTTGGATTTCTTCTTGCCGCCTAGATACTTCCAACGGCTGGAAGACGAAATCCGAATACGTTATCAGCGGACAAACGAGGCGTTTAAAATGTACCTCTTGGAGATCCGCCTGATGATGCGTAGGGCTGGATATACAGAGGCCCAGGAACTGGAGAGAGCATACGAGAATATGCTGCCGGAATACCAGCTGTTCGTGAGGAGGACCGACATTAAAAGACTAAGGGACCTCACAGCCCTCGCCACCAACTACGAGGTGACAAGAGAACGAGAACGGAGCCGGCGGCAATGGAGCTCGTATCCAGAGTCAACGCCAGTCGCATTAGCTGAATCAAAGGGAACTACGTCGAACCCAGAGACACCAACAACGACAGTAAACACCGCACCAACACTCGGGAAGCCTGCCGAAACTGCGGAGTAGCCGGGCACTTCGCTAGGGAATGCCGTGGACAACGCGTGCTGCACTGTTGGACATGACGGGAAACAAGGAACCAGGACCATCGACTGCTGCAGGACCCCGATGCCGGGAAACGGGCAGGGACCCTCACTGAACCCAGACTCAGTGGGGGTATCACCACAAGTCCGGCAGTAAAAGAAATTTTACAGTTGCGCGACGGCCGTAGCAGTGCGAGGGTCATCATCGAAGGTCCTCGCCAATCTCGACACAGGGGCCACAAGGAGCTTCATCGGGGAACGGCTGGAATACAAGATCCTTAACGACACCAACAAATGCGAAGTGAAGACCACGGTATCCCTGGCGGATGGAACCCTAAAGGAACTTACATAGGCGCTATGGGCAGATGTCCAATTAGGCAGGACGTGCACTCAGGTGCAAATGCTCGTCTTACCAATCGTGTTGGACGACGTTCTCCTAGGTCTGGATTTCCTGTTAGCTGTTGGCGCAACATTGACCTGCGGAGGAGCTGATCTGCGATTGGGTCCCCAACTCAATAGAAACCAACAACGCAAAGAAAACCAGAACAACGACCGGAATACACCAGAAAACACAGCAAAAGGCAAAACACTGCAAAAGGAGAACAAGGATAAGGGCAAGGATACACCGGAGCACGACCAGGGCAAAACACAGCAAATGAAGAACAAAGATCATGGCAAGAAGACACCGGAACACGACAAGGGCAAAACACAGCAAAAGGAGAACAAGGATCATGGCAAGAAGACACCGGAGCACGACAAGGGCAAAACACATTAAAAGGAGAGCAAGGATCATGGCAAGGATACACTGGAGCACGAAAAGGGCAAAACACAGCAAAAGGAGAACAAGGATCATGGCAAGGATACACCAGCGCACGTCAGGGGTAGAATACAGCACGACAAAGAAGAATGCACCAGCGCAGGACAAAAGTAATACACGGCACAAGAATCATTGCAAGGATACTCAGGAGTACGACAAAGAGAAAGCACGACCCGCGGAGAACAAGGATCACGGAGGCTACGTCAGTACGGAAGTTCTAGGACCAAAAGATGACCAAGCAGTACGAAGAAACCCGTTCCGAAAACCAACCGCGAACAGTGATCAACAGCGAACCGGGGCCGCAGCTATCCATTCAATCCTGGAAACCACGACACCAAAAGAAACGGCACCAGGCGTCAGCGAAGAGAACACCACACTGGACCCCGAAGTGGAAAAATTTCTCGAGACGGAGCTCGCGCTGTTTTAGCGTTTGTCGGGAGTATCAAATATCACGGAACATGTGATAGTGATGAAGGATGAGCGCCCCATTAAGCAACGGTACTATCCGAAAAACCCGGCAATGCTCAAAATAATAAACACCCAAATAGACGAGCTTCTCCGAGACGGCCACATTGAGCCCTCCAAGAGCCCACACAGCGCGCCTATCGTCCTGGTAGGCAAGAAGACTGGAGAAACGCGGATGTGCGTCGACTTCCGGCAACTGAACGCTCGGTCTATTCCTGACGCATATCCTCTGCCTAGGATAAATTCTATTTTGGAACGGCTACGGGAAGCCCGATTTATCAGCACGCTGGACCTCAAGAGCGGGCAAATACTCATGGCCAAACAAAGCCGTGAATGTACCGCGTTCACTGTACCCGGACGAGGACTTTTCCAGTTTAAAGTGATGCCATTTGGTCTACACTCAGCCCCTGCAACATTCCAACGGACATTGGACCAGGTGATCGGCCCGGATATGGAGCCCCATGCTTTCGCGTACCTGGACGACATAATCGTCATCGAGAAATCGCGTGAAGAGCAATAGGAAAACCTTCGAGAGGTATTCAGGAGACTGCGAATGGCCAACCTGAGGCTGAACCGCAAGAAGTGTCACTTCTTCCAACGCAAGTTGGTGTTTTTTGGACACGTCATTAGCGAGGAGGGGATCCACACAAACCCAGAAAACGTCGCCGCGGTCCAGAAACTACAACCCCCAACCTGCGTAAAGAAGCTGCGCCGATGCCTCGGAACAGCCGATTCGTGCCTAACTTCGCAACGGTCGTACAACCGATGTCCCAATTGCTACGAAAAGGTTGCCGCTGGGAATGGGACCAAGAGCAGCAGAAGGCGCACCCACAGCTGGACACCTTGGGATTCGGAAGACCACGACGCGGGTAGCACAACGCTATTACTGGCCCGGGATGTTCCGAGATGTTGCACGACACGTACCGAACTGTGTCCAGTGCCAAAAATACAAACTGGAGCAGACAAAACCGCCCGGCAAAATGCTGACTCGTTGTCCCTTTGAAACAACACATCGTTTCTAAGGCCGCAGAAGGCTTCGCCGCAAAACTCGCGTTGAAATACGAGGGGCCCCATAAAGTGATTAGATTCATCTCAGCGAATATCGTCCGTCTACAGCGAGAAGGAGACCAGGAAAGGCGATCCGCACACATTGCGGACCTAAAACCTTTCCACGCGGATTCCGAAAACAGCATCAGCGAGGGAGACGAGTAGGTTAATTATAAAGTAGAATTAAGTACCTATGTCATAGCACGTAAGATCAAGTCTCCATCATAGCACTTTGGATAGGGCAGTAGTACTGAGTGATAACCGTCGAAACCGCCGCCAACTGCGTCGACGAGACATGGAGCTATGGCTCAATGAAATGTCTATGCACCTCAAGGAAGAAGAGAACCTGGACCTTCCACCGAGCGAACCCGAAGATATCATAGCCGAAGATGACATCAGCACAGAAATCTTCCCCGTCGTCCGCCCGGTATCAGTCCTGGAAGAGATGCTGGGTCCCTCTATAGATGTGGATGATATCGCTCGTAACCTGTTCGCGCCTGGAGAAGATTGGGTGGAAGCGCCGCGGTCATGGCGAGTGCATACACAAGGGCGATGCATCCCTGCGTTACTGGAGGAGCAGATCCAGGAAAGGCAACACCACGACCCCAAACGACGACACCGGTTCGTGGTGAGAGTCAAAGGCATAGCTTCCCCGTGTTCATCGGCCGAGGGGGGTTAGTTTCGATCCTGCCCCACTAACGTAAGGGGGGGGTGTGAGGATTCATATTTTGAGCGCACAAATTTAGTTGCTTATTTATATTTTTTTATTCTTTTGTTATTTATTTTTAAATATTACCACGAAGATATTTTAGATTAGAAATCGCCAAGGAGGCAATAGTTATTAAGTTCGATGAAGTGGGTTATAGACCATAGCAATTTAATTAAGAATATAGGGTAGCTCAGGGAGAGCGCACACAAGCTCAGGGAGAGCGAACATAACAGAGAGTGCACACACGCAAAGAGCAAATGCGAGCGACGGTCATTCAGAGAAGAGAGCGAACACGAACAATGAACACGCACAGAGCGAACGCAAGCGACGACCACGCATACGAGAGAGAACACACACACAAAGCAAGTGCAAGCAATAAAGAGAGCGATGACCATGCACAGAACAAACGTAAGCGACGGCCACAACAAAACGTGAGCGCAGCTTACACGAAAAAGAGCGCAAGCGCAACGCAACAAAGAGCGAGAAGCACAGCCAGAGCACGAGCGCAAACGAAATAAACATACACCCGGAGGGAAAGGTTCGTACACAAGCGAGTGCAGCTGAGCGACGACAAATGCAACTGAGTGGCGAGCGACATGAGAGCGCACCGAGAGCGAAGCTTGAAACACACACACATACACGTAAGAAATAAACACACACCTTGCGAGAAAAATTCGCACAGTCAACCAAACACGGGTAAATCTAAGCCGAGCGACGTCGACTGCAGAGGAGGAAAAATTTGCATTAGGAGCAAGAAGGATAGTTCCGATAAGACCAGTGAGCCGGGCGAACGTGCGCAAAGCCGTGATCAGTGAAAGTGCCAGTAATCCTCGTTCGTGTCAGCGCGGGATGAACAAAAAAACAACAACAACAGGACCGCCAGCGAGAAGTCACTAAAGGAACGCAGAGCTACGCCGGAAAGCAGAAAAACAACAACGCCGCTGCCGTAAAAGAACCGTCGCTCGACTAGGACAGATCGACAACCGAAATAGGGGTGAGCAAATAACTAGCAGGCAGGGAAACTTAGTAAAAACAAGAAAAAGAAAATAAACCAAAGAACAGAGCAGGCTACGGTGTAGGTAGGGAAATGTTTTCTTTGGAAAAAATAAATAAAAATGAAGAACAGAACAACATATAGTTTTTTCAGTATGACAGCAGGGATTATCCACATCATACTTATTGCCGAACTTTTGGAACAGACGCATGTCAGTGAACTGGACGCCTAGATGCATTACCAGGCTCCAAGGTCAACTGTGTCAACTGTCAACTATATTACTCCCGCATTGGTGCCAATACTTAGCCAGCCGGCCTAGCCGCTGAACTATACAGAGGTATGGTCCGATTTTCTTTCCCCTAGATCCTAGGAAATCACTTTTCCGCCCTGAAAGGGGTTACATTCTCCGTCTCAGGTCTCTGTACTTTATAAATGTTCTGTAAAGTGGCCCTGGGCGAGACTGAGTTTACCCCGGCCATGAAAAGCTTCCTTACAACCACCAACCATAGAGATAGCTAAAGATGTTGGCTCCCGCAGGATACAACTGACTAAATCTGTCTTTTACATTAACGACAGCTGTGGCGAGAATAATTTTTTCATTGTTTGCTACATGCCCCAAATACGCGTCTGACATAGTCACTTGAAGTGTGGATACCTCACCTTGAGCAGAGGTGGTATACCTGTGAAGCAACGAATGGTAAGGCTTCAAGCAAATTCGACATTTCGATGCCTTACATTTTGACACCATATGCCCCACAACTAAACAACTTAGGCACAACTTTTGTGTTAACTGAATAACAGATATTGCAGCAAACGATGGACACGAATCAATATTTTGCGTTTCTGCCTTGCAAAAGACGCACACAAATGATGATGAACGCTCTCCATCAGCACAAGCAAAGGACGATTTAAACTGATGTGGCTTCTTGGCATCAACTCGCGACTTTGTTTTGTCACGAGTTGACTCTTCTGCTGACAGATACTGATATCTTTTATTCAGTTGTCTAGCACAATCTTCCCAAAATGGCAGCGTATCATAGTCAAGCTAGAATATATGCACACGTACTGTAAGTGGTATATATATATCAAACAAACGAAAAGAGAAACAAGAGAAAACGAAAATCAAATCAAACGTTTTCTGTGCTACGTTTGTAGAAACCAATATAATGTGCGGGGTGCGGGCAGCTCCAAATGCAAGCGAAGTCGAAACAACGAAAATCTGTGAGCCCAAATTATAAAGACATCTCCAATTTACGTTTCAAAACTTCAAACTATTCACATATCAACATTGGCGTGTCTTCTCTCACACCCAATCTCTTGACCCCCGCCATAACACTTCTCGTCCCTCCATTTACCAAATCTTTCCCCTCTTGGGACACAGATGCACGATCACTAGTGCCATCTTTCTACTCTTTTCCCTCTTGGGCGTCACCATTACATTCTGCTGTCAATCGTCTGTCTGGTAGCGCTCTTAGCCATTCATGCGAATATTTATATGTTCGCTTATTAACTAACGACTTCAACTCGTATCGATCACCATCTAGTACATTAATTACCTGAAATGGGCCCTTAAATTTGGGGTCAAGCTTCGTTTGATGCCGCTCCTCACTTTTCAGTAACACATGATCGCCTACCTTATACCGAACTACTTATGCTTTGTTTTTATCAAACCTTTGTTTATCGTACTGTGCATTCTTTTGCATGTTTTCTTTGGCTTGGGCCCTCATCTGTTCTCTATCGACTACACTTTCTTCCACATCGACTGGCAACAACCCAAAAGACCTAGCTTCTCTTCCTATCAGCAATTCCAAAGCACTTGCTTTAGTGACTCGATTTCTGGTGCAATTCATGGCTAATTGGATTTCTGCCAACGCATCTTGCCATGATCGCTGACTCGTTTCCACAGCAGTAAGCGTAGTCTTAAGAGTGCTCATCACCCTTTCAACTTACCCATTTGCTCTACTGGCACCTGTAGCTATTAAGTGCAACTCAATCCTGTTTGTTGAACAAAACTCACGGAACTTGTTGCTGGCAAAACTTCTGCCTTGACCCGCTATAATACGACTGGGAACTCCAAAGAAAGACATACTTGACTTTATAGTTTTAATACAATTTTCGAGTCAAGATTTAGAGTATGATACAAGTGAATAAACTTAGTGAACGCATCTATCTGAACGCTATCTGTACGCCCACCAGCGGTGTACTCTTGGGGTCAACTCGGCCTTTGTACGACTAGCTTTCAACGAATTGCAATCAGTATACACATCAAATTTTCTACCGTGCAAATAATATCTCAAATGTCCTACTGCATTATAGACAGCTAGCGTCTCTAACTCATACGAGCGATATTTGGCTTGTGATATTGATGTGCATTTGCTAAAATATTCGACTACTCTGTGTTTCCCTTCTATTTTATGCATGAGCGTATCGCCGTAGCCATCTGCACTGGCATCAGTATGCAATTAAATTGGAATCTCGGGTCGTATATGGTCACTACATGGTAACATATAGGCACTTTGATAATATCCTGCCGTATCTTCTCGTGTTCCTCCTTCCAAACAAAAGCATTTAGCTTAGAGGTTAACTGATACAGTGGCTTCATCTTCTCTGAGAATGGTGTAACAAATTGTCTGAAATACGATGCCAGACCTATAAACTGCCTTAACTGCGTTGCCGAGGTTGTCTGAGATAACACAGAAAGAGCTTCTATCTTACGAGGATTTGGTTTAATTTCTACATCCTTGATGTAGAATCCTAGGTTCTCTATTCCTGTACAAAGAAAATTAAATTTTTTTATGTTGAACGAGAACACTGCCTCTGACAACGCTTTTAACATTGTATTCAACCTCTTATATGCTTCCTCCATTGTATTCACAACTACCAGCACATCGTCTATGTGAACAACTGCATAGGAATAGGCTAAGTCCCCCAAAGCTTGAACAATTGCACTTTGAAAAATAGACGACGCATTCTTTAGACCAAATGGCATGGCCAGAAATTCGTACTGACCCTCTGTAGTCACAGATGCTGTTTTTTCTATAGAATCGGTATTTGATAAAATCCGCTGGCCATGTCTAAAATGGAAAAATATTTACCACCCCGCAAACGATCTATTTGATCCGAAATCAGTGGCAATGGAAACTTATCAGAAATCGTATTTAAGTTTAGCTCACGAAAACACAACCTGTCACTGCCGTCCTTCTTTTTAACTAATAACATTGGACTTGCAAATGGAGAACTACTAGGACGAATTACATTAGGTTCAAGCATTTGTTCTATCTTTTCTCTAACTAACAGCTTCTCATCTGTGCTGAGTCGATATGGGCGCCTTTGAACAGTTTTATTCTTATCAATTAATCGAATTTCCAATGTACCTGTGGTTATTTGGTATCCCAATTACGAAACTATCGGCATACTTTTCCAATATATTTCTTAATTTACATTTATCATTATCAATTAATTCTGTATTGGTGTCAAAAAGTATTTCCAAAGTGTTCTCAGGTGCATTATTTTGAACGGCATTAATAATTTTGAATTTGTAAATACTAAATTTATCAGTTTCAATCAATACACCGAAACCAAGCTTTAATATGTCTTGACCAATCATTATGTCGTGCTTTAAATAGTTATCCACTACAACATGAAACAAAGTTCTAAATTAAATTAAGATATTTGGACTGTTGATAGTATTTGCAAGCGGCTCTTAACAATATTGTCACCAATTCCTCTTAATGTAATTAGTGTAGTAGGCTAGAGTATATTAATAGTATGCATACACATTGTATATAAGTTTGTTACATCAACATTGTATATAAGTTTGTTATATCAACATTGTATATAAACATTATGGTTAAGTTGTCGTTCGCTTTCGGCTGGTAATCTGTCTGTTTCGCAACATCGGCTCTCTAGCAACATGCGAAGAGGCCGATCGCAAACGGAGAGAGATTCAGTCAAAGGCTTACGCTACTGACGTCAAGTGCGAATAAATAAAAGAGATAAACTGAGTTGTGCGTTTGCGTTTTACTCAATATCAGAAGTGGGCCGATCACGACCAAATTAAAAGAAAAATAAAAACAAAAAGACAAACATTTGAAAATTAATATAAACAGTGCATCGACGGCACAATTAAAAAGATGGTTGAGCGTGTTAAAGGAGCCAACCACAGCAACAAAGAGAGAATTGATTTTGCGTTTAAATAAATTATCAAACGAGAAGCGAAATCAATTGATATTATTTTCAAAAGACGATTGCGAAAATTTCAACAAAGGCAACGGTAATAGTGTCCAAAAAGGCAAAATAAATAACGGACAAGACGGAGAACACAAAGACAACGAGAGTGGCAGCGAAGCTGAAGAGAGCGACGAAGACGGCGATGAGAACAGTACCGAGCGCAACAACAAAAGTAACGGCGATAATAGCGGTAGAAACGGCGTCCGCAACAACAACGGCGGCAACGGGAATAGCGAAGAAAATGAAATGAGTAACAGCGAGGACGGCGACGAAGACGGCAAAGAGGAAGGCAACAAAGACGGTGACAGAGAGGGACGAGGCATTGCAGTCGGCAATAGAAACGACGAAGCTGGAAGGAATGATGAAATTAGCAGCGCTGACAATACAGTTGCCAAAGCTGGCAATAAAAAATGAGGCGAGGGAAAACGAAACACAGTGGAACAAGCCGAGCAAAATATGGATTTATTATTGCGCATGGCAACCGATGTATTAAACGAATTTTTTTGAGATGCATGTGCACGCAAATGGATCACACAAGACAAAATATAGCCAGCATTTATGGAGTAAATGAACCGTTTATGAAGATGTTGATTGTCAGCAAGATAAAAGGCAAAGCATGCATGTGGTTACATGCAGATCCTGCACGAGGATTTCTACCAACGGAGCAGTTGGTGTGTGAGCTTATATCGATGTTTGGTGAGAAGAAGTCAGTTAGAGTTAGAGGCAAGGCGAAAATTTGAGGATCGAAAATGGACGGCAGGCAAAAGCTTTGTTGCTGATGCAGACGATAAAGTGATGCTGGCATATGCCATAAATATGGACGAGGAAGAATTGTTGGGGCTCCTCATTGAAGGCATTCCAAACCAAATGCTACGTAACCAAGCTCGTATTCAATGCTTTGCAGATGTTCGGCACATAAAGCGAGCATTAGTGGAAGTGAAGCTACCGAAAGTATATGAAGCAGATAAAAAGGCGGAGTCGGTGGAAAAGAATAGCAGCACACTCTAGCGCTGTTTCAATTGCAACTCGAAGGGACACTGGGCCAAGGAGTGCAAGCAGCCAAAGCGCGAAAAAGGATCGTGTTAAGCCTGTGGTGAGATGGGGCACTTTGTAGCAATAAGAATGGAGAGGGCAACAATTACGTAAGAAATTTTGAAATTAATTTTATGAACTATTCTAAGACAAAATTTATTACAGCATGCCTCACAGACACGGGAAGCCCAATTTCGTTCATTAAAATTAGTAAAGTACCAAAAGATGTTATTGAATTACCAGTTTTAAGTTCATTTTATGGATTAAATAATAGTTCCTTAAAAACATATGGAAAAATGTTGAGTTACGTTATGAAAAATTTTGATAAAATACACTTTAATATAATAATTGTGGCAAACAAGTCTATGAGTTATGACCTGGTTTCAGGAAGAGATATTATGGAAGCATGCAATCTAAATTTGAATTTGGACACCTTGAAAATGATTACAGTGGATAAAATTGAAAGCCGAAGTAATAATAAAGCCGATAAAATGTTAGAAGAAGCAAATATGTACAATAATAATAAAACAGTTAGCGATAGTTTAAGTCAGGGTAGTAGTGAAAATCTAATGATTAGTGACAAGATTAGAAAAAGATTAGGAAAAGCTGCAAATTTTGAAATAAGCACAATGGAGAGGGAATTGTTTGAAATTAATGTAATAGATGACTCAAATGATTACAAAATAGGTGACCAGATAGATTATAATGTGAGATGTCAATTCACTGAGTTGGTAGGTAATTTTTATGTTAATAAAATAAGACCGAAAGAACCGGAGATTCGGTGTGAGATACAACTAAGACTAGAGGACTCGAAACCGTTTAGTTGTTCGCCGAGAAGATTAGCATATACCGAAAAAGAAGAGTTGCAGATTATTTTAGATGAATATTTAGAAAACGTAATCATTAAACCGAGTGAATCAGAGTATGCATCTCCAATAGTGTTAGTAAAAAAGAAAACGGGAGATCTAAGGTTATGTGTTGATTACAGAAAACTTAATAAAAAGATGGTTAAAGATAATTATCAACTGCCGTTGATTGATGATTTGTTGGATAAGTTAGTAAATAAAACGATATTCTCGAAGTAAGATCTTAAACATGAATACTTTCATGTTTTTGTTGATAAGGAATCAATCAAATACACTTCGTTTATGACACCTTTAGGACAGTTTGAATTTTTAAGGATGCCAATGGGGCTGAAAAATGCACCGGCGGTTTTTCAGAGATTTATTAATAAAATTTTCGAGGATATGATAAGGCAGAATAAAGTTATTATATATATGGACATAAAAATAGCTAGCAAAGGAATAAAGGAACATATGCAAGTACTTAGAGAAGTTTTTGACAGATTAACGAGGAATATAAGCAATTAGGAATTTTCCAGTACCAGATAAGATGCATGGTGTCAGAAGCTTTTGGGATTGTGTTCATATTTCAGAACATTCATTAAGGGTTTTTCAACCATTGCAAAACCTTTATATGACTTATTGAAGAAAGACAAAGGATTTACGTTTGAGGAAAAAGAGTTAGAATGCTTTGAGACACGTAAGAAAAATTTAGTGGAAGCTGCAGTATTAGGTTTATATTATAATAAGGATGATATAGAGTTACATACAGATGCAAGTGCACAAGGTTTTGGTGCAGTGTTATTGCAAAAGAAAGAGGATAAGAAATGGCACCCTATATTTTATTACTCGAAAGCCCCGACGAAGGATGAGGCCAAATATCATAGTTTCGAACTAGAAACATTAGCCATCCTGTATGCATTAAGAAGATTTAGAATTTATGTACAGGGAAAGAGATTTAAAATTGTTACGGACTGCAACGCATTATTAACGTTAACGTTAAATAGGGTGGAATTAAACCCTCGGATTTCGAGATGGGCATTAGATCTATTAGAGTACGATTTAGAGGTAGTTCATAAAGCAAGAAAGCATATGCAGCATGTAGATTCATTAAGCAGAAAAACGAACATATTAGTGATATAAACTAATAGCAAATGATAGAAGATTGTTGTTTTTTGTGCCAGAAGAAATGGAAGAGAAAATTTTATACAAATATCACAATGAATTAGGGCACTTAGGGAGAGATAAGGTTATTGATGCCATTGTTAAGACTTATTGGTTTTCGAATATGAAAGAAAAAGTTGTTAGGCATATAGGAAATTGTTTGAAATGTGTGGCATTTTCACCAAAGTCTGGAAAAGAAGAAGGATTGCTGCATTGCATTCCAAAGGGGAACGTGCCGTTTGAGATAATACACATCGATCATTATGGACCGGTAGATAACGGTAGGGTAAAGAAACATCTGTTTGTAATAATAAACGGATTCACTAAATATGTTAGGTTATATGCAACAAAGACAACGAACACAAAAGAAGTGATTCCAGCTTTAAAGGATTATTTTAGATCATATAGCAGGCCGAAACTTATAGTATTAGATAGGGGCAGCTGTTTTACATCCGAATATTTTGAAAAATTTATGGAAGAATATAATATTAAGCACATAAAGATAGCGACAGGTTCACCCCAGGACAATGGACAGGTAGAAAGAGTCAATAGAATAGTAGGGCTAATGATAGCGAAATTGACAAACATTGAAAATGGATTGCATTGGGATGCAGGTTTTGAAGACGTAGAATGTTCTTTGAATAATACTAAACAAAGAAGTGGAGCGCAATCTCCGAGCAAGATGTTGTTTCGAATTGAGCAAAAGGGAAAAGTTATTGATGAGTTAAGACAAAAATTTGAAGAGTTAGATAACTTTAGTGAAATTAGAAACTTGAAAGAAATTAGAAAGAAAGGAGCGGAATCGCAATTAAAATCACAGAGTGATAATAAAAAAAGATATAATTGTAAGAAGAAAACAAGTACGCAGTATAAGGTAGGAGATTACATTATGGTTGAATGTGGTGGCGGCAAAAAGATCTTCCTTCTTGGGGGGATCGTGGAGTTGGGGGTGAAATTGGCTGTGGGAAAAACTGAACTCCGACGCGAAAACAATTCGGAAATAAAAAACAACTCGGGGCGCGTGGTATTCACTTCACATATATTTATACCCTTCGACCATTGAAAATGGTCAAAAAAGGGTATACTAACTTTGTGCAAATGTATGTACCAGGCAGAAGGAGGCGTGGCAGACCCCATAAAGTATATATATTCTTGCTCAGGATCACTAGCCGAGTCGATTGAGCCATGTCTGTCTGTCTGGATGTTCGGATGTCCGGATGACCAGATGAACACACAGATCTCAGCTAGTATAAAAGCTAGAGTTACCAAATTTGGCATGAACATTTCTGTAGCCGGCGCAGATCAAGTTTATTTCAAATGTTGGATGCCATGCCCACCGCCCCCGCAAATTAATAATTTACTTTTTGTGCGACAAGTGCCGCCACTGCGACATGAACCCTTGGAGGGTTCATGGGCAAGGCAGTTCGGGCAGTATTTATTTTATTTATTTATTTATTTATTTATTTAACGTCAACTAAGCCAGTCGACTTGAAAAATTCGATTATCATATTTACATTAAAATTAGATAAAATTAAGATTAAAAATATAAAAAATGGTAAAAATTTATTAAGATTATATATTTTTTAAATTAGGCTGGGGAATATAAAACAAGAATTAACGATCCAGCATTTGCTGCAAAGGATTGGGGAAAACCCAGTAAAACCCAATCAGATCGGAAGATTAATGTTAGTTATTAGGATGAAGAGTTAATTCATTAGGGATAGACAATTTAACAGAGTGGAGGGAGGACTCTGAGTTGAAAACTCTAGACAGTCTATTGTAGTCAGCACAGAGAACTCGGAAAGGGTCATGCAAGCTGTAATTATTAGGACAAAAGGCTAAAGAAAGTGGCCTAAAATTACGAGTAACTCTAGAAGGAATACAGAAATTGATTAGGTTAAGTAGAGTGGGCGAATCTATATCGTACTTTATTAGTTTTACGATAAACATAACACCTAACATAATACGACGGTTAGTTAAAGAAGGTAGGTTAATTAGAAGGAGTCTACTAGGATATGGTGGTAAGTCTACACCCGAAACCCAATTAAAACTACGCAAGGCAAAGAGTAGGAACTGCTTTTGAACAGACTCAATTCTATCTTGGTGAATATGGTATTGCGGTGACCACACGCAAGACCCATATTCAAGAATTGGACGAACAAGAGAAGTATAAAGCAACTTTGTCGTATAAGGATCCTCGAATTCTTTGGCCCATCTTTTGATGAACCCAAGTAGTCGAAATGCCTTATTGACAATTTGTGTTATGTGACGATCAAATTTCAATTTATGGTCAAAAAGGATACCTAAATCCATTACTTCAGATATTCTTAAGAGTGGGGTTAAGTTAAGATTATAGTTGATGACATGATAGTTACCTCTGTAAAATGACATAACCTTGCACTTCAAACAGTTTAGATGTAGTAGATTATGTCTACACCAAGCAAAAAACAAATCAAGATCTGTTTGAAGAAGGTTATTAATAGGATCACTATGTGTCAAACAGAGTTTCACATCATCAGCATACATAAGAATGTTACAGTGAAGAAGTATAGAAGGAAGATCGTTAATAAAAAGGTTAAATAGCAAAGGCCCAAGGTGGCTACCCTGAGGAACACCGGAAGTGACTAAGATCGGCTTAGAAAGACAGTTTTTAAAAGAAACTCGTTGATACCTATTAGATAAATAATCGGAAATCCACAAAAGGAGCTTTTGAGGAAAACCAATCAAATTTAACTTATGGATTAAGAGTCTATGATTTACGGAGTCAAATGCTTTACTGAAGTCAGTATAGACCACATCAGTTTGCATTTTGTTCCGAAATCCTAAATTAATGTGAGAGGAAAATTCTAAGAGATTAGAAGCTGTAGATCTTGCCTTAATAAACCCATGTTGACGGGATGAAATTATAGATTTACACATAAAAGTTAACTGAGCCGTAAAATTTTTTTCAAAAATTTTAGGAATAGCGGACAATTTGGAAATACACCTATAGTTCTTCACATCATGGTTAGAGCCACTTTTGTGAAGAGGAATGGAAAAAGAGTTTTCCAAATAGGTGGAAAATAACTATTTGCTAGTGACAAGTCAAGCAGCTTATGAATTGGCTTAAGAATTGAATCAGCACAATATCTAAGCACACATGCTGGAACTCCGTCAGGGCCAGGAGAGAAAACGGGTTTTATCGATTTAAGATCACTAAGTAAAGACGTTTCACCAATAGAAGGACAGAAGAAAGTGTTAAAATTTTGTATAATATAAGGGTATGGATGTAATGGGAAACTATTAGGTTCAGTTGAATAAGTTGATTGAAAAAAGTCTGCAAACAAATCGGCGGCAGCCTGATCATCAGTTGCTTCCTTATTTTCATATGATAGTACAGAGGGAAATCTACTTGATTTACGTTTTAAATTGACAAAGTTGTAAAACTGCTTTGGGTCCTGAGCAAACTGCAAACGGCAGCGACACAAATACTGTTTATAACAATTAGCATTCAAAGCAATAAAGTTTGCTCTTGCAACAGTATAACGCGTAAAATCAGAAGGATTACAAGTAATTTTAAATTTTTAAAATACCGGGATTTCAAATTTTTCAACCTTACTAGCTCACGTGAAAACCAAGGAGGCCTGTTGGACTTTACAGGAAAAGTAACAGGAACACATTGATCAAAAAATGAGTTCATGGAGGAATAAAAAAATGAAATGCATGTATTTAGATCAGAGCATGAATAAAGAGATGACCAATCATGTTCCAAAATTAAATGATTAAGTTTTTCAAAATCGGTCTTACGGAAACAACGTGATTTTACTTTACGAGGAACGGATGCAGTTTGCTTTGGAGTAGGCAGAGCTAGAACAAGGTCAAACGTGGGATGGTAGGGATCTTCAGGATGTACTAAGGGATCAGTTCTGGAGATAGTGTTTAGTAGTGTATCAGAAGAGAAAACTAAGTCAAGCATTCTACCGCTACAATTAGGAATATTATTAATTTGAAATAAAGATAGTTCTGATAGTCCATTTAAAAAGAATTATAAATAGAGGGCGCCAGAATACCGGATTGAGATGACCAACCAACTTCTGGTAAGTTAAAATCACCAAAAGCTAGTAGATAATCTCTATCAGATAGTTTGGATGCAACCGTTTGGATAGATGAAAGATGGTCCAAGTAGACAGAAATGTCAGATGAGGGGAATATAAGAACAGGTAATATAAATTGAAATTTGATACAGTGTTACTTTTGCACATACGAATTCTAAAAGTCTACTATGGTCAATTGAAACTAATTCAGATGGAAGGTATGACTTTACAGCTATTAGAACACCACCTCCTGTTCGTGATAAACGATCACATCTGAAACAGGTGT
>JAEIFQ010000716.1:0-27180 GCA_018904025.1 Zaprionus vittiger | reverse complement strand
GACTCACCCGCGATCCGTTGGGCCCCGACGAAACAGCTGAGGAAAAATAATAATGATAACAATAACAACACCAAGAATACCCTCACTCAAGAAAATCTATCGTCCTTTGACTCAACCCTGATTTATTTACGTTTTATCACTTTTGTTATCTTTATCTACTTTACAAGGTTTATGTCTGTGTGTATACGAATGAACAAAAAGAGAATTTGAAATCAAAAAGGATGAAAGTAATTGAAATGAAAACTATAATATAACAATTTTTAACTAATAAGTTACAAAAAAGAATGAATAAATGAATGAAGAGTTAGTTGTGTGCGCAAATTGTGTGTATGCGTACTTGTAAGTACGAAAGTGTGCGTCTATAGCATTAGTGTGTATATATACATGAATGTGTTTGTGAATGTTAAACGTGTGAGTATGTGTTTGACAGTGTTCTTGAGTTTGTTAATGTTTGCGTGTGTGTTATAAAAATAAACGTTCTTTGACAATTGCTGTGTCCTTCCAACCGTCCCCGGATAGGTTAAATGTCCCTGCTCGCAACTGTTTCTGATTTACCCCTGCTAGCACCAGCAAAATTTGGGGAACCATATAGGGCTAAGAGGGGGGGAGAAAACGCACGTCAGGTGGCTGTCTATACCGATTTTCTATGAACTCACCAAGAAAAACAGCAAACAAAAAGCTCTGCAACCGTGCGATCACGTGACACCAGTAGCCAGACCGATGGGCTACGTGATCGACGCGGCACTAGCACTCAATATGTATTGTGCTCCAGCACCACAAGTCTGCAGCAGAAACGCAGCTATGTATTGTGCTCCAGCACCACTAGTCTGCAGCAGAAACGCAGCTATGAATTGTGCTCCAGCACCACTAGCCTGCAGCAGAAATGCAGCTATGTATTGTGCTCCAGCACCTGCAGCAGCGCCTGCAGCAGAAACAAGGAAGGGAAGGGCGGCGTGTGGCACAGTATGGCGAGGGGGGGCATGCACTGCCGCCTCCAAAGAAAAAAAAGGCGCGAAAGCGCTAGTGCTCCTCTGGCCACACGCGCATCACTAAAAGGCAAAAGCGAGGTTAGAAGCTGCCAAACAATGATTTGGAAAGCTTGTACTCACATTTGGTCTCGAACACCCACAAATAGAATAGCGCTGCACGCTGAGATGCTTTTCAGCAATAGCTTTTTAATTTTCTTATCTCACTTTTTATTTTTATGGGAATTTCTTTCCCTCTTGAAAATTTTCACGACGCGTGCTTTTCAGATTCCAATTAGTGAAGAGAAAAATACCGAGTACGATAGGTGGCCCAGGCAATCGATATCTCCCCACTCGGCCGATTTGGAGTTGCCAGACCGGTCGATCATCGGTACGACTCTGAGTGTGGTGAAAATCGTGGTTCAAATTCAAATTTAAATTTGAATTCCTGTGCTTTGAAACAGTTGTGAAATTCGTAAGCAAATTGCTCACTAAATAAAAATATCAACAAAAAAAATATTATACACGGGCCTCACACCCTCAAGTTTAATTTCATGCCACTGGTCTGAAATTAAGCTTGAAAACAAATTTAAGGATCGTGTAGAGTTTCCCCATATTGCCAAACTAGGAAATGTGGACGAAGTGTGAGTAAATTGGATACCCTACCTGAAGTCGAAGTCTAGGTCCATAGATCTTTAGCATGGAAATATCCCAATTCCTTGCCCGACAAGTCCTCCAACAAATAAAGAGTGTTGCCAGCTTTGCATTGAAATTGGTGGCGGCGTTGCTCAGTGTGAAGTTGCGTTTAATTACTACCTGGCCAACTTCAAAGGAGCGTGGTTTGGCCCTTAGGTTATAGCTACGTTGATTCTGCTCGAACGCCTTGAGAAGATTTTTATCAATCTTTGAGCGAATCAACTGCAGACTATCCGGCGTTGCCACGTTCGCTTCGGCATCGCCAAGCATGCTAAGTTTTCTTAGCAACTGGTAATCAGATCCATGCGACATCATGTGTTGCCCAAAGACAGCCAGATATGGTGACATGCCGATGGACTGATGCAAAGTTTTTCGTAGCGACGAATTGATACTACTTAGAACTACATCCCATTCCCTTTGATCACCCTGCACATATGCTCTCAGAACCGCATTGATTGAGCGATTCACTCGCTCCGCTGCGTTCGACTGCGGACAATACGCACCCGTGCAGATGTGACGAATTCCGAACTTAGTCAGAAAAGTCGAGAACTCATGGCTTTTAAATTGAGTGCCATTATCGCTCACGACTACTTCCGGTACTCCAAAACACGAAAAGATCTCTTCTCCAAGGATGTCTATCACAACCTTGGCCGTAAACTTCCTTACTGATTTCAGGAAGGTAAACTTGGAAAAGTGATCTAGTACAATGAAAATCCCAATGTTTCCCTTTTTCGACCTTGGAAACGGACCAATGAAGTCAATGTAAAGACGCTGGAATGGTCGATCGGTTACTACCCGAGCTCGCATGGGTGGTTTAAGCGCCACTGTAGGATATTTCGTAGTCCGACAAACCTCGCAATTCCGGATGTAGTCCCTCACCTGTACCACCATGCTTGGCCAGAAGAATCTACGGCGGATCTGATCGACGCACTTTAGCCATGCCGCAATGGGCAGAAGAAGGCTGGTCGTGTACGGGATCTGATAACGCCTTCCCTGCAAAGATTCGGAACTACTAATTTCCAGACGTCGTCCGTACCAACGTCGCCTCCAGGAAACTCCGTGCGATGGTATATAAGTCGTCCAACACCTGGAAATCGGGTACCTTGGGGACCGGACATTCTCCCTCAACCGTCGGTACTCCTCTGACTGGAATGCTTCCGAGTTTAGGTCGATTTCGCTAAGGACTTCCGTGTCTAACATACAAATCTCTGCTTCCTCGAAAGAACGGGATAACGCATCCGCAACCACATTCTCCTCCCCTTGCGGTGCTCGATCTCGAACGAGAACCTTGTAGCTTGATCGCCCATCAAGCCAGTCTGCCGCTAAGATCTGGCTGGTTCATCAGCCAGCGCAAGCTTGCGTGGTCTGTCACCACCTTGAACGGATGACCCTTGATGTACTTGCGGAATTTTTTGATGGCAAGAACTACCGCCAAGCACTCGAGTTCGGTTACTGTATAGTTGCGTTGAGCCTTATTCAGCTTCTTGGACATGTAAGCGATGGGTCGCTCACAGCCAGACTCGTCGCACTGCTCCAAGACAGCTCCAACACCATGCAAGGATGCGTCGCACTGTAGAACAAACGGTTTCTCATAGTTCGGATGAACTGGAAAAGAAGCAGAGCACAAACACCCCTTTATTTATTTATTTAATTAGTTTATTTATTTAATTAGTTTACAGTCGGACTAAGGTCAGTCGACTGTGTAAAAGTAAAGAAAATAAAACAGTTAATAGTTATAATCAGAGTAATCTATCTATCTTGGTGGTCAGACGTGTTTAGCCTTTGCTCCCTGTGTTTTTTAAAATTCTTGCGATTTTATTTGCCTAAGTTGTGTAATTATTAGTGCGGTATTTTATTAGTGCTAACCTTGTAAGTACAACCGTAGAAGTAATACACTAACACTTTCATTAGTCAATTCTTAAACTAATATTCCTAATTTTTCACTTGCGCGTCTTTGGCGGCAAGTTTTTGCTTCTGTTTTGATTAACATTCCCACGCTCTCCCGCTCTCCCGGTAACGAAATTATATTTCTCTCTGAGTAAGTTGTGTAGTGCTGTTGTTGTAAACGTCACAGCTGTTGTTGTTTTGTTTACTTCGTTTGTGCTCGCTAGTTTTTGCAGCTTTAGTGTCGTACTTGCTTGCTTGCCTGTTTTCGGCGCTGTAACTGTTTCTTGCTCTCTCAAGAAATTATTTTGAGTACTCTGTTTTTCTTTTTGCTCTTCGTTGTCTCCTACATTTTAAAGGCATATTAATTTTTAAAATCATGGTGTCGTGCTCAGCAGCAATTTGCTTAAGTTCTTCTGTTCTAATGCGGATTACATTGGTTGCTGGCTCTGTTATAATTTTTGTCACTTAAAATGCTGTGGCCTAACTGTGCGGGTTAGGGACGCCGTCCACGTTAATACTGGTCTCAGATGGTCGTGTGAAACGTGTCGTATGGCTGAATCCGATTTACGGAAAATCCACAAAAAACCAAACTTGGGTTTTATAAGATACGCACAGCTTTCTTAATCTCCAATCTGAATTTTGGAGATGGAGGCCAAATTTAACGCCTTTACGGTTCCTAGCAAACCACCGGCTCCTTTAAGTGTTCCTACCAACCTACCTTCTTCTCAGGCTTCTTCTCCGATCTTTTAAGCCTACTCCCCCTATACCGTCTTGCCTCTTCTAACGGCACAAAAAAAAAGACTAGCAGCAAAGTTACCCCAAACATCTTGCTCCTCCCTTGTGCCTACTCCCATTACGAGCAATGACAACAATATAAAGGGAAATGTTCCCGCAATAATGCCTGCTACTCAGGCACAGAGTATAAAAACCTCTTGATTGCGATTAAACCCAAAAAATTGGTGTTTATCTCTCGTTTGGCGCCGGACACTACCATAGAAGATGTACAATCGTACATCTTAGCAAGGCTGCCTTTAAATAACTTACAGTTGAAAAATTCAATTTCAAATTTAAGCGCGACATTTCTTCTTTCAAAATTAGTCTCCCAGCAGAACAGTTTAAAGACGTTTGCGCTACTTCCTTTTGGCCGCCTGACCTTGTTGTTGAGGAGTTTACTCCTAAACAAAAAAGCCGAAACTGCCGTTAACCTTCCCACGCTGGCCGTAACTTCGCCAAAAAACTCAAAAAATTCAAAGTCTTCAAAAAACTGAACTTTTCATTTCTTCATGCCTCTGAAAATGTTATTGGTCCAACAAAAAAACTTTCTTCTTTAACTCTATCCTATCAAAATGTTGGAGGTCTCTGTAGTAAAATCTCTAGTCTTTATCTTAATAGTCTTGCCTTTTCCCAAATTATTGCTTTTACCGAAACCTGGTTAAAACCAGAGATTCTAAGCTCTGAAGTCTTTCCAGATAGGTATAAACATACAGGCTTGATCGACCTGACCGACGAGGTGGTGGAGTACTGATTGCATGGCTCCAACATTGAGTCGGACCTCTTACAACCGGAGTTTCAATTCTTAACATTGAACTAATTGGTGTAAACTACACTTTCCCGGTTTTTTCATGTATATAACCTGCTCCTATATTCCGCCGTCATCGGAATTATCAGTCTACTTGCAACACTTGTCTGCAATTAAGACTATTTTTAACCTGCTATCAGACAGAGATCACTTCATAGTCCTGGGCGACTTTAATATCCCAGAATGTAATTGGACATCTAGTGCTGAAGGAAACTTCCTCTTGCCTTCCCGGCAACATGACCTATTTGACGGGTTGTTTGACATGTCTTTGTCGCAGGTCAATCATGTCAAAAACTCTCTGAACAGATTGCTTGATTTATGTTTCACCTCTGATCCTTCCAAGGTGATTGTAGACGGGGTACAACCCTTTTCCCTACCGGAAGATCCTTATCATCCTACTTTCGAAAGTGAATTTCGACTTGGGTATTAGTATTGTGGATAAAAGTGAAAGGCCGCGTAGTCGCGTGCGCTTAAGAAAGCAGACTTTGAAAATTTTAAATTCTTTAATTTCTCATTGTGATTGGTCTGGATTTCTATGCATCAGCTGATATGTCAGTTGCAACTAATATCTTTTATAACACCTAAACTCTGTTTTTGATATCTGTGTTCCGTTATTCTATCCGTTATGCTCAAGCAAACCCCCTTGGTTTACAAAGAGCTGTCTCGCTTAAAAAAACTTAAAGAGTAGCTTATTCAAGAAATATAAGCAAAGAAACGCACCGTTTGTCTTTTCCCGCTACCCTAACTGCTCGGGCAAATTTTACCGTGCTTAACGCGAAATGTTATAAAAACTATTTGACCAGATGTAGGTTTCAGTTTTCAGAATCCTAAAAGTTTTATAGTTTTGTTAACATGAAGCGTAGGTCAGCGGTCTTTCCTTCTAAACTTTCGTTTGATAACGCTGAGGTGGACACAGATCAGGCCATGGCCGATATGTTTGCTAAGCTTTTTTCAAACAACTTATTCTTCTTACGCCAGGCATTCATTCTTATCCATATAGTGTACCGAGTTCAAATGGCATCTTCACACCGTTACTGAACGAAAGTTCACTTTTAGGATCTTAGCTTAGTTAAACCAGTCTTTTCACCAGGTCCCGATGGTATCCCCGCCTGTGTACTTAGATATTGTGCCAATTCCTTATGTAAGCCATTGCTCAAATTATTTTCGCTGTCCTTAGACACCGTCCTCCTTTCCTTCCATATGGAAGGAATCATTTATTATCCCTTTACTCAAAAAGGGCAGCAAGTCTGATGCAAGTAATTATAGAGGTATCTCTAAATTATCGGCTATACCTAAATTCTTCGAGAATGTTATAACTCCTCACTTGCAACATTTTAGCAGATCCATTAATCCCTTTTCAACACGGATTCGTAAAACGTCGTTCTACCACGACAAATTTGCTTGAGCTGACATCCTTGTGGTAAAAGGATTTCAGAAAAATCTCAAACCGATGTCATTTATACTGATTTCAGTAAGGCATTTGACTCAGTCAACCATTCTCTTCTTGCACATAAAATGAATCTTCTCGGTTTCTCACCAAAACTTCTTAGTTGGATTGTGAGCTATTTGGGTGACAGAACCCAACGAGTCCTCTTTAAGAATAATCTTTCTTACCCCCGTTCATGCCACATCTGGTGTCCCCCAGGGGAAGCCATTTAGGTCCCCTGCTTTTTACACTTTTCATCAATGACCTTCCAACGGTCATACTTAACTCCCGTACTCTCATGTATGCTGATGATGTCAAGCTCTGCTCAATTTAGAGGCGACTCCTGTCATTTACGCCTTCAATCTGACTTAAATTGTTTCTATTCTTGGTGTCGTGCAAATCTCCTTAATCTGAACAGCTCCAAATGCAAGCTGATGACATTCTCACGAGCCTGTCAAAGTACGTATCTTACTCTTTGTGGTTGTACCTTGGAAAGAATTTCCCTGGTTGATGATCTAGGTGTCCGTTTGGACCGCAAACTCAAGTTTGCGAACATATATCATCAATGGTTAATAAAGCTATGGGTGTGCTCGGCTTTATTAAGAGATGGTCTAAGGAGTTTGACGATCCTTACCTAACTAAGACTCTTTTCACCTCGCTTGTTCGTCCAATTCTAGAGTACGGATCATGTGTCTGGAGTCCTCAGTACACAGTTCACAAGGATCGCATTGAATCCGTACAGAAAAACTTTTTAATTTTTTGCCTTGCGAGGCCTTAACTGGGATGTAAATTCAAGACTTCCTTCCTATCCTAGTAGACTTTTGTTACTAAATCTGCCTTCCCTAGCCAATCGTAGAACTATGCTTGGTGTTGTATTTATTTATAACCTTATACAAGGGGACATAGATAGTAACGACTTACTTAGTCGACTACACTTCTCTTGTCCCTGGTAGAATCACCCGTAATTATCTTCCACTAAAACTTTCCACAATTGTAACTCGAATTATGCCCTGCATGAGCCTTTCAGGGTATTATGTTCGGACTACAATAAACTATATTACATTGTTGCTAACAACAACAATAATTCTGTATCTTGCTTAAAAGTACAAATCCTTACCCACCTTTCTAGTAGCTAGTTAAATATATACTTATCTTCTTTCTAGTAACATTAGTACTTTTTAACTAACTGCATGTTTGAACATTCTAATCGCTATTTTGATTAGGCTTTGCTTACTAACACTAACTCTCCTGATCTGATTGGGTTTTTTTTGGGTTTTCCCCAATCCTCTGCAACAAATGTTGGATCGGCTCTTTCATTTTTTTATCCCAATGTCAACTCAATTCAATTAATTTCTTTTTCTTTCTTTTCTCACAGTTAAGATTTTACTTTTAACTTAAAATTATAAATTATAACTATTAACTGTTTTATATTCTTTACTTTTACACAGTCGACTGACCTTAGTCCGACTATAAACTAATTAAATAAACTAATTAAAAAAAATTCATAATTTTAAGTTAAAAGTAAAATCTTAACTGTGAGAAAAGAAAGAAAAAGAAATTAATTGAATTGAGTTGACATTGGGATAAAAAAAAAAATGAAAGAGCCGATCCAACATTTGTTGCAGAGGATTGGGGAAAACCCAGAAAAACCCAATCAGATCAGGAGAGTTAGTGTTAGTAAGCAAAACCTAATCAAAATAGCGATTAGAATGTTCAAACATGCAGTTAGTTAAAAAGTACTAATGTTACTAGAAAGAAGATAAGTATATATTTAACTAGCTACTAGAAAGGTGGGTAAGGATTTGTACTTTTAAGCAAGATACAGAATTATTGTTGTTGTTAGCAACAATGTAATATAGTTTATTGTAGTCCGAACATAATACCCTGAAAGGCTCATGCAGGGCATAATTCGAGTTACAATTGGAAAGTTTTAGTGGAAGATAATTACGGGTGATTCTACCAGGGACAGAGAAGTGTAGTCGACTAAGTAAGTCGTTACTATCTATGTCCCCTTGTATAAGGTTATAAATAAATACAACACCAAGCATAGTTCTACGATTGGCTAGGGAAGGCAGATTTAGTAACAAAAGTCTACTAGGATAGGAAGGAAGTCTTGAATTTACATCCCAGTTAAGGTCTCGCAAGGCAAAAATTAAAAAGTTTTTCTGTACGGATTCAATGCGATCCTTGTGAACTGTGTACTGAGGACTCCAGACACATGATCCGTACTCTAGAATTGGACGAACAAGCGAGGTGAAAAGAGTCTTAGTTAGGTAAGGATCGTCAAACTCCTTAGACCATCTCTTAATAAAGCCGAGCACACCCATAGCTTTATTAACCATTGATGATATATGTTCGCAAAACTTGAGTTTGCGGTCCAAACGGACACCTAGATCATCAACCAGGGAAATTCTTTCCAAGGTACAACCACAAAGAGAGTAAGATACGTACTTTGGACAGGCTCGTGAGAATGTCATCAGCTTGCATTTGGAGCTGTTCAGATTAAGGAGATTTGCACGACACCAAGAATAGAAACAATTTAAGTCAGATTGAAGGCGTAAATGACAGGAGTCGCCTCTAAATTGAAAGCAGAGCTTGACATCATCAGCATACATGAGAGTACGGGAGTTAAGTATGACCGTTGGAAGGTCATTGATGAAAAGTGTAAAAAGCAGGGGACCTAAATGGCTTCCCTGGGGGACACCAGATGTGGCATGAACGGGGTAAGAAAGATTATTCTTAAAGAGGACTCGTTGGGTTCTGTCACCCAAATAGCTCACAATCCAACTAAGAAGTTTTGGTGAGAAACCGAGAAGATTCATTTTATGTGCAAGAAGAGAATGGTTGACTGAGTCAAATGCCTTACTGAAATCAGTATAAATGACATCGGTTTGCAGATTTTTCTGAAATCCTTTTACCAGAAAGGATGTCAGCTCAAGCAAATTTGTCGTGGTAGAACGACGTTTTACGAATCCGTGTTGAAAAGGGGATATAACGGATCTGCTAAAATGTTGCAAGTGAGGAGTTATAACATTCTCGAAGAATTTAGGTATAGCCGATAATTTAGAGATACCTCTATAATTACTTGCATCAGACTTGCTGCCCTTTTTGAGTAAAGGGATAATAAATGATTCCTTCCATATGGAAGGAAAGGAGGCGGTGTCTAAGGACAGCGAAAATAATTTGAGCAATGGCTTACATAAGGAATTGGCACAATATCTAAGTACACAGGCGGGGATACCATCGGGACCTGGTGAAAAGACTGGTTTAACTAAGCTAAGATCCTTAAAAAGTGAACTTTCGTTCAGTAACGGTGTGAAGATGCCATTTGAGCTCGGTACACTATATGGATAAGAATGAATGCTTGGCGTAGAAGAAGAATAAGTTGTTTGAAAAAACTTAGCAAACATATCGGCCATGGCCTGATCTGTGTCCGCCTCAGCGTTATCAAACGAAAGTTTAGAAGGAAAGACCGCTGACCTACGCTTCATGTTAACAAAACTATAAAACTTTTTAGGATTCTGAAAAACTGAAACCTACATCTGGTCAAACAGTTTTTATAACATTTCGCGTTAAGCACGGTAAAATTTGCCCGAGCAGTTAGGTAGCGGGAAAAGACAAACGGTGCGTTTCTTTGCTTATATTTCTTGAATATGCTACTCTTTAAGTTTTTTAAGCGAGACAGCTCTTTTGTAAACCAAGGGGGTTTGCTTGAGCATAACGGATAGAATAACGGAACACAGATATCAAAAACAGAGTTTAGGGTGTTATAAAAGATATTAGTTGCAACTGACATATCAGTTGATGCATAGAAATCAGACCAATCACAATGAGAAATTAAAGAATTTAAATTTTCAAAGTCTGCTTTCTTAAAGCAGCGCACGCGATTACGCGGCCTTTCACTTTTATCCACAATACTAATACCCAAGTCGAAATTCACTTCGAAAGTAGGATGATAAGGATCTTCCGGTAGGGAAAGGGGTTGTACCCTGTCTACAATCACCTTGGAAGGATCAGAGGTGAAACATAAATCAAGCAATCTGTTCAGAGAGTTTTTGACATGATTGACCTGCGACAAAGACATGTCAAACAAACCGTCAAATAGGTCATGTTGCCGGGAAGGCAAGAGGAAGTTTCCTTCAGCACTAGATGTCCAATTACATTCTGGGATATTAAAGTCGCCCAGGACTATGAAGTGATCTTTGTTTGATAGCAGGTTAAAAATAGTCTTAATTGCAGACAAGTGTTGCAAGTAGACTGATAATTCCGATGACGGCGGAATATAGGAGCAGGTTATATACATGAAAAAACCGGGAAAGTGTAGTTTTACACAAATTAGTTCAATGTTAAATTGAAACTCCGGTTGTAAGAGGTCCGACTCAATGTTGGAGTCTACTGCAATCAGTACTCCACCACCAAGTCGGTCAGGTCGATCAAGCCTGTATGTTGTATACCTATCGGGAAAGACTTCAGAGCTTAGAATCTCTGGTTTTAACCAGGTTTCGGTAAAAGCAATAATTTGGGAAGAAAAGGCAAGACTATTAAGATAAAGACTAGAGATTTTACTACAGAGACCTCTAACATATTGATAGGATAGAATTAAAGAAGAAAGTTTTTTTGTTGGACCAATAACATTTTCAGAGGCATGAAGAAATGAAAAGTTCAGTTTTTTGAAGACTTTGAATTTTTTGAGTTTTTTGGCGAAGTTACGGCCAGCGTGGGAAGGTTAACGGCAGTTCGGCTTTTTTGTTTAGGAGTAAACTCCTTAACAATAAGGTCAGGCGGCCAAAAGGAAGTAGCGCAAACGTCTTTAAACTGTTCTGCTGGGAGACTAATTTTGAAAGAAGAAATGTCGCGCTTAAATTTGAAATTGAATTTTTCAACTGTAAAGTTATTTAAAGGCAGCCTTGCTAGGATGTACGATTGTACATCTTCTATGGTAGTGTCCGGCGCCAAACGAGAGATAAACACCAATTTTTTGGGTTTAATCGCAATCAGAGGTTTTATACTCTGTGCCTGAGTAGCAGGCATTATTGCGGGAACATTTCCCTTTATATTGTTGTCATTGCTCGTAATGGGAGTAGGCACAAGAGGAGGAGCAAGATGTTTGGGTGCGGTAACTTTGCTGCTAGTCTTTTTTTTTTTGTGCCGTTAGAAGAGCAAGACGGTATAGGGGAGAGTAGGCTTAAAAGATCGGGAGAAGAAGCCTGAGAAGAAGGTAGGTTGGTAGGAACACTTAAAGGAGCCGGTGGTTTGCTAGGAACCGTAAAGTCGTTAAATTTGGCCTCCATCTCCAAAAATTCAGATTGGAGATTAGAGAAAGCTGTGCGTATCTTATAAAACCCAAGTTTGGTTTTTTTATGGATTTTCCCGAAATCGGATTCAGCCACACGACACGTTTCACACGACCATCTGAGACCAGTATTGGCGTGGACGGCGTCCCTAACCCGCACAGTTAGGCCACAGCATTTTAAGTGACAAAAATTATCACAGAGCCAGCAACCAATGTAATCCGCATTGGGTTCAGAAGAACTTAAGCAAATTGCTGCTGAGCACGACACCATGATTGTGAGAATTAATATGCCTTTAAAATGTAGGAGACAACGAAGAGCAAAAAGAAAGAGAGAGTGCTCAAAATAATTTCTTGAGAGAGCAAGAAACAGTTACAGCGCCGAAAACAGGCAAGCAAGCAAGTACGACAATAAAGCTGCAAAACTAGCGAGCACAAACGAACTAAACAAAACAACAACAGCTGTGACGTTTACAACAACAGCACTACACAACTTACTCAGAGAGAAATATAATTTCGTTACCGGGAGAGCGGGAGAGCGTGGGAATGTTAATCAAAACAGAAGCAAAAACTTGCCGCCAAAGGCGCGCAAGTGAAAAATTAGGAATATTAGTTTAAGAATTGACTAATGAAAGTGTTAGTGTATTACTTCTACGGTTGTACTTACAAGGTTAGCACTAATAAAATAATTACACAACTTAGGCAAATAAAATCGCAAGAATTATAAGAAACACAGGGAGCAAAGGCTAAACACGTCTGACCACCAAGATAGATAGAACGTTTTTTAAATATCTTAATAAAAGCCTCTTGAGCTCGGTCGTTCCACTGGAATGCCTTGCCTTTCAGAAGCTCCGTTAGGGCAAAAATAACGTCCGAATAATTTGGAATGAACCGCTGATACCAGCCAGTCATTCCTAAAAACCTGCGAAGCTGCTTCTGCGTCTTCGGAACAGGAAATTCCTCGACCGCGCGAATCTTGCCTGGATTGACCTGAAGCGTTCCTTCGCCCACAATGAATCCAAGGTAATCCACCTTCCTCAGACAAAACTGACTCTTCTGGACGTTGATAGTCAGTCCAGCCCTACGCAGCTGAGTTGCGACCTCCGTCAGATGGATGAGGTGTTCCTCAAAACTTGAAGAAAGCACCAGAAGATCATCCAAGTAGACTAAGACATGCGACTTCAACTGGTAAGGAATCACGATGTCCATCAGGCGACTCATCGTTTGAGGAGCGTTGATCAATCCAAAAGGCATGCGCTTAAATTGGTACAATGGCCTATTGGGTACCGTGAAAGCAGTCTTAGCGCGAGAGTCCTGATCCAGACAGATCTGCCAAAATGCATCTTTGAGGTCTATCTTGGAGATACAGTGTACTGGAGGGAGCCTGCTAAGGAGCCCATCCATGATTGGAATAGGATACGCATCCCTCACAGTCACTGCGTTCAGCTTCCGCGCATCCAAACAAAATCTCACCTTGCCAGGTTTTATATGCAAGGTGACCGGAGAAGACCATGGAGAACTAGGAGCCTCTTCGATCACGTCCATAGCCAGCATTCTATCGATCTCAGCGCACAGAAGACTCTCCTTAGCCGGAGACAAGGGGTCAAACCTTTGCTTTATTGGCTTTGCGGCTGCTGTATCAATAGTATGCTGGATGAGCGTCGTCAGTCCTAGGCCATTCTTCTCGAAGGATGGGAATAAGTTAATTACGCCATCTAGCTGTGATTTTTGGACGTGAGTCAAATCTAGCTGAGGCGAGTCGGGTTCAGATTTGCAGAAGACTTCATTTATGGATGCTGGAACGATGGAGATGTTGAATCGTTTCCAGAAATCCATTCCACAAATGAGCTCCTGCCTAATAGTTGGTACAATCAAAAATTCAAACTCGGCTTTAACCGAGTGATACGTCAGGGGAACAGCAATTAACCCCACTATCTTCTGAGTCTGCCCATCTGCAGTGTGCACGACGTTCTTCGTCTTACCGAACACACATCCCTTGTCAACTAACTTCTGCGCTAACTTGCCACCAATAACGCTTTTGTTAGCCCCACTATCAAGGAGTGCCAGGTGATCCTCCCCAAAGACGTTGACTTGGGTGAAAGGGCGTATGTCACCGCTTTGATGGACGATAGAGGAGATAGTATACCGTTTCAAGCCCCGTATGCGTCGCCAAAATTCACGCATACGGGTTGCGGACCTTGGATCTACTTGAAACGGTAGCATCGACATTGAAAATCTCAGCTCTACGCTTCAGATATTCGCGTAGACGCACGTGATAAGGTTTGAAATGCTGTGGAATTGTCAAATCCGGTATTTTGGTCATGTCTGGTGAAATGGAAAGTCTGGTAGGATAAAGTGGCGCTGCAGGTTCCGAGATCAACGACGGATGTCGCCTCTCGGAAATCTGCGAGCATCCGGCGTCTGGTTTTCCGATCTGGACTTGCAACGATCGCAATTCGGCCTGTAAACATCCACCGCCCCACATCCGTAGCAAAGACGCGCCTCGGCTGAAGGCAGTCATGGTAGCGATGCCCTACATCTTCACAATTCCAACATTTGGAATTGTCGAAAGAGCGAACAGCGCATACCTCTGTTTCAGACACCTCTTCTGTCTCCGACTCGGACTTCTCTTCGACTTGAATAGAGTTCACGAGGTTTCTTTTAAAGTTCGGCCGGTATTGGGGTCGAATGCTTCGGAAGAACTTCTCGTGTCGATGGCATTCTCTACGTAAACTAGCTAAATCCGAGGTGTCTACATGCAACAGCTCATGTTGCAGCTCCGATCGCAAATTGTAGCGAACCTCAACCGCGATCTCGCTATCCGACATTGGTTCTCGGAGGGAATCAGCGATAGCCAGCATAGCATCCAGAAAATCGTCGAAGCTTTCGTTGCTACCTTGCCTACGACGACGCATAGCATCCTTGATGTCCCTGTCCGTTCTCTGGTCCTGGTAACGCTCTTGCAAGCGACTACACAACTCGTACCAGTCCAGATTGCGAACCGTGCGATGCACTCTCCAATAAAACGCGAGTGCTGGGCCAGAAAACAAAAGATGAGCAAATTGGGACAGCAATGAGAAGTTACCGTTAAGGCTCTGGGTGGTCATGCAATTGACTCGAAATATAAAGTCTTCGAGAGGAAGGTCATTGGGTGATCCAGTGAATTTAATGCGCCAGTTCGAGATAGTGTTGCATATTCTATCTGGGCGATCAATCTCCGACCAACCGAAGGATGCACGGACTCCGTGTTGTCCACCCCCAAAACTATCGTCGCGCCTCGAAGCGTGGCTCGTGCGACGAACTGCCTCGCCTTCCTCTCCATGACGAGGATCATCTCGAGTATCTCGAACCGATTGGGTCACATTTAAGTTGCGGAACGCTGCGGAGATCTGTTCGGCAATCACTGCCGACATGCTATCCCTATAACTCGCCATCGAGTTAGAGATGAGCCTATTAATTCGCTCTTCTGCGAGCGCGAATGAATCAGGGGTTCTAGTCTCACGTCTGGGGTTTCCCCTAGTTGGAAGTGGGAGTGAGCTAGCATGGGTCGTGCCACGCTGGATGCTGGAACGATGGAGATGTTGAATCGTTTCCAGAAATCCATTCCACAAATGAGCTCCTGCCTAATAGTTGGTACAATCAAAAATTCAAACTCGGCTTTAACCGAGTGATACGTCAGGGGAACAGCAATTAACCCCACTATCTTCTGAGTCTGCCCATCTGCAGTGTGCACGACGTTCTTCGTCTTACCGAACACACATCCCTTGTCAACTAACTTCTGCGCTAACTTGCCACCAATAACGCTTTTGTTAGCCCCACTATCAAGGAGTGCCAGGTGATCCTCCCAAAGACGTTGACTTGGGTGAAAGGGCGTATGTCACCGCTTTGATGGACGATAGAGGAGATAGTATACCGTTTCAAGCCCCGTATGCGTCGCCAAAATTCACGCATACGGGTTGCGGACCTTGATCTACTTGAAACGGTAGCATCGACATTGAAAATCTCAGCTCTACGCTTCAGATATTCGCGTAGACGCACGTGATAAGGTTTGAAATGCTGTGGAATTGTCAAATCCGGTATTTTGGTCATGTCTGGTGAAATGGAAAGTCTGGTAGGATAAAGTGGCGCTGCAGGTTCCGAGATCAACGACGGATGTCGCCTCTCGGAAATCTGCGAGCATCCGGCGTCTGGTTTTCCGATCTGGACTTGCAACGATCGCAATTCGGCCTGTAAACATCCACCGCCCCACATCCGTAGCAAAAGACGCGCCTCGGCTGAAGGCAGTCATGGTAGCGATGCCCTACATCTTCACAATTCCAACATTTGGAATTGTCGAAAGAGCGAACAGCGCATACCTCTGTTTCAGACACCTCTTCTGTCTCCGACTCGGACTTCTCTTCGACTTGAATAGAGTTCACGAGGTTTCTTTTAAAGTTCGGCCGGTATTGGGGTCGAATGCTTCGGAAGAACTTCTCGTGTCGATGGCATTCTCTACGTAAACTAGCTAAATCCGAGGTGTCTACATGCAACAGCTCATGTTGCAGCTCCGATCGCAAATTGTAGCGAACCTCAACCGCGATCTCGCTATCCGACATTGGTTCTCGGAGGGAATCAGCGATAGCCAGCATAGCATCCAGAAAATCGTCGAAGCTTTCGTTGCTACCTTGCCTACGACGACGCATAGCATCCTTGATGTCCCTGTCCGTTCTCTGGTCCTGGTAACGCTCTTGCAAGCGACTACACAACTCGTACCAGTCCAGATTGCGAACCGTGCGATGCACTCTCCAATAAAACGCGAGTGCTGGGCCAGAAAACAAAGATGAGCAAATTGGGACAACAATGAGAAGTTACCGTTAAGGCTCTGGGTGGTCATGCAATTGACTCGAAATATAAAGTCTTCGAGAGGAAGGTCATTGGGTGATCCAGTGAATTTAATGCGCCAGTTCGAGATAGTGTTGCATATTCTATCTGGGCGATCAATCTCCGACCAACCGAAGGATGCACGGACTCCGTGTTGTCCACCCCCGAAACTATCGTCGCGCCTCGAAGCGTGGCTCGTGCGACGAACTGACGGTGCTGCCTCGCCTTACTCAGGTCCCCTACTCTCTCGTTACCTTGCTTTGCCGCCATAATAAAATTACAAAAAAAACCTATGTGCTCGTAAATGTCCGAGGGACTACGATAAAAGGGTATCCCACAAGCTACGACAATTCTTATAAGCTATAAGATACTTGCAATTGTGCACACAAACACTTATATATTTTAATGCACCAAACTCAATGTGGAAGTGTACAAAAAGAATCCTAACGTTCTTTTATGATATGATATAATATTCATACATGGTTAGAGGGCTTACCTAAGTTTAGGTAACATAACAGCAATTTTGTGATGTGATCGTTCATTAGAAATAGTTCCGATTACTGAAACTACATTAAGAAAAATAACCTGCGTGAAGCTCTAGTCGGATGCTGAGGATCGCGCCGAATCCGTCCAGCACGAACAATCTCAGCCATCACGAGTCGAGGTGTTTGTTCGATGGAGCTAAGATATAGTATCGAACCGATTAAAACAAATTCGATAGTTCCATACCCTATATTCCACCATCGAACGCCACTGATAATCCTCTAAATCGAAGATTATCGAACTCGGATAGCTATATGCAATCGGTCTGGATCCGATATCCACCAGAAGAACCAGCAGCTCCAGATTGCATATAACTATCGGCTGAATCAAAAGAAAAATACTAATAAAAATGGAGGGATTTTGGGTTCCTAGGAAAAAAAGAAGGGAAACGGAAGGGTATAGCCGAGTGGAACCTTTTTCGGCCCCACGTTGGGCGCCAATTTCTGTAACGACCGAAGTCCAAATAACCTCCCCTGCACACCCTGTCTAAGTTACAGCCGGCTAAGCTCAGGGAAAATGGGCGGGGTTTTGTGTGCAGGTTCGGTTATCGACGTCACGAGAAAACATCGACAGGTTGTAGGACTAATAAAAGGGGGAATGGCAAGAAAAGGGAAGGCCAAAATAAGCGAACGGACTACCCCTAAGGAACGATCTAGTCGGAGAGCTAGATGTAATGCTCTCCTTCTTCACCCACCCAACCATGTACCACCGATATCGAAATACCGATACTACCCATGTTGCTGTTATGCTATCATCCTTAGTGCCTCTAAAAAAAAGAAATTTACTCCATTTTGAGTTTCTTTAATGTTATTTATAAACAAACAAATGTAACGCATGCAGCTTCATGCTGCATGATAAATTTCAAAACAAAATCTAACCTTACTTCCCTAATATTTTATCCTTTTTGATTAATCTCCTTTTTTTCTTTAATTTTGTGTATAATTTCACACAAGTTATTTTCCTACTTTCTTTAATTTGGTCTCACTGGTTTTCGTTTGTTTAAGAGCGAGAAGTATATTTCTTAACGATAGGCAGGCGATAGTTTGAGAGTATTTAATCGGCTTATTTTGTTAAAGTTATCGACTCACCCGCGATCCGTTGGGGCCCCGACGAAACAGCTGAGGAAAAATAATAATGATAACAATAACAACACCAAGAATACCCTCACTCAAGAAAATCTATCGTCCTTTGACTCAACCCTGATTTATTTACGTTTTATCACTTTTGTTATCTTTATCTACGTTACAAGGTTTATGTCTGTGTGTATACAAATGAACAAAAAGAGAATTTGAAATCAAAAAGGATGAAAGTAATTGAAATGAAAACTATAATATAACAATTTTTAACTAATAAGTTACAAAAAAAATGAATAAATGAATGAAGAGTTAGTTGTGTGCGCAAATTGTGTGTATGCGTACTTGTAAGTACGAAAGTGTGCGTCTATAGCATTAGTGTGTATATATACATGAATGTGTTTGTGAATGTTAAACGTGTGAGTATGTGTTTGACAGTGTTCTTGAGTTTGTTAATGTTTGCGTGTGTGTTATAAAAATAAACGTTCGTTGACAATTGCTGTGTCCTTCCAACCGTCCCCGGATAGGTTAAATGTCCCTGCTCGCAACTGTTTCTGATTTACCCCTGCTAGCACCAGCAAAATTTGGGGAACCATATAGGGCTAAGAGGGGGGGAGAAAACGCACGTCAGGTGGCTGTCTATACCGATTTTCTATTAACTCACCAAGAAAAACAGCAAACAAAAAGCTCTGCAACCGTGCGATCACGTGACACCAGTAGCCAGACCGATGGGCTACGTGATCGACGCGGCACTAGCACTCAATATGTATTGTGCTCCAGCACCACAAGTCTGCAACAGAAACGCAGCTATGTATTGTGCTCTAGCACCACTAGTCTGCAGCAGAAACGCAGCTATGTATTGTGCTCCAGCCTCACTAGCCTGCAGCAGAAATGCAGCTATGTATTGTGCTCCAGCACCACTAGCTCTTTCGCTCTTGAAAATTTTCACGACGCGTGGTTTTCAGATTCCAATTAGTGAAGAGAAAAATACCGACTACGATAGGTGGCCCAGGCAATCGATATCTCCCCACTCCACTTCCCAACACTGATCGTTCGGGTCGGCCGATTTGGAGTTGCCAGACCGGTCGATCATCGGTACGACTCTGGGTGTGGTGAAAATCGTGGTTCAAATTCAAATTTAAATTTGAATTCCTGTGCTTTGAAACAGTTGTGAAATTCGTAAGCAAATTGCTCACTAAATAAAAATATCAACAAAAAAAATATTATACACGGGTCTCACAAAGTCTATTAGCAAAGAACAAGAAATCTTTGATGCGATAATATTTCATTTAATTCGCAGCAAGCTTGATGATGAGACTGTCGATAAGTGGGATGGTGAATGGGATTGCACTAAGATGCCTTCGTGGACAACTTTGTCCCAGTTTTTGATTCATCGTGGAATGAATTTAGCAAATCGAGAAGCGCGTCGATCAAACAACAGTAGGGCCACAGTCAATAAGAACGAGCCCAAAAGGGCCAGCTTAGCTGCGACAATTGACAGCAACGTTTATAATACAAGTTTGTGTTATCACTGCTCTGAGCCGCATGGTTTGAAGGCGTGCCCAAAGTTCAAACAATTGTCAGAAATGCAGAGATATAATGAGGTAAAGAAATTAGGTCTCTGTTTTGTATGCTTTAGTAAGCGCCATTCTACAAGAGGTTGCAGCGCGCAGCATTGTAGTATTTGCAATAAGCCACATCACGACTTACTGCATCGAGCAAACAGAGATGTCGTATCTAACTCTCATGCAGCACAAGAATCAAGTTCTTTACATAGCTCACTCTTAAGGGGAACTTCGACCAATTTTTTGGCAACTGCGATCGTTTTTGTAAGGAACAGCAAGGGAAATTACGATTGCTGTAAATGCATTTTGGATTCTGGAAGTCAGCTGAATTTTGTTACTTCAAGGTTGGTATCTGAGTTGGGGCTGCAAATGCAAGACTCACGGATGTGTCTTAGTGGAATTGGCAATTCAACTTCGCAAATTGTAGGTGAAGTTCAAGCCACAATTAAATCTAGAGTGACGCGTTTTTCTGCTACCCCCAATTTTTATGTGTTGCCGGAAATCACCCAATATAATCCTTCCTGTTCTGCTTTAGATGTCGACGGCCAAATTCCTCAAAGGATAACTCTTGCTGACCCAACCTTTAACTCTGCTCAAAGCATTGACATGTTGCTGGGGGTTTCTATTTTCTTTAAGTTGATTGTGGCTGGTCAGATCAAGCTGGGACCAAACATGCCAATCTTGCAACGATCGTTGTTTGGCTGGATAGTCGTTGGGGAATTTACGCCCACAGCAGGAGTCTCGTTGCTAGTGAACGAAGCTAAAAAAGGGCTATCGAAGCCAGATGAGTTGTATGACTTAGTGCAAAGGTTTTGGAGGTTTGATGAGTTGCCCGAGGTCGCGGATAAATTCACTAGTGAGGAACGGCAGTGCGAAACTCACTTTGCGTCAAATGTCAGGCAGTTGGAGTCTGGGTGCCTAGTGGTGACACTACCGTTTAAAGAGCCTAAGGTATCGTTAGGAGACACGTACAAAATCGCACTTTCGCGATTTTTGAACTTAGAACGCAAATTATGTCGTCAGCCTCCGCTTAAGCAGCAATATGTTGTTTTCATTGAGGAATACACCAGCTTGGGTCATTTAGAAATATTGGAGGACTCGAAAATACAAGAAGTTCAGTATTTTGTACCACATCATCCAGTTGTTCGACCTGATAGTCTGTCGACTAAATTGCGAGTAGTTTTCGACGCGTCGTGCAAGTCCAGCAATGGTGTGTCCCTCACAATACAATGTTGGTGGGACCAACTTTACAACCCGAGTTGTTTGAAACACTGACGCGATTCAGATTCTATAAGTACGCGCTGTCGGCTGACATAGCAAAAATGTACAGACAAATTTTAGTCACAGAGTCTCAGCGAAATTATCAGTCTATACTGTGGCGCTCGAACTCTGCGGATCCTATTAAGGTGTTGCGACTGAAGACTGTCACTTATGGAACAAATTCCGCTCCTTTTCTCGCAGTACGCTGTCTTTATTATTTAGCAGAGAAATTTGGTGAACAATTCCCGTTAGCGGCTAAGGCCATAAGTAAAAACTTTTACATGGATGATATGCTATGTGGTGCAGACTCGATAGCTGAGCTTTTAGAGCTTAAGCGAGAGGCAACGGAAATATTAGAGCAAGGTGGATTCGAGTTGCGTAAATGGCGTAGTAATTATGAGCAAATCTCTCAACCTGCTGAGCCGTTAACGCTGAAAACAGGAGATGCAGCCAAGACACTTGGAATATATTGGACGAGTGGTGTTGATATCGTAGGTTTCAGTTCTCTTATAATATCAAATACTGTTCAACCATTACAAAGCGTACAGTGTTGTCAGAACTAGCCCAAGTGTTTGATCCTCTAGGATTCTTGAGTCCAATTCTGATCCTAGGCAAGATCTTTGTTCAGGAGCTCTGGTTGTTGAAGCAGGATTGAGACGAGGAACTTTCCCCTAGCTATGCTATTCAATGGAGCAAATACAGAGAAGAGTTAAAGTTAATTGATCAATGTTTCTTGCCTCGCTCAGTCGTACCAGTTGAAGCGGAGGTATATACATTGGAGCTTTTCGGATTCTCAGATGCATCGAATCGGGCTTACGGCGGAGCTGTATACTCTCGCCTAAAAGACACGGCAGGCCAAGTGACATGCGATTGGTAGCCGCCAAATCAAAGGTTTCGCCAGTTAGAGCGTCCTCTCTAATTCGATTAGAATTGCAAGGAGCTGTGATTATGACCAAACTAATGGCAAAGGTTTGCTCTAGCATTCATCTGAAGGTATCCCAGATAGCATATTTCACGGACTCCACCATTGTATTGAACTGGCTATCTGCTCATGCAAGCCGATGGACCACATTTGTTGCTAACAGAGTGGCTCAAATTCAAGAATTGTCAAATATACAGGATTGGTTTAAGGTAGACACTAAACTAAATCCAGCAGATATTGTATCTAGGGGATTGTACCCAACTGACTTACACAATTCAGAGTTGTGGTGGCATGGCCCCCAATTTCTGAAAGATGTTCAACACACTTGCCGATCAGAGCGTTGGAAGAACGACGAACCGATGCCAGAGCAAAGAAAAACAACATTTTCCTTAGCGACGAGTATAAGCCATAATAATCCCAATGATAAAGTCAGCACAAGTAAATTTGCAAATGATTTTCTTAAACTGCAGCGAGTATTTGGTTTCATATTTCGTTGGCGCAAACGCACTATGAAAGCAAGTACTCAGAAACTGAGTGCGCTAACCGCAGCAGAACTATCGGGAGGCTTTCGGTACATTGTATTTAATTTACAAAACAGTATGTTGCGTGAGGAATTCACTAAGTTGAGGCAAAGAAAACAAAGTAAGTCAGCAAAAATACAATGCTTGAATCCTTTCATATCGGAAGAGGAGGGTATACCCATAATACGAGTAGGTGGTCGCTTAGGCAAGGCAGAGTTAGCATTTGACACCAAGCATCCAATTTTGCTACTTTCTAATCATCCAGTGATAAATGCGCTGGTAAAACACACACATCATTTGAATTTACATGCCGGAGTGCTAGCTCTTTGCGCTTTTTTGCGGCAGAAGTATTGGATTGTCAATTGCAGGAAGCTAGCTCGCAAGATCGTGCGAGGTTGCGTTACAACTTCGAAGACCTTTCGACCGCTGTCGCACAGGTAGAGGCGGTAATGAACTCGAGACCACTCCACCCCTTGTCGTCTGACGCAAATGATTTGGAAGCGCTGACGCCTGGCCACTTCCTAGTTGGTCGCCCATTGAATGCGGTGGTGGAATCGGTTGACAGTTATTTGGTTAAGCTGTCCATGATCAATCACTGGAAACGAATCCTATTGGTTCAGAGCACATTCTGGAAATGCTGGTCTTCAGAGTACCTTACTTTACTGCAGGAGCGAACCCGATGGATAAAAGGCGTTAGTAACATCAAACTGGACTCGTTAGCCTTGATTGCAGGGGATAACTCTCCGCCTGGGCAATGGTTGCTGAGACGAGTAGTCGAGTTGCATCCAGGAGCAGACGGCGTGGTGCGAGTAGTAACTCTAAGGACCAAAAGCGGCACACTTAAATGAAACATACACAAAATATGCCCTTTGCCTTTGGAGGAGGAATAGATCATGTAAGGTTGGAAGGAGCTTCCAAGGCGGGGAGAATGTTCGCGCCCTTTAATTGATTGTTGTACCTAAACTAGATTTATTTGACATCATTAGCATTAAATTCACAGAGTAGTTAACATGAATTATCCATGTATGAGAAATGTAATCAACGTAACAGAAATAAATACTAGCTGTTGTAACTTAACGAAGAAGGAGATGTAAAACAGATGTATGATAAAATGAAGAAATCATGAAATTAGAAAATATATGTCGAATAGAGTTAGAGGCGAGCTGACGTGCGTTTTTATTTAAGAGGAAAACGGATTTATATGCAATATAAATCATTTATACGCTGCCTTGAGACTCTAGAGCGAACAAATTGAATGGCTTCTGAGAAACTAAATTCGACAAGAAGGCGAACACCCGCCAATGCGTACGACGACTTATGAAACCAGGATCAAATGCCGGTTTGTTTCTTCGTGTGGATCAGTCCACGTCCTACATCGAGTTCAGACAACGCTTTCTTCAAACATTTGGCCGTTCGCATTCCGTAGTCGAGGTTGTTACGCTACTCAAATCGACGGTGTTCAGCAACAGCAAGATGACATTCCTGGCCTACATCTTTCAGATGCAGGATATTGCGTCAAGAGCACACATCGAGGAATCTCAGGTCGTGCACCTAATCATCGAAGGACTGCAAGATTTCACCTCTGACGTAGCTGTGTTATATTCTGCTTCTACCATAGAGGACCTGAAGAAATTATCTTTCCGTTATTCCGAAATGCGTAATAAGCGTTTACGCAATAACATCGCCACATCGAAGGAGCCAAATACACCGATTTCCGTTAGATGCTTTAACTGTTCTGGATTTGGACACATGGCAAAGGATTGTGGTCAGCCTAAGCGAGCTAAAGGGTCATGCTGTAGCATAAGCGCTCCCAAGCAGATGGTAGCCCTTATTAAGGATTCTGCTAACACGGAATCCCCAGAGATTTCAATTGCTAATACGGTAAGAATCACTTTCGACATTGAGGCTCTTTCACATAGTGATATATTTTCTTGTTTGCTTGATACTGGTAGCGCCATTAGTTTAATTCGACGTTCCGCCATACCGCAAAGTTTAACAGGAGATTCGCTTTATGTTACACCATTTGTGGGACTAGGAAATTTTCGGCTTTGCACCTTCGAAAATTAATTGTTAAGATAACTTTTGAAAATATTTTAAATGAAGTTTTGCTTTACGTTGTCCCGGATGAATGTATGCCCTATCCAGTATTGTTAGGAAGGGATTTTTTGAAAACATTTCATTTAAAACTTTCTTACCAAAAGAAAAATCAAATTTCGCCTATTGAAGTTACGGCAAATAAAGATATTTTGAAAATTAATGAAAAAATTCTGCATTGTATTTATAGCTCATTGACAAATGATATTTTTCTAGAATATTGCAAATTGTGCAATAAGCAAATAGTGAGCAAACCTTGTGTTACGACTTCCGTTGAATTGATAGATAAGCCTTCTGTTACGACTTCCGTTAAATTGATAGAAAATTGTAAAAATGCAGATATTGCGGAAAAATTTCGATCAAACAATTGTAGTATTGATAGTTTTATAATGAATATTGACATAGACGAAGAAATTAAACAAAATATAAGTTCCGATTTAAGTAGCGAACATTTAAATAGGGTTTGTGAAGCCATTAAGGAAAACTATTTGAGTATCGAAGACATTCCAATGGCATATCATAATTACCAAATGAAGATCAGATTAAAATTCGATTTACCAGTTTATTGTGCGCCTCGTAGAATATCATATCATGATCGCAAAGAAATGGAAATAATAATTGATGAACTTCTGGCCTTAGGGCATATTCGACCTCCGTACACTTCCGAGGATGGCGGAAAAAGAATGTGTGTAGACTATAGGAAATTAAATAAGATAACAGAAAGAGATGGCTACCCAATTGCAAGAATAGACGATTGTTTAGAAAAACTATAAGGAAATAATTTTTTTTGTATACTTGATTTGAAAAGCGGTTTTCATCAAGTCAAAGTAGCGGAAGCTTCGATTAAATATATGGCTTTTGTAACACCAAATGGTCAATATGAGTATCTTAAAATGCCTTTTGGTCTAAAGAACGCACCCGCAGTTTTTCAGCGCTTCATTAATTTTGTTCATATATTCTTCTATTCATATTCTTCTGTTAAAAAGGATCTTAACAAGGTTATCCGAATTCCGTCTAGAATTAAAGCTGTCAAAATGTAAATTCTGTTTTCCGCAAATAGACTTCTTGGGATTCAGTATAAGCAAAGATGGAATAAAACTAAATAATAGCCATATGTTAGCAATTAAGCACATTGCTATTCCCAAATGTGCCAGTGATGTAGAAAAATGTTTAGGGCTTTTCTCATATTTTAGACGTTTCATTCCCTCCTTTTCCAGTGTCGCAAAACCTCTTCGACTATTGACAAGGCCCAACTCAGAATTTAATTTCACGGAAGAATGTTTACAAGCATTTAAGTATTTGTGTGATACGCTTACATCGGAACCTGTGTTAGCATTATAGAGTCCTGCAAAAGCAACTGAGCTTCACTGTGATGCGAGTCAGTTAGATTTTGGAGCGATTTTGCTCCAAAAGCAAGAAGACAGTAAATTCCACCCGATTGCATATTTTTCACAAGCTACAACGCCAGAAGAGAGAAGGTATCATAGTTTTGAATTAGAAACATTAGCAATCATTTACGCATTGAAGAAATTTAGTATCTATTTGGACGGTATAGAATTTAAAATAATAACAGACTGTAATGCACTAATCCTAACATTGGAAAGGAAAAGTGTTAACGCAAGAATAGCCAGATGGGCACTAGAACTGTCAAACTATAATTGATTAATTCAGCATAGAAGTGGAAAATATATGATTCATGTAGACGCCTTAAGTAGACTTTTTGATTCTACCGCTAATCTTTCGAACTTAGGAGATTTTAATAACACTGTTTCCGTTATTGAGGAAGATAGCATTTACATTCAATTGCAAATAACCCAAAATCGTGATAATCTTATTTTACAATTAAGGGATAATTTAGAATCGGGCCCAGTTAAGAATTTCGAGCTGGATGATGGAATTGTGTATCGAAAAACTAATGATGGAACTTTGCTTTTATATGTACCTTCAGAAATGGAAAGCAATATAATTCGTGTAGTGCATGAAAAACTATGTCATCTTGGGTCAGCAAAAGTAGTTGCAGAAATTAAACGTTATTGGTTTCCTAACATGGAAAAAAAAGTTCGAGATTTCCGCGTCATGCGAATTATCGTACACTGCACAACATTCCGAAAAAACCAATTCCGTTTGACTCACTTCCCGTTGATCATTTTGGCCCTCTTCCGCCAATCGGTTTAAAAAAAAAACATATACTTGTAATAGTTGACGCATTTACGAAGTACATAAAGTTGTATCCGGTGAACACTACAAGTACGATTGACCTAAAGGGCTGCCTTAATAAATATTTTGAATGTTATAGTCGACCATGAAGAATAGTAAGCGATAGGGGAATTTTAGAATTTTCAGAATTTCTATTGAATAACAATATTGAACATGTTAAAGTAGCAACTGCCTCCCCTCAGGCCAATGGCCAGGTCGAGCGAATAAATAGAATTATTAAGTCGATGATTTCCAAAATCTCGGAACCAATTCAGCACTCGGATTGGTACAAACTATTAACCA
>JAEIFQ010000072.1:0-11907 GCA_018904025.1 Zaprionus vittiger | reverse complement strand
CACCATTCACTCTTCAAAAGCCTCAGTTCATTCTCCATATGAAAAACTTAAACCGATCTTTTGAAAAGCTTCACTCTTCAAAAGCCTTACAGTAGAAGTTCTCTCACGACACCAACCCTCCAACGATAAGAAGCTTAAATTACTGATAAACAAAGATGTAAAGCTCTGTAGAACTTTAAGGTTTCCTGGTCCATAATAATAATTCTGTCAGTCAGTTTATGAGTGACTCTGGTGTATTAAACAACAAATAAATCTATCAAATAAAAATTATAAATAAAAATTATATTTTTTTATTTAAATGAACACCTAAATACTTAATTATATATATATCTTAGGCAAATTTTCATTAAAATTACAACGGAAGACCTCTTGTCCCGGTACATATGACACTTCTCTAGATCTTAAATTATGTGTTCTTTCATTTTGCTCATGACTCTTTCTTATTTGAGAACTTGTAGCCCTGCGTACAATTTCGAAAGAATCCTCCCTATTAAAGGTTAAGGAGCGGTCTTCAAGTAAATTTAACTTTCTCAGCAGTGCATATTAAGAGCCAGCCGTAACCATATGTTGGCCAAAAGCCATGTAATATGGAGTAGTTCCTATACTCGTATGCACTGACGATCTTAGCGCACACTTTATTCAAATATTCATCCCAATCCATTTGGTCCGGCCGTATAAAAGATTTAATTCCCGACAGAATAGACCTATTTACGCACTTCGACGCATTTGCTTGTGGAGAATAAATGGCGGTGAGTGTATGTGATACCTCATAAAGTTGCAAAAGGTTTTGAAAGGCTGTTGCTTTGAAAAAAAACGTCATGAAAAGTTCGTCTTCTAGATATTCTATGACAATCTCGGCGGTAATCCTTTTAACAGGCTTCAAGAAGACAAATTTATAAAAATGATCTAAACCAATAATATACCAATGTGACCACTTCTTGACCTGGGAAAAGGGCCTAGAAAATCGACAAAGAGTCTTTGAAAAAATCTTTCTGATACAGCCGCTTTTCCCATTGGTTGTCTTAGTACGTGATTTGGTGCCTTTGTTTGTTTACACACTTTTGGTACCCAAACATATGCGTCATTAACTAACTGCCTGTACAATGTTCGCTAGTCGGTAAACATATCCTGCTTCGGTTTTTAAATCTGCAAATTTGCCTTTATTAGCCTCTACGTTCAATAAGCTCTAAGTAATCCTTAAAATGTACTTAAAATGTTCAGAATTTAAATCCACCATAATCCCGGGCCGCCGTTCTATAGCCGCAACTTCTTCATTGTTTACCCTCGATAATACGTCTGGCACTACATTCAACGAACCCTTTCTATATAATATTTTAAACCGGTATCTTTATTAAGCTAATGCCCACCGTGCTAAGCGTGAACTTAGGTCACTATTGGACATAAGCCATTTTAAGGAAGCGTGATGTGTAATAATCGTGAATTCGTGGCCCTCTACATAGGCTCTGAAACTTTTCAAGCATACTATAGCGGCCAAACAATCTTGTTCCGTCACTGTGTAATTTTGCTGTGCTTTGTTTAATTTTTTTGATACAAACGCAATTGGGCATTCATCTCCCTCTTCTGAAAGCTGGACTAACACTCCACCTACCCCTGTCTTACTAGCGTGACATTGTATAAAGAATGGTTTATTAAAGTCTGGGCTACGTAAGACTGGTATTTCTGTAAGCTTACGTTTTAGCATCGCAAATGCCTGCACTGCTTCCTTACGCAGATAAAATTTTCGCTTGGTAGTCATTGCATCAGTTAACGCTGATGATAGTGATGCAAAATTTGGAACAAATTTTCGATACCAGCTGCAAAGAGCCATAAAGCTACGTAAACTTTTTAAATTCTTTGGTATCGGAAATTGAGAGATCGCTTTTACTTTCTCAGGATCTGTTCTTATATCCATCTCTATCTCCTATAATACGACCCAGATATCGCACACGGTCCATCCTTACAAAAGTCTAAGACTTATATCCTTTTCCTTCTCTCCCACATGTCTCCAACAAAATTAAAAGTATTTAGCAATTCATTTTAAAAGACAATTTTTCTATAAATTTATTAACTATTTTAATATAAAAAAACTCCATTATGCCGAATACGGCCAAATAAAAAGAACATATTTAAAAAAAAAAAAAAAAAAAATATAATCTATAGATAAGGGTATTAATTATACATAATTTTTTTTTCTATTGGTTTTATTTGCTTGGCAAAGCGGGTCAAAATTCAATGTAATTTAACCAAATAGTCACTTAAAATTTTTATTTGGTGAAGCAAAACGGAAAGTAAAATTAACGGTATGTCATTGAGTGTTTTCTGCCCTTGCCTGCTTCACTCAAAGTTAAACTCAAGAGATGAAGATAAGATAAGAAGATGTGCTTACTTAATCAGTTGATCCATCGTTGAAAGCGCTCTCAGCTGACTTTACTTTATGTAAATGCACTACAATTTAACAAACATTATTTTGTTAAATTGGCGGCTTTTTATTTTTGACTTCATTTATTATAATTATTAATTATTATATTACTTTTTTCTCTCACTAGCCAAGCACATATTTATATATCATATATAAATATCACTAAACATTGATTAACAAAAAAAATTGTTCAGTAAATTAACAATAAAAAATTCGCCTATACCTACTTTAACATTATTTCCTTTTGTTAACACAATTCGCTTAATAATTACTCTATTCTAATTCGCGAGTCTTAAGTAGCTGCACAGCCGATGCAGTTGAGCGCGAGATTTAGACTAGCAATTCCCTCATTCTCTGAGCCTCTCAATTTTTTTGAGTGCTTTTTTCCTTCTTGGTGGGGACACGTACTAAAAGGTCGATGGCCTGACCAGCTGTTGGCGGTGGAGATGTATGCACATATGGGTATACAGACTAGCGTTTGTATTTTTGCTCATAATAATTGACGTTGGCTAGCGATTTATTGCATTTTTGGTGGGTAAATATTGTGCAGATGGCAGTGAACATTTGTTGGTTTGACTTTTTTTATAGGTTATACATATATATATGAATGGGTCAGAATTTATTTCGTCTTTTAGAGAAAGTAAGGAAATTAGATGGCAACATAATTGTAACTGCAGAATCGATCCTCCTCCAGTCCAGACATATTCAAATAATTTTTAACTCTACAAAGTGCCAGCTATTATATAGTTTGGCACATAGAAAGTAAAGTATTTTATTTTTCTTTCTCCGCTTGGATTAGACTTTAACTTTTCTTAATTCACTTTCACCATTCACTTTACTGCACTGTCTTATTTGACTGCTAATTGCCAATTGACTTCGTCGACAAGAAAAATGGTTGCAGGAAGGAATTTTACTAGTCATTCTTCAAGAAAAAGTCACCATTTTTGGATCCTCTCATCTAAATCAAATTAATCTCTCAGGCTAATAGAGTTTGTGTCTCACATGCTGTTTAACCTTTTCTCTGACTGCTTCCTCAGTAGCTTATGTGACATGGGTATTTTGCAAGCATACTTTTAGGCTGAAAAAAGAATTTCAACTAACTACAATTGTTCAAGCGCCCTACAGTTTGTTGCATAATCCAAATGGCATAACTTTATAATGATAAAGGGGTCAACTCGGTTCTATTTCTTTATGTGTATTTATTATTATTATTATAGTCAGAGGAATCGTTCAGTATCATATGAACTTAACCTAATGTTTGGCTTAAGAAATAATATGGATAAAGTGTGCCTTAAATAATATATACAAAGTACAGATGAAGGATTATGCTATCTTACGAGTAAGGAGGTCATGAGGGTGTGTTCTCTTCAGCCGTCGGAGGGAAATGGGGTCGACGAGGTCATTCGCCAATGTATTCGGATGAGCGACAAGCCTGTCGGCGTATCGGCTGCTGTGGAAATTAATTTGGTCTCCCAATGGGACAACTTTAAGGTCCCTTTCAATTATTCGGTTGCTCACATACCAAGGTAGCCCAGATGCATGTCGTGCCGCTCGTGATTGTACTACTCAAGCCTATTGAGCTGAGTTTTGGAGGCCGTTCCCCACACTTGGATGGCGTAGGTCAATGTTGGACGTAAAATTGATTTTATTAGGAGAGCCTTGGTTGCAAAATGCAGTTTGCTGGAGTGAAGGAGCCAGTCGAGCTTTTTAAGTCTCCAGCACGATTTAGCTCTAACTGCCGTGATATGGGCTTTCCAAGTCAGCGTCCGATCAAGGTGAACTCCAAGGTAGCAATAGGATGACACGCAGCTGATGATATTTCCGTCGAAAAATAGACCAAGGCAGGGTTGGGGTCGCAGGGTAAAAGTGACGCAGGCCGATTTCGAGCAGTTAATCGCTATGTTCCATTTGGCAGTCCATCGCTCAAATGCATACAGCCATTCTTGAACTGCATTGGAGGCAATTTGCAGGGATGAGTGCGACGCAAGCATGGCGGTGTCATCAGCATAAGTGGCCAGGAGCAGCTGAGCTTCATCGGTGTTGGTGACAGGAGTTGGCATATCTGCAGTGTACAGGGTATACAGGAAGGGTCCAAGCACACTTCCTTGTGGAACCCCTGCATATATACGTTCCAAGCTAGATCGAGAGTCTCGTATTGCAACATCGAAGGTCCGGTTAGCAATAAAGGAGTTGAGGATAGTAAAGTGGGGTGCAGGGAGGAGATCCTTCATCTTATATAACAGTCCTTCGTGCCACACCTTATCAAATGCTTGTTTTACGTCTAAAAACACGCCGACTGTGTAAAGCTTGTGCTCAAAGCCATGCGTTGCCTGCTTTACGAGGCGATGGATTTGTTCAGGGCAACCATGGGACTTCCTAAAGCCAAATTGGTGTTGAGGAAGGTGTTCTATTACCTCCGGCAGTTCCATCAACCGGGTTAGCAAAATTCTCTCAAAAACCCTTGGAGAAGGTTGGTAGCAGGCTAATCGGGCGGTATGAGTCAATCTGTGTTGGTGACTTTCCAGCTTTGGGGATCATTACAATACGCGCACGCTTCCATTGCCTGGGGAAATGACCTAGTCTTAGCATAGCATTGAAAATTTTCACAAGGGCAAGGACTCCTTTGCGAGGTAGAAGTTTCGCAGTACGGTTATCTATGCCATCGTAACCAGGGGTTTTTTTTGGTTGCAGCGCCTTTAGTTGCATCATAACTTCCTGCGGTGAGGTATGTCTTATGGGGCGCGTCGGAGCAGTCGGAGTATCCAAGAAATTTGTGATGGCTTCACGAGTGGAATCGTCCGTTAAATTGAAGGGCATGAAGGTGGAAGAGAGGTGCGAAGCAAAAGCACTTGCTTTCTCATCATCCGTCTTAAGCCATAGGCCACTTCGATTCTGGACTGGTGATTGAAACAAAGGCTGTCTCTTGATGCCTCTCGTGAGTCTCCATATTGAGAAGCCACTATTATTATCTGGACCAGCACTCTCCAACAAGGTATCTAGATTTGCTCTACGGTTATTGGCTAGCAAACGGCGCAGTCTATTAGTAATACTTGAATATTGCTGTTTAATGCTAGGATCTCCTGTTGCGATGTATTGTCTTCTGAGGCGTCTTTTGTGGCTGAGCAGATCCCTAGCCTCCAAATTTAAAATGGGAGACCTTCTTATGGTCGTCAGACCAGCTTGGTGACGGGTTGGTGTAGCCTGCCTTGCAGCTTCAATGATAGTAGATGTGAAGTAGTCGACATATGCTTCCAGCCTATTGCAAGTGTCAATGGGAATGTTGAGTTCTACAGTGCTCTCGATATGTTCTTTGAAGAGGGTCAACTCGGTACAGAAAATTCTGTTTTATCTCGAGATTTAGGATCGAGAGGATTTAAGATCCAAACACAGAATGAACTCTGCTTTAGGCAAACGGCTCAGGATTCCATCTATGAATGGCATTGGATAAGCATGATACGGGATACGGGAAAATGTCTTTGTTTGATCGGAAGGGCATCCGCGGCATCTATGCTGTGTGAAAGCACAGTTGTACGCCCTAATCCCTTTTTGGCAAATGAAGGAAAAAGTTCAACAGTTGCTTCTAATTGTTGTCGCTCTTTGTCTGACAATGGTCGCAATAGCAGGTCATCCAGAGCTGAAATTTCACTTTGCAGAAGACAGTGTCGAAGCAAGTCAAAAGTTTTCCAAAAGTCGATACCTAGGTAGAGCGATTGCGATAGAGACGGCACAATGTAAAACGAAATTTCTTTTTCGTGTTGCTTAAAACCTACTGTCGTGGTAAGTCTAATTATTTGCTGTGACTTTCTATCAGCCGTTCCAACAGAGCATGACAACGGCTTGAACTCTACATTATCCTTGATAAATTTACTGGCAAATGTTCCTCCAATGCAACTTATTGAAGCTCCAGTATCTAGAAGGCCTGTGTATCGGTTACCTAAAATTGTCAACTCTGCATATGGTCGAATATCTAAAGGATTGTCTACTATTGCAGACAATAATTTGGACCTCTCTTGAAAATGTTGTTTTAATCGAAGGCGTGAACGAAGAATCTTCCTATTGGTTAATGCCAGACTTGGTTTTTGTATAGCAGGGATATTTTGAAAATCTGGTACGTTTAAATTAGAAGTTAAAAGCTTTGTCGGAATATCCGCTAAAGCTGAATTATCGATAATGTCAACAATTAGTTTTGGTGAGCACTGTTGAACGGTGCTCGATGTTTCCGGTTTTTTGAACTCTGCCACTTATTACAGCTTGGTCTATAGATGTCTGGCTTTCCGCACAAATAGCAAAATACTCGCCTCTCCGCAGAACAGTCATGGTGTTTCCTTGACAGTTCCAGCATTCTACTTCTATAGCAACGTCATCTACTACTCCAACCTCGCTTTCTAAATCGCTATCTACATGTTCAGCTAGCTCGTTTATCGATTTCTTCTGAACAGGTCTTGCGTTAAGACTCGGCATCCTCGACATTTGTTGCTTAAAGTTTTCGTGCCTACGTACGGCTTGACGCAACTCAGCCACACTTTCAATAGGAATATACAACAGCTCGTGCTGAATCTCCGGTAAGAGATTCGATCTGAGCACGCCCGTCAAATATGAGTCTGTTAAGGGACATGATAGGTGATCAGCCAATTGCTTCGGAAATCTCATCGAAGCTTTCGTGCAACTTTTGCTTGCGAAGATCTATCGCGGCTTGAATATCTCGATCGGTGCGCGCATCTTTAAACAGAGTTCTTAATGCTGCGCATAAATCGGCCAATCGTAAGTCCTGCACGCCCTTATGATACCTCCAAAACCATTCTACTGCACTTCCCTCAAACATATTGCCCAAATAGCGTCCTAGTAATACAAAGTTACCCTCTAAGGTCTGTCGTGTCAAGGCTTCGGCTATAAAGTCATCTACCGATAACAAACCTTTACCGGTAAATCACAATTTCCAGTAGGTTAACACGTTCCGGCCTTAAATCTGTGGTGGATTCGCCACTTTGCTGACTTAAAGGTGTCACTACAGCGGGTATTGGATCAGCTTGGATCGGGGTCTTAGTAAGCATCCGTTGGAATCTTAATTCGATGCTATTCATAAGTTGAGTTTGCCTTAAGGAGAACTCTACTAAAGCTTAAGTTTGCCTACGCGTGGCGTCTCCTAGCGCCTGAATTATAATTAAGACCAAGCTATTCATTCCAGAACCAGTATCCTATGAACCACCTGTTCCACATGCGCTGGCTGGCCAGCAGAATTTCGATCAGCTTCCATTCTATTAACTTGAGCCCTACCTCTAGTTATTATACCACTTTGACTGCTAGGTGTGGGTCTACGAACTGAAGGCAAATTGTCATTTGGCTCTCCGATCGAAGTTTTGTCTGGACTGCGATTGACTGGCATAGCTTTAGTTCTAGGGGATAAGCGAAAACCACAAATTTATATTTCTTTTATGAGTAAATTAGATTATTTACTAAAAAAATAAAAAACGTAAATTGAAAATGTAAAAACTTATAAATAAAAAAAAAATTAGTCAACTAAAAAAAAATCTATTAAACAGAAAAAAACTTGCTACTGAAAAATTTGTATAAAAGGAAAAATATATAATAAAATAAATCAAAAAAATATATATCAACAAAAATAAATAAAAATCAGAACGTTTTGTAGGGAGGAATACACATTTGTTTTAGTTTAGTTCAAGGAAAGATAATATAGTCATGACATATTATAGCATGGCGGTATTTATGTAGAATATGTAGAACCCATGCGTTCATAACCAAAAGATACAGATTAAAACTAGAACAAGAAGGAAAGAACACAAAATATATTGACATCTCACTTCAACACACGTTATTGCACGTATGATATGTATGTATGTACATACATGTAGGTTCCGGTTTTTAGTGTACGAACAAATAGTTTTTATTGTAGTATATTTACTTGCCTTATAATTAACAATTTTAAAATGAATGTGGTGTATTTATAATACGTGTTCACGGACCGAGATTCTGGCATAAAGTGTCTACCTTATTAATAATTCTTAGTGACTCGATAGTTGGTTAGCCGATATGTTTCATTGTGAATTAGTTTCTGGCTCTTAATAGTGCTGACCACTTCGAGTCTTACGAACTAGTGTTTGCTCAGATCCAATTCCTACATTCGGCCCTCCTGACGCTATATTCGTCCCGAATATCTTCATATATTCTGCCACAGTTGAAGTTTTGAATGGGCCATCTCCCTCGCCTATCTTCTCAACATCATACCTGCCGTGTTTGTGGACTTTCACTACCTTATACGGTCCAAGATATTTTCCTTTTAACTTCAATCCTACCCCGTATTGTGTACGCTTAATAGCTACCAGATCAGATCGTTCACTTTATAGATGTTTTCTGCCTTACGTTTTTGATTAAATGCTTTTTGATTTTCATTTTGTAATTATACCCTTCGACCATTGAAAATGGTCAAAAAAGGGTATACTAACTTTGTGCAAATGTATGTAACAGGCAGAAGGAGGCGTCGGAGACCCCATAAAGTATATATATTCTTGCTCAGGATCACAAGCCGAGTCGATTGAGCCATGTCTGTCTGTCTGTCCGTCTGTCTGTGTGAACGCACAGATCTCAGCTATTATAAAAGCTAGAGTTACCAAATTTGGCAGAAAGACTCCTGTGTACTATAAGCTGATCAAGTTTATTTCAAATGTTAGGTGCCACGCCCACCGCCCCCGCAAATCAATAATTTAATTTTTGAACTTAATTTGTAAGCGTTGTATAAGAGATACAACTTTCTGGCTTTAACATATACTAAGCTGAATGAAATATCTACGTACACTCCAAATTGCAATCCGATCGGACAATAAACACAGAAGTAATTTAAGAAAGTATGTGCATAAAACCAAGTGCTTGTATCAGCTAACAAGGGAGCCGGGCGAGCGCAAAGCGCGAGCGCCATCTGTCGGCAATAATTTAAAAGCATATGCATATGTATATGTGTACATACATAGGAACGTAGGTCGAAGGGTATCCCACTGTCGCGTGCAGCGCGACTGTTGCTTATTCTATTTTTCTGTGATATTATTTCTAGCCAGTGTTCGTAGCTCCTGACGATCTTTATCTAATTCTTCAAACAATGACTCCTGCACTAACTGTTTCATCTCAGGATCCTCAGAGTAACGCATATCAATAACTGTTAATAGCTTGAATGGAGATCACTCCATCAAAATCATTTCGTACTACGTGGTTCGGTACTGTTAATCAACTGTTTTACACGACCTACATACTTATACCATGAACCAGGGCTTTCCATACTAAATTTGGACAACATGGGCACAACAATCCTATGCATCTATGCATCAACAAAACTTAGTCGAAAACATAAAAATCCTCATATCCTTTACTTTCAACTAGATTTTTAACCACTTTAATCCAATCGTCTGCCAATTGTGCTTCTTTTAACCTGTGTACCACACTCTCAGTAAATACTTAGTAAAATACTCTGCTTAGCGCATCAACATGCCTCATTTTCACACCATATTAATATTACTGGCAACGCTGCATGTCCCCCTATTTTATATAATACGTCTGGCAACCCCTGAATCGAACGTTGCTTGTGTGTAATAGCGCAGTCTTTTGTAATCCGTAGTCGAATGAAGTTATAATACATTACTATACATATATTGAATAAAGATCATTACATTGTCCTAATAAATCGACCTCGAACAGGTTATGGGCCCAGAAACTTGTAAAAGGAGTGCGTGTGAAATTGAATAATTCGTCGGTAGAATATTCTGGAGTTTCTGGACACGCATGTACATATATGTATGTATTGACAGACTCGGTGTGTGAAGAACACGTGTTTTTAGTAAATCTTGTGAAAGTGAATTGTTCGTGCGCGATTATTCTGGACTTTCTGGACAAGTGCTGCTGAAAATGAATTCGGGAATGTTCGCCATAGAAAAGCTAGGCGATGACAATTATAGTGCATGGGCTATTCAAATGCAAAGCGTTTTGGTACATACTGAATTATGGTCAGTTGTATGCGGTCGTTTAATAAAAAGCGAAAATGGGAGCGAAGAACAAAATGCGCAGTTCGACGCCAAAGACGAGAAAGCGCTTGCGAGCATCATGCTGTGCATAAAGCCATCACATATAAATAATGTGAAGCACTGCCAGGGAGCGTTGGAAGCGTGGAACAAATTAAAGGAAATACATACGCCAAAGGGCCCCGCGCGTCGTATTAGTTTGTTTAAACAATTGTTATATTTGAAAATGGGTGCAAATGATAGCATTGGAACACATGTGAATAGTTTTTGCGATATAGTTGAAAAACTGCAGGAAATAGAGATAACGGTTACTGATAAAATGCTTGCGATCATTTTGCTGTCAAGCTTAAATGAATCATTCGAGAACTTTGTTGTTGCCATCGAATCCCGTGATGTCTTGCCTAGTGTTAGTGCACTGAAAGACAAATTGCTTGAAGAAGGCGAAAGAAGGAATGCATGTGATGAATACACAGAGAAAAGTGAGCAGAAAATATTTGCAGCGCGTACGGATAAACGGTCAAGCAAATCAAACGGTTCTTCAAACACAAAACAGAGAGGCAAATCGAATGTCGTTTGTTGGTCGTGTGGTTGTCGCGGCCACATTGCGGCAAATTGTAAAGTGAAAGAGAAGTCGACTAAACCAGAAGAAGATAAGTCCGTAAAGAATACAAATTTCACTGTTTCGACTGTGGCTACGAATAATGAACTAGCAAAAGAAATGTGGTGTTTGGATAGTGGTGCAACCGCCCACTTGTGTTGTACTCGCTCGATGTTTATAGAATTTTACGAGCATAAAGAAAAGATAATGCTAGCTGGAAATAATTCTATTTGTGCGGAATGTCGCGGTACTGTACGCTTGTATTGGCGAAAGCGATCTTTTGATTTGATCGACGTGTTATACGTGAAAGAACTGCAGTGCAATTTTATGTCTGTCGCGAAAGCCAACAAAAATGGACTTAAAGTAATGTTTGAAAACAATGAAGCCAGAATAATGGACGGACATGAAGTTTTGTTAAAAGCACAAAATAGAAACGGGCTGTATATATTTGAAAACGAAATAAATAAGTGTTTTGTGTCGCAGCCTATAAGAGCGCAAATGGAAAAATGGCACAATTGGTTCGGTCACCTGAACTACACAAGTTTACAAAAGATGGCAAAAAATGGCATGGTATTCGGCTTGGATGCAAACATGAGTTTTGATATAAAAGAGCATGTGTGTGAAACATGTGCAAAATGTAAGATATGCCAAAAGCAATTCGGTAAAAGATCAGAGAATAGGTCTGCGGGCATTCTTGACCTGGTGCACACTGACATTTGTGGGCCAATGAATAAGCTCTCTATTGGCGGTGCACGGTATTTTGCAACGTTTATAGACGATAAAACGCGTTGTGTCCGTGTGTTTCTTAAAGACAAGAGACGAAATATTTGATAAATTTATAGAATTTAAAGTATTTGCCGAGACACAGA
>JAEIFQ010000715.1:0-16561 GCA_018904025.1 Zaprionus vittiger | reverse complement strand
AGAGGAGGAGAAAGAGGAAGAAAGAGAAGAAGAAAGAGGAGAGAAAGAGGAGAAGAAAGAGGAGGAGAAAGAGGAGAAGAAAGAGAAGAAGAAAGAGGAGAAGAAAGAGAAAGAGGAGGAGAGAAAGAGAAAGAAGAAAGAGGAGAAGAAAGAGAAGAAGAAAGAGGAGAAAAGAAAGAGAAAGAGGAGGAGAAAGAGAAGAAAGAGAAGAAGAAAGAGGAGGCCATTTCAATGTCCTAAAATCACTCAAAAATGTTCTCCTTGGTTAGAGTCTTGTTAAGGTCAGCGGCAACTCATACAAGACCTCAGCCAATCAGGGCCCAGCATCAGTGTCAGTGATCCCCGGCCAGTCAAGGCCTAGTATCAGTGTAAATGATTCTTGGCCAATCAGGGCCCAGTATCAGTGTCAGTGCCCAGTATCAGCATAAGTGGCAGTTCGCCTCGGCCAATCAGGTCCCAGTATCAGCATAAGTGGCAGTTCGCCTCGGCCAATCAGGACCCAGCATCAGTGTCAGTGATGTCACTATGAAACAGTGATGTTACAATTTTGGCTTGAAAGATATAGTTAATTTTTTGAATGGCTTTATTTAGTTTAAATGGTTTTTGGCCGAAAAATATATCTAGCTTTTAAAGAGAGAAAGAGGAGGAGAAAGAGAAGGAGAAAGAGGAGGAGAAAGAGGAGAAGAAAGAGAAGAGAAAGAAAGAGGAGAAGAAAGAGGGAGAAGAAAGAGAAGAAGAAAGAAAAAGAAGAAAGAAAGAGAAGAAAGAGGAGAAGAAAGAGGAGAGAGAAAGAGGAGAAGAAAGAGAAAGAGGAGAAGAAAGAGGAGAAGAAAGAGGAGAAAGAAGAGAAGAAAGAGGAGAAGAAAGAGGAGAAGAAAGAGAAAGAGGAGAAGAAAGAGGAGGAGAAAGAGGAGAAAGAGAAGAAAGAGGAGAGAGAAAGAGGAGAAGAAAGAGGAGAAGAAAAGAGGAGAAGAAAGAGGAGGAGAAAGAGAAGAGAAGAAAGAGGAGAAGAAAGAGGAGAAGAAAGAGGAGAAGAAAGAAAAGAGGAGAAGAAAGAGGAGAAAAAGAGGAGGAGAAAGAGGAGAAGAAAGAGAAAAGAGGAGAAGAAAGAGAAAAAGAGAAAAAGAAAAGAAGAAAGAGGAGAAGAAAGAAAAGAAGAAAGAGGAAGAAGAAAGAGGAGAAGAAAGAGAAGAAGAAAGAGGAGAAAGAGAAAGAGAAGAGAAGAAAGAGGAGAAGAAAGAGGAGGAGAAAGAGAAAGAAAGAAGAAAAAGGAGAAGAAAGAGAAAAAGAAAGAGGAGAAGAAAGAGGAGAAGAAAGAGAAAAAGAAAGAAAGAGAAGAAAGAAGAGAAGAAAGAGGAGGAGAAAGAGGAGAAGAAAGAGGAGAAGAAAGAGGAGAAGAAAGAGAGAAGAAAGAGGAGAAAGAAGAAGAAAGAGGAAAAGAAAAGGAGAAAGAGAAAGAGAAAGAGGAAAAGAAAGAGGAGAAAAAAGAGAAAGAAAGAAGAGAAGAAAGAAAGAGAGAAGAAAGAGGAGAAGAAAGAGGAGAAGAAAGAGAAAGAGGAGAAGAAAGAGAAAGAGGAGAAAGAGAAGAAGAAAGAGAAAGAAAGAGAAGAAAGAGGAGAAGAAAGAGGAGAAGAAAGAGGAGAAGAAAGAGGAGAAGAAAGAGGAAAAGAAAGAAAAAGAAAGAGGAGAAGAAAGAGGAGAAAAAAGAGGAGGAGAAAGAGGAGAAAAAGAAAGAGGAGAAGAAAAGAAGAAAGAGAAGAGAAAGAGAAGAAGAAAGAGGAGAAGAAAGAGGAGAAGAAAGAGGAGAAGAAAGAGGAGAAGAAAGAGGAGAAGAAAGAGGAGAAAAAGAAAGAGGAGAAGAAAGAGGAGAAGAAAGAGGAGAAGAAAGAGGAGAAGAAAGAGGAGAAGAAAGAGGAGAAGAAAGAGGAGAAGAAAGAGGAGAAAGAGGAGGAGAAAGAGGAGGAGAAAGAGAAAGAGAAGAAGAAAGAGGAGAAGAAAGAGGAGAAGAAAGAGGAGAAGAAAGAGGAGAAGAAAGAGGAGAAGAAAGAGGAGAAGAAGGAGAAAGAGGAGGAGAAAGAGGAGGAGAAAGAGGAGAAAGAGAAAGAGAAAGAGAGAAGAGGAGAAGAAAGAGGAGAAGAAAGAGGAGAAGAAAGAGAGAGAAAGAGAAGAAGAAAGAGAAGAAAGAGAAAGAGGAGGAGAAAGAGAAGAAAGAGGAGAAGAAAGAGGAGGCCATTCAATGTCCTAAAATCACTCGTCAAAAAAATGTTCTCCTTGGTTAGTCTTGTTAAGGTCAGCGGCAACTCATACAAGACCTCAGCCAATCAGGGCCCAGCATCAGTGTCAGTGATCCCTTTAGTTTTTTTTTTTTTTTTTTTTTTTTTGGCCAATCGGGCCCAGTATCAGTGTCAGTGCCCAGTATCAGCATAAGTGGCAGTTCGCCTCGGCCAATCAGGTCCCAGTATCAGCATAAGTGGCAGTTCGCCTCGGCCAATCAGGACCCAGCATCAGTGTCAGTGATGTCACTATGAAACAGTGATGTTACAATTTTGGCTTGAAAGATATAGTTAATTTTTTGAATGGCTTTATTTAGTTTAAATGGTTTTTGGCCGAAAAATATATCTAGCTTTTAAAGAGAGAAAGAGGAGGAGAAAGAGAAGGAGAAAGAGGAGGAGAAAGAGGAGAAGAAAGAGGAGGAGAAAGAGGAGAAGAAAGAGGAGAAGAAAGAGGAGAAGAAAGAGAAGAAAGAGAAGAAGAAAGAGGAGAAGAAAGAGAAAGAGAAGAAAGAGGAGAAGAAAGAGTAGAAGAAAGAAAGAGGAGAAGAAAGAGGAGGAGAAAGAGAAGAGAAGAAAGAGGAGAAGAAAGAGAAAGAGGAGAAGAAAGAGAAAGAAAAAAGAGAGAAGAAAAGGAGAAGAAAGAGGACAAAGAAAAGAGGAGAAGAAAGAGGAGAAGAAAGAGGAGAAGAAAGAGAAGAGAAAGAGGAGAAGAAAGAGGAGAAGAAAGAGGAGAAGAAAGAGGAGAAGAAAGAGGAGAAGAAAGAGGAGAAGAAAGAGGAGAAGAAAGAGGAGAAGAAAGAAAGAGAGAGAAAGAGGAGAAGAAAAAAGAAGAAAGAGGAGGAGAAAGAGGAGAAGAAAGAGGAGAAGAAAGAGAAAGAGAAGAAAAAGAAAGAGGAGGAGAAAGAGGAGAAGAAAGAGGAGAAGAAAGAGGAGGAGAAAGAGGAGGAGAAAGAGGAGAAGAAAGAGGAGAAGAAAGAGAAGAAGAAAGAGGAGAAGAAAGAGGAGAAGAAAGAGGAGAAGAAAGAGGAGAAGAAAGAGAAAGAAAGAGGAGAAGAAAGAGGAGAAGAAAGAGGAGAGAGAAAAAGAGGAGAAGAAAGAGGAGAAGAAAGAGGAGAAGAAAGAGGAGAAGAAAGAGGAGAAGAAAGAGGAGAAGAAAGAGGAGAAAGAAGAAGAAAGAGAAAAAGAGGAGAAGAAAGAGGAGGAGAAAGAGGAGAAGAAAGAGGAGAAAAGAGGAGAAGAAAGAGGAGAAGAAAGAGGAGAAGAAAGAGGAGAAGAAAGAGGAGAAGAAAGAGAAGAAAGAGGAGAAGAAAGAGGAGAAGAAAGAGAAGAAGAAAGAGGAGAAGAAAGAGAAAGAGGAGGAGAAAGAGAAGAAAGAGGAGAAGAAAGAGGAGGCCATTCAATGTCCTAAAATCACTCGTCAAAAAAATGTTCTCCTTGGTTAGAGTCTTGTTAAGGTCAGCGGCAACTCATACAAGACCTCAGCCAATCAGGGCCCAGCATCAGTGTCAGTGATCCCCGGCCAGTCAAGGCCTAGTATCAGTGTAAATGATTCTTGGCCAATCAGGGCCCAGTATCAGTGTCAGTGCCCAGTATCAGCATAAGTGGCAGTTCGCCTCGGCCAATCAGGTCCCAGTATCAGCATAAGTGGCAGTTCGCCTCGGCCAATCAGGACCCAGCATCAGTGTCAGTGATGTCACTATGAAACAGTGATGTTACAATTTTGGCTTGAAAGATATAGTTAATTTTTTGAATGGCTTTATTTAGTTTAAATGGTTTTTGGCTGAAAAATATATCTAGCTTTTAAAGAGAGAAAGAGGAGGAGAAAGAGAAGGAGAAAGAGGAGGAGAAAGAGGAGAAGAAAGAGGAGGAGAAAGAGGAGAAGAAAGAGGAGAAGAAAGAGGAGAAGAAAGAGGAGGAGAAGGAGAAAGAGAAGAAAGAGGAGAAGAAAGAGGAGAAGAAAGAGGAGAAGAAAGAGGAGAAGAAAGAGGAGAAGAAAGAGGAGGAGAAAGAGGAGAGGAGAAAGAGGAGAAGAAAGAGGAGGAGAAAGAGGAGAAGAGAGAAGAAAGAGGAGAAGAAAGAGGAGGAGAAAGAGAAAGAGAAGAAAGAGAAGAAGAAAGAGAGAGAAAGAGGAGAAGAAAGAGAAAGAGAAGAAAGAGGAGAAGAAAGAGGAGAAGAAAGAGGAGAAGAAAGAGAAGAAAGAGGAGAAGAAAGAGGAGAAGAAAGAGAAGAAGAAAGAGGAGAAAGAGGAGGAGAAAGAGGAGAAGAAAGAGGAGAAGAAAGAGGAGAAGAAAGAGGAGAAGAAAGAGGAGAAGAAAGAGGAGAAGAAAGAGAAGAAGAAAGAGGAGAAGAAAGAGGAAAGAAGAGAGAAGAAAGAGGAGAAGAAAGAGGAGAAGAAAGAGGAGGAGAAAGAGGAGAAGAAAGAGGAGAAGAAAGAGGAGAAGAAAGAGGAGAAGAAAGAGGAGAAGAAAGAGGAGAAGAAAGAGGAGAAGAAAGAGGAGAAGAAAGAGGAGAAGAAAGAGAAAGAGAAGAAAGAAAGAAGAAAGAGAAGAAAGAGGAGAAGAAAGAGAAAGAAAGAGAGAAGAAAGAGGAGAAGAAAGAGGAGAAGAAAGAGGAGAAGAAAGAGAAAGAGGAGGAGAAAGAGAAAGAGAAGAAAGAGGAGAAAAGAGGAGGAGAAAGAGGAGAAGAAAGAGGAGAAGAAAGAGGAGAAGAAAGAGGAGAAGAAAGAGGAGAAGAAAGAGGAGAAGAAAGAGGAGAAGAAAGAGGAGAAGAAAGAGGAGAAGAAAGAGGAGAAGAAAGAGGAGGAGAAAGAGGAGAAGAAAGAGGAGAAGAAAGAGGAGAAGAAAGAGGAGAAGAAAGAGGAGAAGAAAGAGAAGAAGAAAGAGGAGAAGAAAGAGGAGAAGAAAGAGGAGAAGAAAGAGGAGAAGAAAGAGGAGAAGAAAGAGGAGAAGAAAGAGGAGAAGAAAGAGGAGAAGAAAGAGGAGAAGAAAGAGGAGAAGAAAGAGAAGAAGAAAGAGGAGAAGAAAGAGGAGAAGAAAGAGGAGAAGAAAGAGGAGAAGAAAGAGGAGAAGAAAGAGGAGAAGAAAGAGGAGAAGAAAGAGAAGAAAGAGGAGGAGAAAGAGGAGAAGAAAGAGAAAGAGAAGAAAGAGGAGAAGAAAGAGGAGAAGAAAGAGGAGAAGAAAGAGGAGAAGAAAGAGAAAGAAAGAGAAAGAAAGAGGAGAAGAAAGAGGAGAGAAAGAGGAAGAGAAAGAGGAGAAGAAAGAGGAGAAGAAAGAGGAGAAGAAAGAGGAGAAGAAAGAGGAGAAGAAAGAGGAGAAGAAAGAGGAGAAGAAAGAGGAGAAGAAAGAGGAGAAGAAAGAGGAGAAGAAAGAGGAGAAGAAAGAGGAGAAGAAAGAGGAGAAGAAAGAGGAGAAGAAGAAAGAAAGAGGAGAAGAAAGAGGAGAGAAAGAGGAGAAGAAAGAGGAGAAGAAAGAGGAAAGAAAGAGGAGAAGAAAGAGAAAGAGAGAAGAAAGAGAAGAAAGAAAGAGGAGAAGAAAGAGGAGAAAAAAGAGAAAGAGGAGAAGAAAGAGAAGAAGAAAGAGGAGAAGAAAGAGGAGAAGAAAGAGGAGGAGAAAGAGGAGAAGAAAGAGAAGAAGAAAGAGGAGAAGAAAGAGAAAGAGGAGGAGAAAGAGAAGAAAGAGGAGAAGAAAGAGGAGGCCATTCAATGTCCTAAAATCACTCGTCAAAAAAATGTTCTCCTTGGTTAGAGTCTTGTTAAGGTCAGCGGCAACTCATACAAGACCTCAGCCAATCAGGGCCCAGCATCAGTGTCAGTGATCCCCGGCCAGTCAAGGCCTAGTATCAGTGTAAATGATTCTTGGCCAATCAGGGCCCAGTATCAGTGTCAGTGCCCAGTATCAGCATAAGTGGCAGTTCGCCTCGGCCAATCAGGTCCCAGTATCAGCATAAGTGGCAGTTCGCCTCGGCCAATCAGGACCCAGCATCAGTGTCAGTGATGTCACTATGAAACAGTGATGTTACAATTTTGGCTTGAAAGATATAGTTAATTTTTTGAATGGCTTTATTTAGTTTAAATGGTTTTTGGCCGAAAAATATATCTAGCTTTTAAAGAGAGAAAGAGGAGGAGAAAGAGAAGGAGAAAGAGGAGGAGAAAGAGGAGAAGAAAGAGGAGGAGAAAGAGGAGAAGAAAGAGGAGAAGAAAGAGGAGAAGAAAGAGGAGGAGAAAGAGGAGAAGAAAGAGGAGAAGAAAGAGGAGAAGAAAGAGGAGAAGAAAGAGGAGAAGAAAGAGGAGAAGAAAGAGGAGAAGAAGGAGAAAGAGGAGAAGAAAGAGAAAGAGAAGAAAGAGAAGGAGAAAGAGGAGAAGAAAGAGGAGAAGAAAGAGGAGAAGAAAGAGGAGAAGAAAGAGGAGAAGAAAGAGGAGAAGAAGGAGAAAGAGGAGGAGAAAGAAGAGAAGAAAGAAAGAGAAAGAAAGAGAAAGAAAGAGGAGAAGAAAGAGAAGAAGAAAGAGGAGAAGAAAGAGGAGGAGAAAGAGGAGAAGAAAGAGGAGAAGAAAGAGGAGGAGAAAGAGGAGGAGAAAGAGGAGAAGAAAGAGGAGAAGAAAGAGGAGAAGAAGGAGAAAGAGGAGGAGAAAGAGAAAGAGAAGAAAGAGAAGAAAGAGGAGAAGAAAGAGGAGAAGAAAGAGGAGAAGAAAGAGGAGAAGAAAGAGGAGAAGAAAGAGAAAGAGGAGAAAGAGGAGAAGAAAGAAGAGAGAAGAAAGAGGAGAAGAAAGAGGAGAAGAAAGAGAAAGAGAAGAAAGAGGAGAAGAAAGAGGAGAAGAAAGAGGAGAAGAAAGAGGAGAAGAAAGAGAAAGAGAAAGAGAAAGAGAAGAAAGAGAAGAAGAAAGAGGAGAAGAAAGAGGAGAAGAAAAAGAGGAGGAGAAAGAGGAGAAGAAAGAGGAGAAGAAAGAGGAGAAGAAAAAGAGAAAAAGAGAAGAAGAAAGAAAGAAGAAAGAGGAAAGAAAGAAGAAGAGAAAGAGGAGAAAGAGAAAGAGGAGAAGAAAGAGGAGAAGAAAGAGAAAAAGAAAAGATAAAAAGAAGATAGAGAAGAAGAAAAAGGAGAAAAGAGAAAGAAAAAAAAAAAAAAAAAAAAAAAAAAGAGAAAAGAAAGAGGAGAGAAAGAGGAGAAGAAAGAGAAGAAGAAAGAGAAAGAGGAGGAGAAAGAGGAGAAGAAAGAGGAAGAAAGAGGAGAAGAAAGAGGAGAAGAAAGAGAAAAAGAAAGAGAGAAGAAAGAGGAGAAGAAAGAGGAGAAGAAAGAGGAGAAGAAAGAAGAAAGAGGAGAAGAAAGAAAAAAAAGAGAAAGAAAAAGAAAAAGAGGAGAAGAAAGAGGAGAAGAAAGAGAGAAGAAAGAGGAGAAGAAAGAGGAGAAGAAAGAGGAGAAGAAAGAGGAGAAGAAAGAGGAGAAGAAAGAGAAAGAGAAGAAAGAGGAGAAGAAAGAGGAGAAGAAAGAGGAGAAGAAAGAGGAGAAGAAAGAGAGAGGAAGAAAGAGAAAGAGAAGAAAGAGAGAGGAGAAGAAAGAGGAGAAGAAAGAGGAAAGAGAAAGAAAGAGGAGAAGAAAGAGGAGAAGAAAGAGGAGAAGAAAGAGGAGAAGAAAGAGGAGAAAGAAAGAGGAGAAGAAAGAGAGAAGAAAGAGGAGAAGGAGAAAGAGGAGGAGAAAGAGGAGAAGAAAGAGAGAAGAAAGAGGAGAAGAAAGAGGAGAAGAAAGAGGAGAAGAAAGAGGAGAAGAAAGAGAGAAGAAAGAGGAGAGAGAAAGAGGAGAAGAAAGAGGAGAAGAAAGAGGAGAAGAAAGAGGAGAAGAAAGAGGAGAAGAAAGAGGAGAAGAAAGAGGAGAAGAAAGAGAAGAAGAAGAAAGAAAGAGGAGAAGAAAGAGAGGAGAAAGAGGAGAAGAAAGAGGAGAAGAAAGAGGAGAAGAAAGAGGAAAAAAAAAAAAAAAAAAAAAAGAGGAGAAGAAAGAGAAAGAGAAGAAAGAGGAGAAGAAAGAGGAGAAGAAAGAGAAGAAGAAAGAGGAGAAGAAAAAAAAAGAGGAGAAGAAAGAGGAAAAAAAAGAGGAGAAGAAAGAGAAGAAGAAAGAGGAGAAAAAAGAGAAAAAGAAAGAAAAGAAGAAAGAGAAGAAAAGAGGAGAAGAAAGAAAGAAAAGAAAAAAAAAAAAAAAAAAAAAAAATAGAAATAAAATGGTAGAAGTTAAGGAGGGCAACTCATACAAGACTAAAATCAGGGCCCAGCTAGTGCAGTGGATCCCGGAGTCAAGGCCTAGTATCAGTGTAAATTTTTAGAATCAGTGTCAGTGCCCAGTATCACATAAGTGCAGTCGATAGGTCCCAGTATAATAAGGGCGTTCGCGGCCAATCAGGACCCAGCATCAGTGTCGGATGTCACTAGAAACAGTGATGTTACAATTTTGGCTTGAAAGATATAGTTAATTTTTTGAATGGCTTTATTTAGTTTAAATGGTTTTTGGCGAAAATATATCTAGCTTTTAAAGAGAGAAAGAGGAGAAAAGAAAGAGAAAGAGAAAGAGGAGAGAAAGAGAGAGAAGAAAGAGGAGAAGAAAGAGGAGGAGAAAGAGGAGAAGAAAGAGGAGAAGAAAGAGGAGAAGAAAGAGAAGAAGAAAGAGAAAGAGGAGAAAGAGGAGGAGAAAGAGGAGAGAAAGAGAAAGAAGAGGAAAGAAAGAAGAAAGAGGAGAAGAAAGAGGAGAAAAAAGAGAAGAAAGAGGAGAAGAAAAGGAGATGAAAAGGAAAGAAAAAAAAAGAAAAGAGAAGAAGAGAAGAAGAAAGAGAGAAGAAAAAGAAAGAGGAGAAAGAAAGAGGAGAAAAAAGAGAAAAAAGAGGAGAAGAAAGAAATAGAGAAAAAAGAAAGAGAGAAGAAAGAGAGAAGAAAGAGGAGGAGAAAGAGAAAGAGAAGGAGAAGAAAGAGGAGGAGAAAGAGGAGAAGAAAGAGGAGGAGAAAGAGGGAAGAAAGAGAGAGAAGAAAGAGGAGAAGAAAGAGGAGGGAGAAAGAGGAGAAAAAAAGGAGAAAGAGGAGAAGAAAGAGGAGAAGAAAGAGGAGAAGAAAGAGGAGAGAAAGAGGAGAAGAAATTGTATAAGAAATAGGAGAAGAAAGATGAGAAGAAATAAAAGAAAAAAAGGAGATGAAAGAGGAGAAGAAAGAGGAGAAGAAAGAGGAGAAGAAAGAGGAAAAAAAAGAGGAGAAGAAAGAGGACAAGAAAAAGAAAGAGAGAAAGAAAGAAGAAAGAGGAGAAGAAAGAGGAGAAGAAAGAGGAGAAGAAAGAGGAGAAGAAAGAGGAGAAGAAAGAGGAGAAGAAAGAGGAGAAGGAAAGAGGAGAAGAAAGAGGAGAAGAAAGAGAAAGAAAGAGGAGAAGAAAGAGGAGAAGAAAGAGGAGGAGAAAGAGGAGAAGAAAGAAAGAGAAGAAAGAGAAAGAAGAAGGAGAAAGAGGAGAAGAAAGAGAAGAGAAGAAAGAGAAGAAGAAAGAGGAGAAGAAAGAGAAAGAGAGAGAAAGAGGAGAAGAAAGAGGAGGAGAAAGAGGAGAAGAAAGAGGAGAAGAGAAGAAAGAGGAAGAAGAAAGAAAGAGGAGAAGAAAGAGGAGAAGAAAGAGGAGGAGAAAGAGAAAAGAGGAAAAAGAGGAGAAGAAAGAGGAAAGAGGAAGAGAGAGAGAAAGAGGAGAAGAAAGAGGAGGAGAGAAAGAGGAGAAGAAAAAGAGGAGAAAGAGAAAGAGAAGAAAGAGAAGAAGAAAGAGAGAAGAAGAAAGAGGAGAAGAAAGAGAAAGAGGAGAAGAAAGAGGAGGGGAAAGAGAGAGAGAAAGAGGAGAAGAAAAAGAGGAGAAGAAAGAGGAGAAGAAAGAAAGAGGAGAAGAAAGAGAAAAAGAAAGAAGAAAAGGAGAAGGAGAAAGAGAAAGAGAAGAAAGAGGAGAAGAAAGAGGAGAAGAAAGAGAAAGAAGAAAGAGGAGAAGAAAGAGAGGAGAAAGAGGAGAAGAAAGAAGAGAAGAAAGAGGAGAAGAAAGAGGAGAAGAAAGAGGAGAAGAAAGAGAGAAGAAAGAGGAGAAGAAAGAGGAGAAGAAAGAGGAGAAGAAAGAGGAGAAGAAAGAGGAGAAGAAAGAGAAAGAGGAGGAGAAAGAGGAGAAGAAAGAGAAGAGAAAGAGAAGAAAGAGGAGAAGAAAGAGGAGAAGAAAGAGGAGAAGAAAGAGAAAGAGGAGGAGAAGAAAGAGAAGAAGAAAGAGGAGAAGAAAGAGGAGGAGAAAGAGGAGGAGAAAGAGAAAGAGAAGAAAGAGGAGAAGAAAGAGGAGGAGAAAGAGGAGAAGAAAGAGGAGAAGAAAGAGGAGAAGAAAGAGAGGAGAAAGAGAGAAGAAAGAGAGAAGAAAGAGGAGAAATGTAAAATCATTAAAAATGTTTTTTAGTTAGAGTTTGTTAAGATAGAACATAAAGATAGAATAGATAGTATATAAATAATTTTAGGAATTAGTAGTATAAATAAAGAAGTTAATAGGTAGTAAAAAAGTTTAATAGGAAGATAATTATATATAATAAAATGATATAATAAAAAAGATAAGTTAATTTTTTAATGATTTATTTAAATGATTTTAGAAAAAATAGAAAGAGAGAAAGAGGAGAAGAAAGAGAAGGAGAAAGAGGAGGAGAAAGAGGAGAAGAAAGAGGAGAAGAAAGAGGAGAAGAAAGAGGAGAAGAAAGAGGAAAGAGAAAGAGGAAGAGAAAGAGAAAAAGAGAAGAGAAAAGGAGAAGAAAGAGGAGGAGAAAGAGGAGAAGAAAGAGAAAGAGGAGAAAAAAGAGGAGAAGAGGAGAAGAAAGAGGAGAAGAAAGAGAAGAAGAAAGAGGAGAAGAAAGAAAAAAAAGAGAAAAGAGAAAGAGAAGAAAGAGAAAGAAAGAGAAAGAAAGAGAGGAGAAAGAGGAAAAAGAAAAGGAGAAAAAGGAGAAGAAAGAGAAGAAGAAAGAGGAGGAGAAAGAGGAGAAGAAAGAGGAGAAGAAAGAGGAGAAGAAAGAGGAGAAGAAAGAGGAGAAGAAAGAGGAGAAGAGGAGAAGAAAGAGGAGAAGAAAAGAGGAGAAGAAAGAGGAGAAAAGAAAGAAGAGAGAAAGAGGAGAAGAAAGAGGAGAAGAAAGAGGAGAAAGAGAGAAGAAAGAGAAAGAGAAAGAGGAGAAGAAAGAGGAAGAAAGAGAAAGAAAGAGAAGAAGAAAAGAGGAGAAGAAAGAGGAGAAGAAAGAGAAAGAGGAGAGAAAAGAAAGAAGAGAAGAAAGAGGAGAAGAAAGAGAAAGGAGAAGAAAGAGGAGAAGAAAGAGGAGAAGAAAGAGGAGAAGAAAGAGGAGGAGAAAGAGGAGAAGAAAGAGGAGAAGAAAGAGGAAGAAAGAGAAGAAGAAAGAGGAGAAGAAAGAGGAGAAGAAAGAGAAGAGAAGAAAAGAGGAGAAGAAAGAGGAGAAGAAAGAGGAGAAGAAAGAGGAGAAGAAAGAGGAGAAGAAAGAGGAGAAGAAAGAGGAGAAGAAAGAGGAGAAAGAGAAAGAGAAGAAAGAGGAGAAGAAAGAGGAGGAGAAAGAGGAGAAGAAAGAGAAAGAAAGAGGAGGAGAAAGAGGAGAAGAAAGAGGAGAAGAAAGAGAAAGAGGAGGAGAAAGAAGAAAGAGGAGGAGAAAGAGGAGAAGAAAGAGAAGAAGAAAAAGAGGAGAAGAGAAAAGAGGAGAAGAAAAAGAAAGAGGAGAAGAAAGAGGAGAAGAAAGAGAAGAAGAAAAAAGAGAAAAGAGAAAAAGAGAGAGAAGAAAGAGGAGAAGAAAGAGGAGAAGAAAGAGGAGAAAGAGAAAGAGAAGAAGAAAGAGGAGAAGAAAGAGGAGGAGAAAGAGGAGAAGAAAGAAAGAGGAGAAGAAAGAAGAGAAGAAAAGAGGAGGAGAAAGAGGAGGAGAAAGAGAAGAAGAAAGAGGAAGAAGAAAGAGAAAGAAGAAAGAGGAGAAGAAAGAGGAGGAGAAAGAGGAGAAAGAGAAAGAGAAAGAGGAGAAGAAAGAGAGAGAAGAAAGAGGAGAAGAAAGAGGAGAAGAAAGAGGAGAAGAAAGAGGAGAAGAAAGAGGAGAAGAAAGAGGAGAAGAAAGAGGAGAAGAAAGAGGAGGAGAAAGAGGAGGAGAAAGAGGAGAAGAAAGAGGAGAAGAAAGAGGAGAAGAAAGAGGAGAAGAAAGAGGAGAAGAAAGAGGAGAAGAAAGAGGAGAAGAAAGAGAAAAAGAGAAAAAGAGAAAAAAAGAAGAAAGAGGAGAAAAGGAGAAGAAAGAGGAGAAGAAAGAGGAGAAGAAAGAGGAGAAGAAAGAGGAGAAGAAAGAGAAAGAGGAGGAGAAAGAGGAGAAGAAAGAGGAGAAGAAAGAGAAAGAGGAGAAGAAAGAGAGAAGAAAGAGGAGAAGAAAGAGGAGAAGAGAAGAAAGAGGAGAAGAAAGAGGAGGAGAAAGAGGAGAAGAAAGAGGAGAAGAAAGAGGAGAAGAAAGAGGAGGAAGAAAGAGGAGAAGAAAGAGGAGAAGAAAGAGGAGAAGAAAGAGGAGAAGAAAGAGGAGAAGAAAGAGGGAGAAGAAAGAGGAGGAGAAAGAGAAGAAGAAAGAGAAAGAGGAGGAGAAAGAGGAGAAGAAAGAGGAGAAGAAAGAGGAGGAGAAAGAGGAGAAAGAGAGAGAAAGAGGAGAAGAAAGAGGAGAAGAAAGAGGAGGAGAAAGAAGAGAAGAAAGAGGAGGAGAAAGAGGAGAAGAAAGAGGAGAAGAAAGAGGAGAAGAAAGAGGAGAAGAAAGAGGAGAAGAAAGAGGAGAAGAAAGAGAAGAGGAGAAAGAGGAGAAGAAAGAGGAGAAGAAAGAGGAGGAGAAAGAGGAGGAGAAAGAGGAGAAGAAAGAGAAAGAGAAAGAGAAAAGAAAGAGAAGAAAGAGAAAGAGAAGAAGAAAGAGAAGAAAGAGGAGAGAAAGAGGAGAAGAAAGAGGAGAAGAAAGAGGAGAAGAAAGAGGAGAAGAAAGAGGAGGAGAAAGAGGAGAAAAAAGAGAGAAAAAGAGGAAAAGAAAGAAAAAAAGAGAAAAAGAGGAGAAGAAAGAGAAGAAGAAAGAGGAGGAGAAAGAGGAGAAGAAAGAGAAGAAAGAGAGAAGAAAGAGGAGAAGAAAGAGGAGAAGAAAGAGGAGAAGAAAAAAGAAGAAAGAGGAGAAAGAAAGAAGAAAGAGGAGAAGAAAGAGAAGAAGAAAGAGGAGAGAGAAAGAGGAGAGAAAGAAAGAAGAAAGAGGAGAAGAAAGAGGAGAAGAAAGAGGAGAAGAAAGAGGAGGAGAAAGAGGAGAAGAAAGAGAAAGAGGAGAAGAAAGAGGAGAAGAAAGAGGAGAAGAAAGAGGAGAAGAAAGAGGAGAAGAAAGAGGAGAAGAAAGAGGAGAAGAAAGAGAGAGAAAGAGAGAAGAAAGAGGAGGAGAAAGAGGAGAAGAAAGAGAAGAAAGAGGAGAAGAAAGAGGAGAAGAAAGAGGAGAAGAAAGAGGAGAAGAAAGAGGAGGAGAAAGAGAAAGAGAAGAAAGAGGAGAAGAAAGAGGAGAAGAAAGAGGAGGAGAAAGAGGAGGAGAAAGAGGAGAGAAAGAGGAGAAGAAAGAGGAGAAGAAAGAGGAGAAGAAAGAAAGAGGAGAGAGAAAAGAGAAGAAGAAAGAGGAGAAGAAAGAGGAGGAGAAAGAGGAGAAGAAAGAGGAGAAGAAAGAGGAAGAAAGAGAGAAGAAAGAGGAGGAGAAAGAGGAGAAGAAAGAGGAGAAGAAAGAGGAGAAGAAAGAGGAGGAAGAAAGAGGAGGAGAAAGAGGAGGAGAAAGAGGAGAAGAAAGAGGAGAAGAAAGAGGAGAAGAAAGAGGAGAAGAGAAAGAGGAGAAGAAAGAGGAGAAGAAAGAGGAGAAGAAAGAGGAGAAGAAAGAGGAGAAGAAAGAGGAGAAGAAAGAGGAGAAGAAAGAGGAGAAGAAAGAGGAGAAGAAAGAGGAGAAGAAAGAGGAGAAGAAAGAGGAGAAGAAAGAGGAGAAGAAAGAGGAGAAGAAAGAGGAGAAGAAAGAGGAGAAGAAAGAGAAAGAGAAAGAGGAGAGAAAGAGGAGAAGAAAGAGAAAAGAGGAGAAGAAAGAGGAGAAGAAAGAGGAGAAGAAAGAGGAGAAGAAAGAGGAGGAGAAAGAGAAAGAGAAGAAAGAGGAGGAGAAAGAGAAAGAGAAAGAGAAGAAAGAGAAGAAGAAGGAGAAAGAGGAGGAGAAAGAGAAAGAGAAAGAGAAGAAAGAGAAGAAGAAAGAGAAGAAAGAGGAGAAGAAAGAGGAGGCCATTCAATGTCCTAAAATCACTCGTCAAAAAAATGTTCTCCTTGGTTAGTCTTGTTAAGGTCAGCGGCAACTCATACAAGACCTCAGCCAATCAGGGCCCAGCATCAGTGTCAGTGCCCAGTATCAGCATAAGTGGCAGTTCGCCTCGGCCAATCAGGTCCCAGTATCAGCATAAGTGGCAGTTCGCCTCGGCCAATCAGGACCCAGCATCAGTGTCAGTGATGTCACTATGAAACAGTGATGTTACAATTTTGGCTTGAAAGATATAGTTAATTTTTTGAATGGCTTTATTTAGTTTAAATGGTTTTTGGCTGAAAAATATATCTAGCTTTTAAAGAGAGAAAGAGGAGGAGAAAGAGAAGGAGAAAGAGGAGGAGAAAGAGGAGAAGAAAGAGGAGGAGAAAGAGGAGAAGAAAGAGGAGAAGAAAGAGGAGAAGAAAGAGGAGAAGAAAGAGAAGAGGAGAAAAAGAGGAGAAAGAAAAGAAAGAGGAGAAGAAAGAGGAGAAGAAAGAGGAGAAGAAAGAGGAGAAGAAAGAGGAGAAGAAAGAGGAGAAAGAAGAAAGAGGAGAAGAAAGAGGAGAAGAAAGAGGAGGAGAAAGAGGAGAAGAAAGAGGAAAGAGAGAGAAGAGAAAGAGGAGAAGAAAGAGGAGAAGAAAGAGGAGAAGAAAGAGGAAGAAGAAAGAGGAGAAGAAAGAGGAGGAGAAAGAGAAAGAGAAGAAAGAGGAGAAGAAAGAGGAGAAGAAAGAGGAGAAGAAAGAGGAGGAGAAAGAGGAGAAGAAAGAGGAGAAGAAAGAGAAAGAGGAGGAGAAAGAGAGAAGAAAGAGAGGAGAAAGAGGAGGAGAAAAGAGAAGAAAGAGGAGAAGAAAGAGGAGAAAAGAGGAGAAGAAAGAGAAGAAGAAAGAGGAGAAGAAAGAGGAGAGAAAGAGGAGAGAAAGAGGAGGAGAAAGAGAAAGAGAAGAAAGAGGAGAAGAAAGAGGAGAGAAAGAGGAGAAGAAAGAGGAGGAGAAGAAAGAGGAGAAGAAAGAGGAGGAGAAAGAGGAGAAGAAAGAGAAGAAGAAAGAGGAGAAGAAAGAGAGGAGAAAGAGAAGAAAAGAGGAGAAGAAAGAGGAGAAGAAAGAGAAAAAGAGGAGAAGAAAGAGGAGAAGAAAGAGAGGAGAAGAAAGAGAGAGAAGAAAGAGGAGAAGAAAGAGAAAGAGAAGAAGAAAGAGAGAGAAAGAAAGAGGAGAAGAAAGAGGAGAAGAAAGAGAAAGAGGAGGAGAAAGAGGAGAAGAAAGAGGAGAAGAAAGAGGAGGAGAAAGAGGAGGAGAAAGAGGAGAAGAAAGAGGAGAAGAAAGAGAAGAAGAAAGAGGAGAAGAAAGAGGAGGAGAAAGAGGAGAAGAAAGAGAAGAAGAAAGAGGAGAAGAAAGAGAAAGAGGAGGAGAAAGAGAAGAAAGAGGAGAAGAAAGAGGAGGAGAAAGAGGAGAAGAAAGAGGAGAAGAAAGAGGAGGAGAAAGAGGAGAAGAAAGAGGAGAAGAAAGAAAGAGGAGAAGAAAGAGGAGAAGAAAGAGGAGGAGAAAGAGGAGAAGAAAGAGGAGAAGAAAGAGAAGAAGAAAGAGGAGAAGAAAGAGGAGAAGAAAGAGAAAGAAAGAGGAGAAGAAAGAGGAGGAGAAAGAGGAGAAGAAAGAGGAGAAGAAAGAGGAGAAGAAAGAGGAGAAGAAAGAGAAAGAGGAGGAGAAAGAGAAGAAGAAAGAAAGAGGAGAGAAAGAAAGAAAAAGAAAGAGAAGGAGAAAGAGGAGAAGAAGTGTAAAGAAAATTGAAAAAGAAAGGAAGAAAGAGGAGAAGAAAGAGGAGGAGAAAGAGGAGAAAAAGGAGGAGAAAGAGGAGAAGAAAGAGGAGAAGAAAGAAGGAGAAAGAGGAGAAGAAAGAGGAGAAGAAAGAGAGAGAAGAAAGAGGAGAGAAGAAGAAAAGAGGAGAAGAAAGAGGAGAAGAAAGAGGAGGCGAAAGAGGAGGAGAAAGA
>JAEIFQ010000713.1:0-21736 GCA_018904025.1 Zaprionus vittiger | reverse complement strand
TCAATATCGTCCGTCCTATTCGCCGCCAGGAGGTTCCCCGTCAGTCTTCCATCAAAATCTGGAAAAGAATTCAAACACACTCATTAACATAAACTTGATTCTAAATCGCCAATTCGCAAACAAATATACTCACCTTCACCGCCGCCATTTCCATAAAAATTCGTCATCTTCTGAAGATCGTTCTCCAGTCCCCCTCCAAAAAAAAAAAAATTATAAAAATAAAAAAAATTTTAAAAAAATAAAAAATTAAATAATATTATTTCAAACAACCCCCCCTTTTATTTTTTTTTCGCTGCCAGGGGCTGCCGGCCTGTTCCCCACCAAGCATAACGTACACCAGCTGCCAGTCACCTGCAAATAAACAAATATAAACAAAATTAACTCCAACTCAAAATAAACATGCAAACAAATAATAAACCTTAATCTATTGACGTCACTCCCGCCCAGTAGCTGCCTCCATCAACACCTGAAAGAAAATAAAATATAATCATCATGAAAAAATATTAAAATAATAATAAAAGTAAATAATAATAATAATTCTGAATGCCAATACGTAAACACTGCACACAAACTAAATAAACAGAATCTAAAAACAAATATAAATGAACTCACTAACATAACACTTCGCCCACTGTGTATGCCGCGACCTATCCCAACACAAAAAACGAACTTGTGCAAACTCACACACACACACACAATCAACCACTCTAGCCCATTCGTTTGCCAATAAAAAGAACATTCAAATATCATTCGCTCAATCAGCACACTAACACAAGCAACAACAAACACACACAAACCAAATACTGTCCTTGCCACGCGCAACACAATATAACAAAATCTTCTCATGCAATCATCTCTCACACACACTATTAAAAAGAAATGAATAAATAATAACAACTAACTTGCTACATAACAACCACAAACTCAGTAACTCACACATAATAACAAAACAAATTTCAAACACAAACTAAAATAAAACTAACACACAATATAAAACACTTTAAAACTTGCCAGCCATAAATGCCCTCGCGCAAAACAGCCACCGATATCCACCGATGCAACTCAGTCCCAACGATACATCGATAAGACTCGGAAAGCGCAGCATATAAAAGCTGGCTGCTATAAATAATACTCGGCCAAGAGGTGGCAACACCCAAGCAATTTGCCAACACTAATATAAAACTAAATTAAATCAAATAAATTACACCAAAATTAACTTAATAAAACTTAATAAACCAATAATTACATAAAAAAAACAAAATCAAACAAAATAATATTTAATCAAATACAATATAATAAATAACACAACAAATTAATACTCACCACTCAGCAACTACCCACTATCTGGCAACCTACGTACCAACAGGCCAGATGGAAATGCACCCCCAAAATGCAGTCAGATGGCAACGCATCTCCCAGCTGAGTTTGTTTACAAACAAACAACTCAACAGAAGCAGCAACTAAGACGACACTGGACTACACAACACGCCCTTAAACTGATTGGGGTCACTTAAAAGAGCCAATAATTCCCAATCAGTTTAAGTCTACAGCCTCCCCAAAGCGATCACCAAATGCCACATCTCATGCCACTCTGATGATGCCAGTCGCGGTGCTAGGTGGGCCTGCGACGAGCGATTCCTCATCCAAACTACTACTAATAAATACATAAACTTTACTTTCCACAATCTGTATGCCAATAATGTAAAAACACTTAGATTTTAGTTAGATTTAAGCAATTTTATTGTCAATCCTATTTATAAGTTGCCCGTTCGGGTAATATAAATAAATATTAAACTTTTACTGAAAAAAAAAGCAGCAGCAGCAGCAGCAGCAAACAACATCAGCAGCAGCAGCAACAACAACAAATTCTTCTTCTTCCTCAACAACAACAACGCCAGCAACAAAACATGCCCACACTCCAATCACAGCGGCAGAAAATCAGAGGAATTCGATGAAAATATGCTAAAAAAAGGCAAACATAAAAAAAATATATATAAAAAATATTAGTTAAATTAAAAGCCAAAAAAAAAAAAAACAGCCAATCAAAGGCAAAGCAAATCATAAGAATAATAATAAAAAACAAAAATAAAAAGAGCCAAAACTATTAGCCAAAACATAAAAAAAACTGAAAAAAAAGGCCATAACCAACTCACAGACGCATCACTGACATGCAGCGGCATCTCTGATGATGCTGCTTGAACTCAATTGGTTGGCCAATCAGAAGGAGCCTCTCTCCCCCTACAAAAATACACCAGGAGAAAAATAACAATAATAATATTAAAATAAACAACAATAAATAATAACAATAAAATAAAATAATAATAACAATAAAATAAAATAATAATAACAATAAAATAAAATAATAATAACAATAAATAATAAAAACAAAAAATAATAAACAAAAAAAATGATAAATTTACCTAAAAAGCATTAATAATGAATAAAATAACAAATTATCAAAAATTAAACTCCTGCTAAATGCTCACCATTAATACGCAACGGCATCACTGACGAGCGTACTTAGTCCTGATTGGTCGAGCTCATGCTGGCCAATCACAACAGCCAAGCCAGACTTATTTTCCAAGCCGAGCCTTAGAATTCCTACATGGTTCTAGCAGGAGGACATGCAAGACCCAAGTCGGCCCGGGCTCAAATCGCCAGCCTGGTGTGAAGTGTAGCCATTGGCTCCTTCTTTGAGTTGCATTATGACCTAAACACACACATACTCTAACCAAGGAGAACCTCCATGGGGCGATTGTTTTGGTCAACATTTTTGCTTAGCAACTCCACCTTAGGCATTGTACTGTCCACTGCTCTTCGGAGCATTGGAATGCCACTTTTTGAATACGATAAATCGCGACCGTAAACCATAAACTGCAGCAGCAACTGCACGCTTGTCAACAACAACGCCAGCTACAACAGCAACAACAATACCAACACCTTCAACAACAACAGCGACAGCAACAACACCAGCAGCAGCAACAACATCAGCAGCAACAACATCAGCAGCGGCAGCAGCAACAACAACAAATTCTTCTTCCTCCTCAACAACAGCAACAAAATCTGCCCACACTCCAATCACAGTGGCAGAAAACCAGGGGAATTTGATGAAAATAGGCTAAAAAAAAGGCAAACAAAAAAAAATATATATATAAAATATTATTTAAATTAAAGCCAAAAAAAAAACAAACAAAAACAACAAAAACAGAAGAAAAGCCAAAACTATTAGAAAAAAGATAAGTTGAAAAAGAAGGCTAGATCCAACTCACAGACTCATCACTGACAAGCAGCGGCATCACTGATGATGCTGCTTGACCTCATGTGCTCTGCCAATCAGAAGGAGCCTCTCTCCCACTTCTAAAATACACCAGGAAAAAAAAAATATAGTAATAATAATAACTCAATAAACAACAATAGATAATAAAAACAATAAAATAATAGTAAACAACAATGAACAATAATTAAAATATAACTACAATAAACAAAAGTAGATAATAATAAAAAACAATAACAATAAAAAGCCAAAATACTGGAAAAAAGGCTAGATCCAACCCACGGACTCATCACTGTCAAGCAGCAGCACCACTGATGAGGCTGCCTGACCCCGGTTGGTCAGCTACTCAGGATGAGCTTTCCTCCCACAATAAAATAACAAAATAATAGAACAAAAAATCATCAATCATCAGAAATAAAATAATTATAAAACAAATAACTAATAAATATAATAAAAAACTAATAAAATAATAAATAACCAAAAATAAATGTACCTAAAATGCGATAATAATAAATAAAATAATAAATAATCAAAATAAATTAATGCTAAATGCTCATCACTAATACGCAACGGCATCACTGACAAGCGCACTTGGTCCTGATTGGTCGAGCTTATGATGGCCAATCTCATCAGCCAAGCCAGGCTTATTTTCCAAGCTGAGCCCAAAAATTCCTAAGTGGTTCTAGAATGAGGGCATACAAGACCCAAGTCGACCTGAGCTCAAATCGCCAGCCTGGTGTGAAGTGTAGCCTACTTGGCTCCTTCATTGAGTTGCCTTATGACCTAAAACACATACTCTTATCAAGGAGAATATCCCTGGTGCGAGTGTTTTGGACATTAATAGGCCTAGTATACTCCACCTTAGGCACTGCACGGTCCACTGCTCTTCTGAGCAATGGAAGCCCACTTTTTGAAAACGATCAATTGCATCCCGTAAACCAGCCACAACAGCAACAACATGACCAACTCTATCAACAGCAGCAGCAGCAACAACATCAGCAGCAGCATCAACAACAACAAAGCCGGCAACTGCATCAGCAACAACATCAGCAGCATGCAGCCTTCCCGCCAATAATAGCTACGAGATCTCGAGATGAGTTTGATAGTTCATCAGGATCCGAGGAATAAGAAATATTGCATCCCGGAAAGCAGCAACAACAGCATCAGCAACAACAACAAATTCTTCTTCCCCAACAACAACAAAGCCAGCAACTGCATCAGCAACAACATCAGCAGCAGCAGCATGCAGCCTTCCCGCTAACCACAACTAAGGGAGCGCGAGAAGAATTTTGATAGTTCTGCCATGTCTTGAGGAATACAAACATTCGCATCCCGGAAACCAGCAATCAACAGTAGCAGCATCAACTGCAAGATTGTCAACAACAACGCCAGCTACAACAGCAATACCAACACTATCAAATGCAGCAGCAGCAGCAACAACATCATCATCAGCAGCAGCAGCAACAACAACAAACTCTTCTCCTTCTCCTTCAACAACAACAAAGCCAGCATCTGCATCAGCAACAACATCAGCAGCACGCAGCCCCTCCTCTAACCACAACCACGGGAACGCGAGAAGAATTTTGATAGTTCAGCAGGACCCGGAGAATAAGAACATTCGTGAACCGGAAACCAGCAACAACAGCATCAACTGCAAGCTTGCCAACAACAACGCCAGCTACAACAGCAACACCAACACTTCCAACAACAACAGCAGCAGCAACGACATCAGCAGCAGCAAAACATCAGCAGCAGCAAAACATCAGCAGCAGCAAAACATCAGCAGCAGCAACAACATCTGCAGCAACTGCACCAAAGGCCAATATACAGGCCAGCAAAGACAACGCAACAATAACAACGACGCAGCAACAACAACAGCAAGCAGCAACAATAACTGCAACCGCAATTGGTGTGATCCACCCCAACATGGGTCCTCCACCACAACCACTGCGTCCGTTAACTACACCCAGCTACAGAAACAATACCAGCCATAACAACTCACACCAGCAGCAACTAGCAACGACCAGCACCAGTGAGGGGCAACACCCCAACAAGATCTGAGGCTCCACCTGATGCATGGGCGACCAATATATCTCTAACGAAGGGCCGCTGCGGAGGGGCCCAGCGACTGCCTTCCCCATGCAGGCATGGGGAGGACAGACGCCGGGCCGCAAGGCAGCGATACCAACACCAGAAGGAGCAACCGTCATCAGGAGTCAACAACCAACTTACAAATTTGCCGAAACTAACATAATCTAAACTTAGACCTAAGTCTACTAAACACAAATGTCTAGTTTTAGTTACCAATCTATGTCCGAAAGGTGCCCTATGGGTACCAGTAACAGACAATAAAGCTAATTAAAAAAAAAAAAAAAAAGCTAATTAAAAAAAAAAATAGCAACGACCAGCACCAGTTCGGGGCAACGCCCCAACTAGCTCTGAGGCTGCACCTGATGCATGGGCGACTAAAACACCTCTAACGAAGGACCGCTGCGGAGGGGCCCAGCGACTCCTTCCCCATGCAGGCATGGGGAGGACAGCCGCCGGGCCGCAAGCCAGCGATACCAACACCAGAAGGAGCAACCGTCATCAGGAGTCAACAACCAACTTACAAATTTGCCGAAACTAACATAATCTAAACTTAGACCTAAGTCTACTAAACACAAATGTCTAGTTTTAGTTACCAATCTATGTCCGAAAGGTGCCAGTAGCGGACAATAAAGCTAATTAAAAAAAAAGCTGTATAATATACCAGCATAATAATAAAACGGTCACATAAAACATATCCATTAATAAATAATAATTTATATTAAATGAAATCTTATTTATAGTCATCACACTGTATTAACAATACAGCTAAAATTGATATATTAATAAGTATCGCGCATAGATACATCAAATTAAATAAAATACATTTTGAATGAAAGTATTTCTCATTTGCAGACATCACACTGAACTAAACATAGCTCAGCTATCAATGAATAACAAGTAAATCATGAAATTTATATCCTGCAACTACTACGTTACATAACAATACAACTCATACTAAGTTAGCAAACAATTAAATTAACACATTAATAAAACTATATTTCATTATCTCAGTCTTAACGCTGAACAATTTAGGTCAACATAATAATATATAAATAATCCTACATATGGTAAACAAACCACCACTGTCATCATGATGAATCACAAATATAATAATTCATCATGAATTAATAATTAATTCACAACCCAGCTAACCCCTTAAATAAGAATTATTTAATAACTATTGTTATAACTTGGCAGCCAGCACTTAACCTATAAATCAAACTTTAACACGACAAGCTTTACTTATTTAATAAGTATTGTCAGACATTGTCCATATATTTCGCAGATATACACTGCAATTCTATTAAGATCCCAATCCCAGGGATATTATAATAGATAATCTCCCTGCCTTCGCCCAATAATCGCTACCTACATCTTGCAGCTCTGGCAACATTCTTCTTCTCTCCTTTCTTTTCAGCAAGACTTAGACATATTGACTGGACCACCAGAATCCCCAAGGTCGTCAATGAGGGATGGCTGGCAGAGCATCCTGCGGCTGACTTCCAGCTGGAAGCATCCCTAACTCTCATCATTTGGACCATCAACTTCTTCATCAGCAGCCATTTGGAGTGCCAGCAGGGCCACCTGCGGCTTACTATCCATTGCTGAAGCATCTCGTCCCATATATAGCAGCCACTTGGAGTGCCTGCAGGGCCACCTGCGGCTTACTATCCATTGCTGAAGCATCTCGTCCCTACTCGTATAGCAGCCAAAAGGAGTGTCAGCAGGGCCACCTGCGGCTTACTATCCTTTGCTGAATCTCGCCGTCTCAACGTATACTACCTGGATGATCGATATCGTTGCAGCAATTATACAACCGGAATGCCAGCAGAGCCACCTCTAGCCTACTTTTTCTCTCTTGCTGGATTCACCCACACTCCTGGAATCTGATGTGCCTCGCCTACCTACAACATCACACTGACGACTCCAAATGCCGATACCAGTCAAGCCCGCATCACGCGCCCCTGCCATTTTCCCGGAATCTGAGGGTGGACAATTTGGTTGTGCACTTTGGCGTTGGATCAAGGGACTTTGCCAAGCAAAGCCCTCTTAGGTGCAACGCGGGAGGCAGATGAGCTGAATCTGTACCCAGCATATCTCTGGACATGAGAATCGGCCCACCCGCCGCTAGCTAATGCTTGATTTACAATTATAATTGTATAGTATGTAAGTTAGGGACCCGCTGTAAAAAGCTATTAATACGATTCTAAAGATGAAATATCAAAGAATAAATAGTAACCTCCGTCCGGATTTTCCCCCCCCCACATCCTTAGCTTAACTGCTAGGGCTCTGTGCGGTCAACTTTCGGCGAGGCGAATTGGTGGTCAGTAGATCACAAGCAAGAAAAGCTTACAACTCATAATAGGGATCTATATTTCATCTGAAGCGTACACCTGTAAAATAAAAATCAAATCACAAAGAATCATTACTTCCAATCAGACAAAAGCTTAACACTCACCTGAACTCCTCGATGCAAATCACATACTAGAATATATCCAAATAAAACAATTGCTAGGTTCCTTCTCAGTTCACCCAGCCAAGAACTTCAGACATCTACTAAAATGAAGAAAAAAAAAACGAATATTAGTTCAAATGTTAACTAGAATAGCCAATACACTCATCACGCAAAACCAACAACACCTTCAAAACTCGCACACACGATCTCTTCTCTTTTAACCATACTGGCCAATAACACTACGCTTAAATTAAATAAACTCAATCAACAACCCACCCCAACTAAAATTAAACCTACTAAGGTACATAAATAAGCTATCTAAAATCGAAAATAAACCAGTTGAAAACAACAGCCGGCAAGGGAACGACCATGTTCCGGTGTAGTTTAATTTGTAAAATTCGTACACATATACAAAGGCGCATACTTTTAAATTATTGCCGACAGATGGCGCTCGCGCTGACAATCGCGCTGATACAAGCACTTGGTTTTATGCACATACTTTCTTAAATAACTTCTGTGTTTATTGTCCGATCGGATTGCAATTTCGAGAATACGTAGATATTTTAATGAGCTTAGTATATGTTAAAGTCAGAAAGTTGTATCTTTTATACAGCGCTTACAAATTAAGTTCAAAAATTAAATTATTTATTTGCGGGGGCGGTGGGCGTGGCACATAACATTTGAAATAAACTTGATCAGCTTATAGTACACAGGAGTCTTCCTGCCAAATTTGGTAACTCTAGGTTTTATGATAGCTGAGATCTGTGCGTTCACACAGACAGACAGACAGACAGACAGACAGACAGACAGACAGACGGACATGGCTCAATCGACTCGGCTTGTGATCCTGAGCAAGAATATATATACTTTATGGGGTCTCCGACGCCTCCTTCTGCCTGTTACATACATTTGCACAAAATTAGTATACCCTTTTTTGACCATTTTCAATGGTCGAAGGGTATAAAAATAAAAGAACACATGCAAAAATATACATAAATATATTTAGCAAAACTAGATAATTAAGCTAACTAATATCCGAACTAAAATACTAAAATGCACAAAAATCTAGTAAAATTAGACAAACAAGCTAACCAAAATTAAAAACAATACACTAAAATACCCTTAAAAAAAAATAAACATATATATCTTTCTAGCAAAATAAGAGACAACGCACATAACAAAGTTACTCCACTACATATTAAACAATCATATGCTTGCTAACACGAGCTACTCCACATAAAAATCCTTAAATCTACAAACATTCATGCCAAACTAATAACGCATGCTACTACAATAACAATTCATTCATTCATCTACACACACCACAATCAAGCACGAGCTTATACAAACAGTAAAATTAAATTAAAGCATGCATAATAATAAATGCCGCTCTTAACTACCAAACTTACCAACAATCCTTATCACATCCACAAACACAGTCACCAAATTAATACAATACAATTTTCTTAACAACCAAACTTAAACAATAACAAACATATATACACAGTTATAAAAAATAAAACATCAAACCAAAACATAAAGGAAAACTACTAAACGCATATAGAAGCTAATCAGTAATAAAACTTACAATTCATAATAGGGATCTACATATATCTCATCTGAAGCATACACCTGTAAAATAAAAAACAAATCACAAAGAATCATTCCTTTCAAACAGACCAAAGCTAAACACTCAACTGAACTTCTCGATGCAAATCACATACTAGAATATATCCAGATAAAACAATTGCTAGGTTCCTTCTCAATCCTTACACTCAATAGCCCCAGACATCTGCCAAAATGGAAAAATTGAATCAAAATATTAAAAAAAAAAACAACAGTCGCGCGGCACGCGACAGTGGGATACCCTTCGACCTACGTTCCTATGTATGTACACATATACATATGCACATGATTTGAAATTATTCTCGATAGATGGCGCTCGCGCTTCGCGCTCGCCTGCCTTCCTTGTTAGCTGACATAAGCACTTGGTTTTATGCTCATACTTTCTTGAATAACTTTTGTGTTTATTGTCCGATTGGATTGCAATTTAGAGAATAAGTAGATATAACTATCAGCTTAGTATATGTCAAAGTCAGAAAGTTTTATCTTTAATACAACGGTTACAAATTGAGTTCAAAAATTAAATTATCGATTGGCGGGGGCGGTGGGCGTGACACCCAACATTTGAAATAAACTTGATCTGCGCCGGCTACACAGAAATGTTCATGCCAAATTTGGTATCTCTAGCTCTTATAATAGCTGAGATCTGTGTGTTCATCTGGTCATCCGGACATCCGGACATCCAGACAGACAGACATGGCTCAATCGACTCGGCTAGTGATCCTGAGCAAGAATATATATACTTTGTGGGGTCTCCCATGCCTCCTTCTGCCTGTTACATACATTTGCACAAAGTTAGTATACCCTTTTTTGACCATTTTCAATGGTCGAAGGGTATAATAACACTTATATTATTTCAATTGTCAACTAGATTAGCCAATAAATACACTCCCACGCAAAAACAACAACACTTACAAAACACTCACACACGATCGCTTTACCTCTAACCACACTCACCAATAGCACTGCATCAAAACAAAACAAATCCTTCCTCCCCCCCTAGATGCCTACCAAACCACTTAATAAATACCAGTAACTTTTAACCAGCCATTCACCCCAAAACACCTTCAACCTAGCAATATCCAATTCACAATTACAGCCCCATGGAGAGTAAGGAGTTGTGTCTGCGTACAAAAGTACGTGTTATTATGACAAGTTGCAATTGCGTATATGATGCGAAGAAGCGACTTGAAAGAAGAGGACGTGCAATCAATGCCTTGCTGGCACAAACTGTGGGGAAAATAGTTGAGCCCTATCTTAGCAAGAAATCGCGAAAAAAAATCACGTTTATCAATGTAAGCTAAAAAAGTAAAACAATTTCCGACTGGATCGCTGGAACTAGTTATCACCCAGCCCAGTGTTGAGCAAGAGCAGCACCCCCACTCCAGATCAATTGCCGCTGGCACATCTTTCCCTCCCCCCTAAATGCATACAAAACCACTTAATCAATCTATTAACTTTCAATCAGCCATTCACCCCAAAACAACTACATCCTAGGCAATATCCAATTCACAAATTCAGTCCCATAGAGAGCAAGGAGCTGTGTCTGCGTACAAAAGTACGTGTTATTATTACAAGTTGCAATTACGTATATGATGCGAAGAAGCGACTTGAAAGAAGAGGACGTCGTGCAATCAATGCCTTGCTGGCACAAACTGTGGGGAAAATAGTTGAGCCCTATCTTAGCAAGAAATCGCGAAAAAAATCACGTTTATCAATGTAAGCTAAAAAAGTAAAACAATTTCCGACTGGATCGCTGGAACTAGTTATCACCCAGCCCAGTGTTGAGCAAGAGCAGCACCCCCACTCCAGATCAATTGCCGCTGGCACATCTTTCCTCCCCCTAAATGCATACAAAACCACTTAATCAATCTATTAACTTTCAATCAGCCATTCACCCCAAAACAACTACATCCTAGGCAATATCCAATTCACAAATTCAGTCCCATAGAGAGCAAGGAGCTGTGTCTGCGTACAAAAGTACGTGTTATTATGACAAGTTGCAATTACGTATATGATGCGAAGAAGCGACTTGAAAGAAGAGGACGTCGTGCAATCAATGGCTTGCTGGCACAAACTGTGGGGAAAATAGTTGAGCCCTATACAGAGCAAGAAATCGCGAAAAAAATCACGTTTATCAATATAAGCTAAAAAAGGAAAACAATTTCCGACTGGATCGCTGGAATTAGGTATCACCCAGCCCAGTGTTGAGCAAGAGCAGCACCCCCACTTCAGACCATATGCCGCAGGCACATGCCTCCGGAACTGAAAAGACAAATAAACAAATGTTGCCACCGATTTATCGTATGGTTATGAGTAACAAAAGTGCATCATTGAATAAGTGACTTAATTTTTTAAACTTCCAAAGTCTTAACTTTTATTTTTCTATGAAAAACGATATTTGATGATATTCTCTATTTCTTTCTTTCGTACTTTCTATCAAAATAAAATTTAACGCACATAATAAAATCACATCACTCAAATGTTAACTAGAATAGCCAATAACACACTCATCACGCAAAACCAACATCACTTATAAAACACGCACACACGATCACTACTAGTAACTTTCAATCAGCCACCCACCTCAAAACAATTACAACCCAGACAATATCCAACCCACAAAATTAATCAACCATAATACATATCCTGCTCACCTAAAGACTAACAAACTTCACTAAACAAGCCCACTCACCAAAAGGAAAAAAAAAAATGAATACATGCCAACTCCGCGTACACTCGATGGTAGAACCACCTCAGCACAATCCTCCTTAAAAAAAAAAAAACCAGTAAAATAATAAACTCATCAACTCAAACTAACGACTACTACCCGCACACACACTTCCACTACTTCAAATACTATTAGCAACCAAATAATTTATAAAATTTATACTTATACCACGAAAATCACAAACTAACACACACCAATAAGAAATGTAAACAAGAGATGGTATTCTAACCGATGATCTATCGATATCAATTAGCAACTTTCTCGGAACAACGGAATTGAACACCTTATTCAACTAAAATTAAATCTGATAATTTTACACAAATAAGCCAACTAAAATCGAAAATAAAAACATTAAAATACACAGAAATAAGATATACAAATATTATGCAAACTGGATAAAATTAGATAAAAAAGCTAACTAAAATCAAAACTAAAATATTAAAATACACAAAAAATAACCCAAATATTCATACTAATACACAGCAAAAACAAAAAAGAATAACATATACATACACATATTTAGCATTATAAGATAAATAAGCTAATTATAGTTGAAGCTAAAATTATTAAAATGCACAGAAAATTTACATATTTATCTAGTAAAATTAGACAAATAAGCTAACTAAAATCAAAATTAAAAAACCAAAATACGCAAAAAAAAAAAATACATATAAATGTTTACTTAGCACAAATACACAAATACACTTACTACATATTAAGCAACCATATGCCTGCAAACACGCTAAACATGCTATACTAATAACACCTAACAACAATAACAATTCACTTATTTTTCTTACACACATCACACTCAAGCACGAGCCTATACTAACAGCAAAACAAATTAAAGCAGCATAATAATAAATACAGTACATAACTAATAAACATATAAACAATCCCTGATCACATCCATAAACACAGTAACCAAAACAAAACAATGCAAACAAGACTTCCATAACATCCGAGCCCAAATAATAACTATTAAAACATATATACACAGTCAGCAATATAAACAAATCTAAACAAAACATTAAGAACAACTAAAAGATACACATAGAAACTAGCCTGTGCTACCCCAGTTGTACAATTTTACAACTATTCAACTAACATTTACCACCTCTATTATAATAAACATAGATAAACACAAATACCCAAATTCAAACAAACATAAGCCACTATTACTTAAATAGCCAGACCCACGTCCAACACCCCTCGCTCCTCGCCTACTTTGCCAATTGGGCTTAAGCCCATAATTGGGCTTAAGCCCATAATTATCAAGTCAATCAATTCCATATCCTCCACCTAACTTACACAACATACAAAGCAATCAAACTAAATAACTAACTAGCAAACTTGCACATCACAGCTATAAAACACGAAATATGAAAATCTAGATCAGCATATAAATCAAACTTATGAAGTAAAGGTCATGCCACAGCCTAACAAACACAAAGCCCACGTTCGCATTATCCAAACCCAATTACACACTGCAACCATACAAACGACTGACCCAACACATAACAGCAGCAGCTTAACGTCATTATTAACAACTAGACAAAAAGCTTATTACTTCTCCCCCAAAAAAGAAACCACAATAACACCATCATTCACTTACAATACACATTCAACGACAGCCAACCAATTACATGCAATTAACACAAGCAATAACACTAACCACCACTTAAATACACAAAACGATTAATACCTCCACACAATTGCAATCAAGCTAACTACAGCAACACATAACTAATAAACATATAAACAATCCCTGATCACATCCATAAACACAGTAACCAAAACAAAACAATGCAAACAAGACTTCCATAACATCCGAGCCCAAATAATAACTATTAAAACATATATACACAGTCAGCAATATAAACAAATCTAAACAAAACATTAAGAACAACTAAAAGATACACATAGAAACTAGCCTGTCCTACCCCAGTTGTACAATTTTACAACTATTCAACTAACATTTACCACCTCTATTATAATAAACATAGATAAACACAAATACCCAAATTCAAACAAACATAAGCCACTATTACTTAAATAGCCAGACCCACGTCCAACACCCCTCGCTCCTCGCATACTTTGCCAATTGGGCTTAAGCCCATAATTGGGCTTAAGCCCATAATTATCAAGTCAATCAATTCCATATCGTCCACCTAACTTACACAACATACAAAGCAATCAAACTAAATAACTAACTAGCAAACTTGCACATCACAGCTATAAAACACGAAATATGAAAGTCTAGATCAGCATATAAATCAAACTTATGAAGTAAAGGTCATGCCACAGCCTAACAAACACAAAGCCCACGTTCGCATTATCCAAACCCAATTACACACTGCAACCATACAAACGACTGACCCAACACATAACAGCAGCAGCTTAACGTCATTATTAACAACTAGACAAAAAGCTTATTACTTCTCCAAAAGACCACAATAACACCATCATTCACTTACAATACACATTCAACGACAGCCAACCAATTACATGCAATTAACACAAGCAATAACACTAACCACCACTTAAATACACAAAACGATTAATACCTCCACACAATTGCAATCAAGCTAACTACAGCAACACATAACTAATAAACATATAAACAATCCCTGATCACATCCATAAACACAGTAACCAAAACAAAACAATGCAAACAAGACTTCCATAACATCCGAGCCCAAATAATAACTATTAAAACATATATACACAGTCAGCAATATAAACAAATCTAAACAAAACATTAAGAACAACTAAAAGATACACATAGAAACTAGCCTGTCCTACCCCAGTTGTACAATTTTACAACTATTCAACTAACATTTACCACCTCTATTATAATAAACATAGATAAACACAAATACCCAAATTCAAACAAACATAAGCCACTATTACTTAAATAGCCAGACCCACGTCCAACACCCCTCGCTCCTCGCATACTTTGCCAATTGGGCTTAAGCCCATAATTGGGCTTAAGCCCATAATTATCAAGTCAATCAATTCCATATCGTCCACCTAACTTACACAACATACAAAGCAATCAAACTAAATAACTAACTAGCAAACTTGCACATCACAGCTATAAAACACGAAATATGAAAGTCTAGATCAGCATATAAATCAAACTTATGAAGTAAAGGTCATGCCACAGCCTAACAAACACAAAGCCCACGTTCGCATTATCCAAACCCAATTACACACTGCAACCATACAAACGACTGACCCAACACATAACAGCAGCAGCTTAACGTCATTATTAACAACTAGACAAAAAGCTTATTACTTCTCCAAAAGACCACAATAACACCATCATTCACTTACAATACACATTCAACGACAGCCAACCAATTACATGCAATTAACACAAGCAATAACACTAACCACCACTTAAATACACAAAACGATTAATACCTTCACACAATTGCAATCAAGCTAACTACAGCAACACATAAAAAACAAATCAAACTAAACTATTAAACTATCAACAACAAATACTCAGCCAAAGCAATCATATTACTTGCCAAAACTAAAAATACTCCCACCCAATATATATGCATAAAACACAAATATACTAATCAGCACACTCAAAAGCAGTACCACTCAACATTACCATTCTATTCACTCACAGGCAGCCAACGAATCCCTTGGGGAAACTCGTTACCTAGCAATTTATTCTACACTACTCGCAGTCAACAAAATAACATAAATAAATAATCTAAACCAATTAACTAGTAATAACATTTCATTCACATGCAATCTCAATTATAACAATCATTCAAAAAACTAAAAAAAAACTATCAAACACTACAATTAAACTAATACACCAACGAACCCATTGCTAATATCAACAATAGCTTTAATTACACTCACACATACTAGCCCACTGCTCCAATACGAGGCATCCTCCAACAGCATGGCTTCACTTAAAGCACGCTGTCCTCGACTAGCCATACGCCTCCTTAAATAATCACCATCCATCAGCAATATGGCCAGTTATGCGCCGGCCACCAATGTCTCGTATTCCCAGCAGCAGCAACACCTATAAAAAAAAACACACTCCACAAAGAATCAACTCATAATAGAATATATTGATATTCAACTTATCTGATACATAATCCAGCCTTATCTTCCAACGTCCATTGCCAGTAGACTATGAACTACACCTCTATGCGTCGACTCCCGGTCTATAATAAATAATAAACAAAATAAATTATTATAACGCATTAACACAAATAAAAATCAACACGATCACATATGCACACACGCACACACCTAGTACGCTACCACTTGCTCCCCACTACACACAAAAAAAAACAATTCTATTTACACTTACCACATTATCGATACAAATCCAAACCCACAACCTAGGGAAAACAATAGTATCAAACAGACAATATTCTTTCTCTAATCAAAAACAAACTCACTTACATGCTCTCATTCAACCACATAAATTCCAAACTCACAAACTTCCTAAATCAGCTTAAATTTTCCTGTTGCATATGTATGCAATAAGAGATGGACACATCCTAAACAAACCTCCTCACCGATATTCATCGATTAACTCGAGGCGGAACACAATGAATGAAACAATTAATCGAAAATTAACTCAAACTAAAACACGTTACAGCCACACACGATCATTATTGTGAAATAATTCTGAGAATCCCTTTAAACCTGCCCTATTAATAACCTGCTTGCCTTACATCCATACCTTTTCCCTGATATTTTATCAGTTACATATACTAATCAAAGAGCTATCAAAAGAAAACAAAAAAATACATTCCGATCAAGTCTAACACACACGGCTTATACTTGGTTACTCATAAAATCAAACAATTACTAACATTAAAAACAAAATACAATCTATACAAATAACACTAACACAAAAACAAACAAATAATATAAAAATAAGTACAACTGCTAAGTTAGTCGTTATCAAAAATACTTAAAAAACCTTTTCAATGACCTGCTCGTCTTATCCTTATCCTTACTTATTTTCTTCAAAATCCATGAGCCATCAAAATAAAATTACAAATTGATAAATTTTAGCACGAACAGGTTCTTCTTTAATTCTTTTTTTATAACGATCACTTAGAAAATCAACCAACCACTAACATTAACAAAATAAAACTTCCTTATCTTAATCCTACACGCACGTCTCTTACTCCTACATAAATAACACATAGATAAGTAAACATCTATCAGCAATCAAAATAAAAATGTTCATAATAAAACTAACATCATAAATTCAAATAAATAGCCTAAACAAAGAGAATCAGATCACCAAAACATCCAATGAGCACCTAGAATAATTTAGTTATAAATCAACTAGTTAATAAAAAAACCATAAAAAATGGAGGACATCGAACGAACCAAATTAGCCAACTCAACCACCATTCACAACAATCTACTAAAATTAATGGGAAACCGAAAACACGGCAAAAGCGGACCTACGTCATCAACACTCCAACACTCCACCAGAAGACTTCCACACACCTAAGAAACACACACCGATAGCCAAACTTCCGCAGCGAGGATCCTAAGCGACAACATCAATACACCACTTAAAAAACATGCCCACATAAACAAAAAACAAACCGATACTTAATAGCTGCCTGGCAGGCTTCACAACATTCACATCACATATAATCTATTCAACTAAATAACAAATTTTACTACCAATAAACAAGTTAATCTAATCAACTGCAAATTACAATAACAAAAACTTAATTAAACACAAAACACATACTCACTACATCATCAATAAGCATTAATAAAGAAAATGCAAAAAAACTAATCAAGCTAGTAATCCAATATTATCCATTAATACACATGCAAAAATCTACAAAATACTACTAAACTAAATCAAGCAACACACAATTAAATACGTCTAGAAAAGCCCTCAACATCAATCACATTCCACACACACACATGAATATTGAAAGCTACATATACTCAACTAAATTAAACAAACCGGAAAGCCAATAACAATTACTAATACACACGCAAATAATCTATAAACTTCCACAAAACTACCACAAACATTACACAAACAAACACGTCTTCAAAGGCCCACAACATCAACAACACTCCACACAAGTATGAACACCGAAAACACCCAACACCCACTTACTGACATCGTTATTAACCCATAATAGTAGATACAAATAAATAAACAAAAACTTGAAAGTTAACTACTTAAACACATTCAAATAATCTACAAACTACTGCAAAACTAAAAATAATCAACACACAATTAAATTCGTCTGTTAAGGCCCAAAACAACAATAACATTACACACACACGAACTCTCAAAACATTCAACACACATTTACATTCTTAATAATCAATAATAAATAATACAAACAAATAAAACAAACTAGAAAGCTAATAGTTAATACACACTCAAATAACCTACAAACTCCCATAAAACTAAAACAAGTAACACACAAATAAACAAGCCTACAAAGACCCACAACAATTATAACATTCCACCCACGAACACTTAAAACATTCAACACACACTCACTTACATCCCCAATAATTATAACAATTTACACAAATAAAATAAATATACTAGAAAGCTAATAATAATAATAAATAATCATACAAGTAATCTACAAACTACCACATAAATAAATCAATCAACACACAATAATACGCCTGCAAAGACTCACAACATCATTAACATTCCACACACACACATAAGAACACTGGAAACATTCAACGCACATTTACACTGTAGACATTGTCCATATATCTCGCTGATACACACTGCAAATCTATTAAGATCCCAATCCCAGGGATATTACAATAGATAATCTCCCTGCCCTCTCCCAATAATCGCTACCTGCATTTTGCAGCTCTGGCAACATTCTTCTTCTTCTCCTTTCTTTTCAGCAAGACTTAGACATATTGACTGGACCTCCAGAAGCCCCAAGGTCGTCAATGAGGGATGGCTGGCAGAGCATCCTGCGGCTGACTTCCAGCTGGAAGCATCCCTAACTCTCATCATTTGGACCATCAACTTCTTCATCAGCAGCCAATTGGAGTGCCAGCAGGGCCACCTGCGGCTTACTATCCATTGCTGAAGCATCTCGTCCCTAATATAGCAGCCACTTGGAGTGCCAGCAGGGCCACCTGCGACTTACTATCCATTGCTGAAGCATCTCGTCTCTACTCGTATAGCAGCCAATAGGAGTGTCAGCAGGGCCACCTGCGGCTTACTATCCTTTGCTGAATCTCGCCGTCTCAACTTGTATCACCTGAATGATCGCCATCATTGCAGCAATTTTCTTCAACCGGAATGCCAGCAGAGCCACCTGCGGCCTACATCTTCTCTCTTGCTGGATTCACCTATATTTCTGGAATCTGATGTGCCTCGCCTACCTACAACATCACACGGACGACTCCAAATGCCGATACCAGTCAAACCCGCTCCATGCGCTCCGTCCATTTTCCCGGAATTTGAGGGTGGACATTTTGGATGTGTCTTCGGCGTTGGATCAAGGGACTTTGCCAAGCAAAGCCCTCCTTAGGTGCAACGCGGGAGGCAAATGAACCGATTTTGTACCCCTCACATCTCTGGACTTGAGAATCGGCCCACCGCTACTAGCAATGCTAGATTAGATATAAGTTTACAATTTATATTGTATAGTATGTAAGTTAGGGACCCCCGCTGTAACAAGCTATTAATACGATTCTAAAGATGCAATATCAAAGAATAAATAGTAACCTCCGTCCGGTAACCCCCACATCCTTAGCTTAACTGCTAGGGCTCTGTGCGGTCAACTTTCGGCGAGGCGAATTGGTGGTCAGTAGATCACAAGCAAGAAAAAAAAAGAACAGAAAAAAGAGCTCCTGAAAAATATTCAATTTGTGCGGGAAAAAGGCGGAATTAAATGCCCAAATTAGTGTCAAAATGTTCAGCAACGAAAAACGAATAAGTGTGTTGTGGAATTTCATTCGGGCATTGTGTATTAATTAATAAATCTGCAATTGAAAATTCAGATTTATAAAATAGTGAAAAAACATGTGCCATAAATGCATATTAGTGTGAGTGCGCGCTCTCCCAGAAAGCTCCCATAATTGAGAGAGTTAAAAATTGTTCTCTCAATATGGCATAACCAATCAGTGCGCTTCGCCTAGCATTACCCCGCTCCAGCCAACGCATACAATCAAGTAAGTAATATATATACACTAATACACAGGCATTCATGTAGGTATGTTATAATAACACCTGCACGAATGCATAATGTGTAAAGCTACTAGCCGGTCAAATTAATACACGTATAATTAATTAAATAAACTCATTGCATCTTGCTCAATTAAAACTCCAACTCAATATTATCTACATATTCAACTCAATTTAATTAAAATAAATTCTTCTCCACCCACAAAATATATACTAACTCTAAAATGCAGATAATTGTGACCCAATCACTGCCAGACAATTTGTAACGACCGAAGTCCAGTAACGTCCCCTGCACACCCTGTCTGAGGTACAGCCGGCTAAGCTCAGGGAAAATGGGCGGGGTTTTGTGTGCAGGTTCAGTTATCGATGTCATCAGAAATAATCGACAGGTTTAGGAACGGAAAAAAAGAAAGGGACTGGCATAGGGAGGCCAAAATGAGCCGACGGACTATCCCTAACACATGAACGAGTCGGAAAGCCAGATGGGATGCTCTCCTTCTTCACCCACCCAACCGTGTAGCATGAGTATTTAAATCTCCCATACTACCCATTTGGCTGTTGTGCTACCCTTCCCTAGTGCCTCAAAAGACTATTTATTCCATTTTAATCATATTTAATATCAACCTTATTTCGGTAATTTATCAGCTTCATGCTGCATGACTGCAAAATACTACTGCAATACTGTTCCCTTATTCTAATAGATTAATTTTTCTTATCTTCTTAATCTAAATCATGGTTCTGTACGATACTTATTATTTCATTCGATATCTAGGTCTGTCCGATAGTTACTTTAATTCGATATATTTAAATGTATCCGATATTTACTTTAATTCGAAATATATAAGTCTGTCCGATAGTTATTTTAATTCGATATATTTAAGTCTGTCCGATATTTATGTCATTTAAATATTTAAGTCTGTCCGATAGTTACTTTATATGATAGTTATATCCATACGATACTCAGGGTATATTCGATATTTGTTTCTTTTGTGGATTGCGATATTTGTTTATTATTATTTTGCGACTCACCCGTGATCCGTAGGGGCCCCGACGAAACAGCTGTTAGGGTATAAAACTAATAACGCTTGCAAAAATAATGTAAACAATCAATCATGCCACAATATCGAGACTCTTTGTCCTATATTTATTACTCCTGACTATCATACACTTTCCCTATGGTATTTACATTTGTTATGATATTTGAAAATATGAATGTCAGTGTACGTGTGAGTATGAATGAATAGAAGAACCGAAAAATAATCAAATAAGAATTTACAAAAAAAAAGGAAATGAAAATCAAAAGAAAATTTAAATAATAAACAAGAAACTAAAAATGAAAATGAAAATATA
>JAEIFQ010000711.1:0-50143 GCA_018904025.1 Zaprionus vittiger | reverse complement strand
TCAGGATTTATTCAACTATTTGTCAGTTATTTGCATCGTAGGCACTACCATGCTGGCCCAAAAGTTCTAGTTGGACTTTTGAGGCAGCAAATTTGGGTAGTAAATGTTAGAAGTTTGTGCACTGCCGTTGTTCGGAATTGCAACTAATAGGAAATTTGTCTGCTGATCGTCTTCGAGAAGGTCGGCCGTTTCGAGTATGTGGAGTAGACTTCTGTGGGCCGTTCTATGTTAGCTATAGAATCAGGGGTAGACCACCTGTAAAAATGTATGTTGCCGTTTTTGTTTGTTTTGCCTCAAAGGCGGTTCATTTAGATCTGGTAACCAATCTATCAACTGATGATTTTTTGAACGTTTTTAAAAGGTTCATCGGGAGACGCGGATTACCGGAGACGATAATCAGCGACAACTCGACGAATTTCGTTGGAGCGAGCAACGTGGTGAGAGAGCTGCAGACGGCGTTCCACAACAACGAGGCGAGGCTGGTGAACTTCGCAGCGGAGAGAGGAGCGCAGTGGAGGTTCATTCCCCCCCGCGCCACGCACTTCGGAGGATTGTGGGAAGCCGCAGTGAAGTCTGCCAAGCACAGGCTTCTGCGAGGAGCGAGCAACGCCAACCTGACGCAGGACGAGTTGAGCACACATCAGGTGGACGTCGAGGCGCTGCTCAACTCCAGGCCGTTGCTCGTCGACAGCAAGCGATCCAAGCGATGGAGAGGTGCTGACGCCAGGCCACCTACTCATCGGTCAGCCTTTGTTGGCGTTGCTTACAGGATCCGATCCAGACGAGAGCAGCAAGAAACCAGGACGAGGATATTTGAGGCTGTGGCAGCAGTTATCGGCGCTCAAACTGCACTTTTGGCGCAAGTGGTCCAAGGACTACCTGCTCAGCCTCCAGCAGCGCAATCAATGGGCCAAAGGCGAGGACAATCTCGAGGAAGGGGCGGTCGTGCTGGTTTAGGACGACAACACACCCCCTCAGCAGTGGATAACCGGGCGCGTAACGCGCACAATTCGAGGGGAGGACGGCAAGGTCAGAGTGGCAGAAATCAAAACGGCAACAGGCATCACTAAGCGCCCAGTACACAAGCTGGCTCTACTCCCAATAATTAAAAACCGGAGCTCTTCAACGGGGCCGGAATTTTAGAGCAGCATAGTTTTGTTTAGTTTTATTATTATTGTTATTATCTATATTACTTGAATAAAGTTATTATTATTGTATATTAATTTGAAATTGACATTGAAGTCATAGGCTAGCATAAAGTAAGAGAAAATTGTGGATTTTAAATGTAGTTAAGCATGCTCTCTTTATAATGCTCTCTTAAGTCTTTGATGATCGGCAATGCCGACGGTGAATTCGGGGAGTGTGGTCGGATTGTGGCCCACTCTCGCTAAGGAAAAAAGTATTCGTTGTTAAGCAATCGTAGAAGCCAGCAGCAGCAATAAATTGTCAAATTTGTGAAATATTAATCGAGCCACCGCGTCCATTTTATTTCTTTATTTTTCGCTCTCTAAAAAACCTTAGAGATTTTTCAATTTCACTTAACGTATGTATTGTATGTATTTCAATGTAATTCAGTAAGTATATTTATTTCCATAAAAGTGTATATTTTCTATATTAATCTATTAGTTAAAGCTGCAGCGCTTCAACAACCCCTCTTATCCTAAACCAATTAAAACTCTGGCAGGATACATAATGCCCTTGTCTTGGGTGTTTACAATGCCAGTTTCTAACAGAACTTCACGTTGCTGTAAAAAGATATAACTTTGCAATTCGTCGTTGTTGGTAGGAGTAGACTCTTTTGTTTGTATTTGGCCATGGATTATTTGTTGTATACTCGTTTCAATGTAGTAGACTGTTATGACGTCCTTTACACGTAAAACAGCAACAACAGTGAGAGCTTGGTGAATCTCTCAGCTGATGCCCCCTGGCGAAACAATTAAGTCCGAGTTATGCTTTTCTTTGAGACACTTTCATTTGTAGAAAATGAGGACATAAGCGGATCGGATGATTTTTAATAGACCAAATAAAACCAGTAAGAAAAGCAACAGTCGCGCGGCACGCGACAGTGGGATATCCTTCAACCTATGTTCCTATGTATGTAGACATATACATATGCACATACTTTGAAATTATTCTCGACAGAGAATAATGCTCGCCCACCTCCCTTGTTAGCTGACACAAGCACTTGGATTTATGCTCATACTTTCTTAAATAACTTCTGTGTTTATTGTCCGATCGGATTTCGAGAATACGTAGATATTTCATTCAGTTTATTATATGTTAAAGTCAGGAAGTTGTATCTTTTTTACAGCGCTTATATATTGAGTTCAAAAATTAAATTATTAATTTGCGGAGGCGGTAAATGTAGCATTCTACATTTGAAATAAACTTGATCTGCGCCGGCTACACAGAAATGTTCATGCCAAATTTGGTAACTCTAGCTCTTATAATAGCTGAGATCTGTGTGTTCATCTGGTCATCCGGACATCCGGACATCCAGACAGACAGGCATAACTCAATCGACTTGGCTAGTGATCCTGAGCAAGAATATATATACTTTATGGGGTCTGCCACGCCTCCTTCTGCCTGTTACATACATTTGCACAAAGTTAGTATACCCTTTTTTGACCATTTTCAATGGTCGAAGGGTATACAAATTATTATTTCGATGTATACTGAACTTTTGTCTGCTTTGGACGGGAGGATGTGGAGGTTCTTACTTCGTCGATTGCTTCAAATGTTCGGTAACGTTCTCTTAGGAAGGTATTCATATCCTCCCAGGAGGGTATTTAACCTTGTTAGCTAAGGACTGTTTCCATAATGATAAACTTATTTTGGGCAGTTTTGACGAACTGGTGGATGGTGCTCTAAAGCTCTTTTAAGGCAGAGCCAGACTGATGGTTAAGACTGTTGATCAGAAGACATTTATTTTCGAAGAATTCTTTAACTAAGCTACAATGGAATTAGCTTCTTCACTTGTTTTAGCGTTTAAGTGAAATAGTTTTTCATTTTAAAATAATCTTTAGTTATTGACGTAGATAGCTGCGAACAGGTCACGGAAAGTCGGTCACCTTAGATAATCGCCTTTAAAAATTTTGGTATCACACGGTGGATCTACTGATAGGAGAAAAAACTGCCGATTGCGTTGGCGTAGTATTCATGGATGATGCGCGCTCGAAAAGTTCACCTAATTTAGTCACACATCGCTCATACACTGAGTAACAATAATCATACTTTGATTGCATGGTAATTCTGTCATCTGGGTTTGAACTTTCATCTGCCAGTGCACTTGAACACCGTTTATATGCAGTTTCAACCTTAAAACATTAAAACTTTAAAACATTAAAAATTTAATTTACTTTTCTAAAGGTAGACGTATAAACTATTTCAGTTAAACTAATCAGTTCTATTGAAGATAATTGAAGAAAATTTGTTTTGTTTATCAATAATCTTTTCTTTGTTCCCTTTCGTTGTTTCTTTCTTTTGCCACAGTTTTAGAGGCGTTGTTTAAAATTGCATCTCTTTACAAAAAAAATTTCAAATTATATTGCCTACTTTTGGCTTTTATCCAAAAGATGTTAAAAACTTGTTCTTGTTGAATATGTATAATTTTAAGTGGCTTTTCTCTACATTTAAAACATAATAAATTAGATAGACACATACAATTTTGTAAAACAAACTTAACAAAAAAAAAAAAAAACATAACAATAACAACAAATTAACACATTTTAAACCTTAAGTAAAGTATTAGGTCTCAAAGCTATTAGGTCTAAAAGCTGAAGGCCATAACGTTGCCATTGCTTAATTTCATCTACATTTGAAATAAACTTGATCTGCGCCGGCTACACAGAAATGTTCATGCCAAATTTGGTAACTCTAGCTCTTATAATAGCTGAGATCTGTGTGTTCATCTGGTCATCCGGACATCCGGACATCCAGACAGACAGACACGGCTCAATCGACTTGGCTAGTGATCCTGAGCAAGAATATATATACTTTATGGGGTCTGCCACGCCTCCTTCTGCCTGTCACATACATTTGCACAAAGTTAGTATACCCTTTTTTGACCATTTTCAATGGTCGAAGGGTATAAAAAGAAACATAAATTAAAGGAACATTTCTATATTATTATTCCTATTACTATTAAGGGGAAAGAGACTAACAACCTAAAGTGAATATAATTCTTATATTAACAAATAAATGAATTTTTATAAATAATACTAGGGATAAAATAGAAACATAAATTAAAGGAACATTTCTATATTATTATTCCTGTTACTATTATTCCGCCGAACCCTGAAGATGAGTCGGTTGAGGCGTTTGACTATTGTACAGGGGTTCCGGGTTCGAATCCCGGGGGAGGCCATGGTTTTTAAAAATACAGATTTTACATAAAAACAAAATAGATAACGCTTACTATAGTTAGTTAGCCGGCGCGCCTAAAATGGGCAGAATTATTAGATAAAAAGGACACAAAGGGGATATGGCAATTTCCCCGTATGACTTAATAATAAAAATAAAGATAAAAGAAAAATAAAAAAAAAAACTATTATTCCTATTAATATTGCTCTATATATATCTCTAAATACATCCATTCTAAAATTGTTATGGATTTGACTGTTGCTGAATTTAGGCTCTGACAGACAATTTAAATTATTTAACAATGGAGTTATCTATTTAATGACACATATTATTTTCTTTTTGGGTCTATATTGACCTTATGGTCACTTAGCGTGAAATCGCAATTTGGCTATACTCTAATTTCTTAGATTTATGCTGCCTTTTAGGAGAAAACGGAAACTGCTACTCCGTCTTAGCGGAGTTGCAATGCCTGGCTTTGGAACTTCTCCTTGTTAGGTTTGTTCTTGTTTTAGACTGATATTATCGTAGAAGGGATGATTTCGGCCGAGCTCGTCGATCTGCCCATGCTTGTTGAAAGTCTTCTACCCTGACCGGGATTTTGGTTGGTGACGGTCTCAATGTCCAATTATTCGTCAGGTCCAAATTGGTGTAATTCTGCCAAAATTTATAGTTTCTATTTAAATATTTTGGCCATTCTTTACGCCACTAATAATTTACCCGAAGATGTTGAAATCTCCGGCATTTGCCTTGAATTATTGCGATATCTCCAGCCACTTTTTAAAGACTTTCACTTCACTTTCACATTTTCCCGCTTTCTAGCCTTTCTCTAGCGCCAACTCTTTCGCTAATACTGACTTGCAACTTTCTTTTTCACAAGCTCTGCTTCCTTCTAGACCCTTGGTGATATCTGGGTATTTTTATACCCTTCGACCATTGAAAATGGTCAAAAAAGGGTATACTAACTTTGTGCAAATGTATGTAACAGGCAGAAGGAGGCGTCGGAGACCCCATAAAGTATATATATTCTTGCTCAGGATCAGAAGCCGAGTCGATTGAGCCATGTCTGTCTGTCTGTCCGTCTGTCCGTCTGTCCGTCTGTCTGTGTGAACGCACAGATCTCAGCTAATATAAAAGCTAGAGTTACCAAATTTGGCAGAAAGACTCCTGTGTACTATAAGCTGATCAAGTTTATTTCAAATGTTAGGTGCCACGCCCACCGCCCCCGCAAATCAATAATTTAATTTTTGAACTTAATTTGTAAGCGCTGTATAAAAGATACAACTTTCTGACTTTAACATATACTAAGCTGAATGAAATATCTACGTACACTCCAAATTGCAATCCGATCGGACAATAAACACAGAAGTTATTTAAGAAAGTATGTGCATAAAACCAAGTGCGTGTATCAGCTAACAAGGGAGGCGGGCGAGCGCAAAGCGCGAGCGCCATCTGTCGGCAATAATTTAAAAGCATATGCATATGTATATGTGTACATACATAGGAACGTAGGTCGAAGGGTATCCCACTGTCGCGTGCAGCGCGACTGTGGCTTTTTCTATTTTTCTCCTAATTGTACTTGACCCATAGGTCTACTAGTGTAGCCAACTACTTCAAAGTTTCATAGTATACTTTTAAGGCTCTTCTATAAATTTATTTTTGCGCTCCTCTTTTTCGTTGCCTACTCTTGGGCTTCTATATATCTTTTATCAGAGTCGATGCTACAAACGCTGAATGAGCAGATCCGGCTCGAAGAACCAAAATGTTCACGGGAGAACGTATGAGGACAGATCAAAGATCGCGAAGTTATAGTAACAAGGTTTTATCCTTTTAACTACTAGGTTTTAGGTATAGAACATTAGTGTTTTACTTTCTTCTGGATAGGGCAACGACACTTATTACAGGTTGCGAGTGGTTTGTGCGTAACACGACCCTGCACAGGGATTTGAAATTAACCAAGGTCCTTGCTGATATCAACCAGCATTCGAGTCGTTACCACGCGGCTGAGGCATTATACGAAGCGGTTGGCAAACGTACTCTACAGAACACGTCCAGCAAGGAGGCTTAAAAGACGCAAACCGAGGGATCTTATTCTCCGACGCTGACGTACTCATTGTTTTAATTTAATTGTTAATTGTTTTGTTATCTGAGCATGACACACAGTGGCAATTCTTGAAGAATTATCCTGAAATCCGTATATTTTTAGTTTCACTGTTTGCGCTTCATCCATTTCAGCACGAGCAGCTATTTCTTGCATCGGTAGTACGTACCCAATTATGGAGATTTTGCATGGTACATTCACATTTGCCTTCAATTGAGATATTATTTCTGCCATAGTGAGATTTAGAGACAATTTTTTGAAAACCTTCGGATATGACTTTCCGAAGGTTTTCAAAAAATTTTCTCTAAATCCGGCATAGTTCGCAGAGCGGTCAACACGCAGTGATGGGCCACGACGCGTCATCTGTCATTGTCGACGGCGTTACGTCAAGAATGCGTCGACAATGTCATGAATGCGTCGACAATGTCATGAATGCGTCGACAATGTCATTAATGCGTCGACAATGTCGACTATCTAGACAATATGAAGAGTTGGTCTCCGCGCAGACAGCTTTTGAAAGAGATCAGTTCGATAAAAGAGGCGGTCGGACGATATCGATCGCGAAGATTCTCGAAGCCAAACTAAAAAAATACGATCGCGCCTTTGTCATCTTAAATAGAACTGTTAAAAATGAGTGGAAGAAAGAAAAACAAAGCTTTTGATGAACTAAAATATTTGTTAGTCAAAGTGAACAATAAACATGGTGCCTTTTGTACGAGCTGCAAAAAAAACATCCAGAACACCGCCGAAGCCCGATTAAGAGCACATAGGTAAATATTTAGTGCGTGTGTATGAAGGTTTTTTTTTTAATTTTTCTATAATTGTAACTCAAGGAATTTCTGCAAAATTCATGTGCAAGAAATTAGCTTTTATTTGAAAGATCAAAAAAACTTGTACATATATATTATTCATTAACAGTTAAAGATGTTTCAGAAGATGACGATAACGAATAAAATAAAAATGAATAAATTGTTCTTTGTTTAATAAAATGTATTATATTTTCTTTACTAAGCCTTTGTCGACATTGTCGACGTGTCGTCTTCAAACACTGTCGACATTCGATTGTCGACACGTAGACAATCGTGTAGTCTACACCGTGTAGTCTACGCGGCACATCACTGTCAACACGTAAGAAAAGTTCTCCCTCTGATGCTGGTTTCATCAAATTTCGTATGCAGCGAAGTTACAAAACGTCGACATCATTTACTGCGTCACAAGCACGTTCAAAATTCGTTAACCATTTTTTTGCATCACATGACTCAGCTCCTGCAAATGGAATAAGACTGCGTACGATGTTCCACGTATCACCACCAGCATTGCTAAGACTTTGTGTAATCCCAGCCAACAATTCCTTTTTGTGAGCTATTCTTATAGCATCGTCTAATTCTCCGAGTCTTCCTTATTAAAACCCTGCGATGTAATTTCCGTTATTTTGCAATTGTTCACCACTGTTGCGTCCAACTGTGATTTAGAAGTATATATAAAATTATGTTTTGATGCAATTATTGATAATTGACTAGATGTATGTTGAGCTCGTCGTGTGTGAGGTTGACGTTGCCGGCCCCTCTCACCAGCCGATGCTTCGCGGCCTTGACTGCCGCCTCCCACAGCCCTCCGAATTGCGGTGCTCTGGGTGGAATGAAGATCCACTCCACTCCTCTCTCCGCGGCGTAGTCCTGAAGCTCCTCCTTCTGCTTCTCGAACGCTGTTTGCAGATCCTTCAATACATTGGTCACTCCTACGAAATTGGTCGCAAGGTGAACAGCATTTGACGTGAAACAAACAAACACAGCGACATAAGCCTTTACTGGGGGTCTACCGCGCAATCTATAGCTTACATAAAATGGTCGACAAAAATCAACGTGCGTTTATTAGCCAAATTTTCTGCCTTCACAGTGCCATCAATGCTTTTGGGCCAGCGTGATAATTTTTAATGTGCAGATTGCGCACAAATATATTGACGAAAGTTTCGAGGCAACAAAAGAGGAAATTTCGCATCGTAGGGAATGTTATGTTATGTCAAGTAAAGGGTTACTTGAGAGTCAGACCAAAAGTTTACGCTGTCTATTTCAAATTTGGACAGAACAGGGGCAATTTGTTTCCACACAGTGCTTAGCAAATGCGCAGAGCACAACACAAGACGAGGAATAGTCTTAGTTGTCAACGGAGCGACTCTAGATTTTGCTGTTAGGAAACCTTTCTCTACTTCGTCTTAATACCGTGTACATACGTAGATGCAACATCCATAAGCATCACTAGAAGCGTCTGCAAAGCCATGAATTTCCAATTGATTGTATTGACTATTACAGACGTATTGAGACAGCTTTATTCTACTGAGATCGCATAAAGTATCTATAAACTGAATCCACTCTGTATAAAGATAAGCAGGCATCGTCTCGTCCCAATCTAGTTTCTCTTTCCATAATTTTTGCAGCAGAATTTTTGCTTTTGTGATAAGTGGATATAGCAATCCAAGGAGGACGAAAAGTCGAGAAGCAACTGACAAAATGTTGCGCTTCGTCGGCTTTATCAATATAAATTCATCTACCTAGAGATTGTATCTAAATTCTTCCGCACTCGGTACCCCGTATGCCGAGAGTCTTCACTGAGCTTGTCTTGTCGACCTTTAATACTTTTTCGCCCCCATCAGTGCACAACTTTGGATGATTAGAAGCTCATTTTGCGAATGGAAAACCTCCTGACAGTAATACTTCTTTAACTTGTTGGCAAATTTCTTGTAAACCTTTCTATGTGTCAGCGCCAGCAAGCATGTCATCTACATAAAAACAATCTTTTATGACAGCAGCTGTTACTGGATGGGATTGTAGTAATTTTCTGCTAATTCAAATAGGCATCTAATTGCCAAAAACGGTGCAGATGCTGTGCCATATGTTATAGTATTAAATATTAAGTCAGCAATATCAACTTGGCGATATATTTTGGAAATGTCGGCTGTTACAGCGAATTTATTTAATCTAAAATTGTAACGTTCGATGTGATAGTTGCAGAGGCCATTGCACATATAGGCCGCAGAGATCTGCCAACTGACACACTCGGGGAAGGAAGATAAGCGGACGGAATCCTCTTGTGCCTTTAGCTCTTCGGCGTGGGGTGAGTTGTTGCTTCATTCCTTCTACCCTATTTACATAAACATTTATTTTATAGGATTCCTACAGAAACTACCGATGGGAGCGATCTCCCGAAACACAAGAAAAATCAACTGACTGCAAAATCAGCCGGAACTCAAAGAACCGGATCAGGACAATTATAAAAGAGAAGACTGCAACTATATTTATAAATGGCGGTGTCTAAGATGTTATTCGACGCCGCGGTCTCTACTCACCCTACCATAATCTTAAGAAAATTATTGTATCTACAGATACCCTACTAAAGATCCGACTGTTAACTTAAGTTGCCATGTCTACCCAGGAAATTATATAAATTTAGTAACTCATGTTAAATTCAATAATTATTCACAATTTATTCTTATATATAATTGACCCAACAGGGCAAGCATTAAACTGCCAATTCAAATTCAAATTTATATCGTATAACATTATTTGTATTCTATAAACTAAATCATCGCAACAGCTCTAGTATTTATCGCCACCATTAATATATGTGTATGTCGCTATGTGTATGTCGCTACTTAAGGCGTATCGATATTTTAGCAGCAAGAGTTTAATAGAATAATTAAGAATAAAAAAAAACTTTGTCCTGTAACTATCAACAATGTACTAAAATATATGAATTATTTATAAATATATGATTGCATATGCTCTATGTTTTGGTTAGATTTTTTTTTTTTTTTTTGGTATTTAATTGGGCCAGGAACAGGGCACATTATTATCGATGGGTATATCGAAATTGAACGGACTTAGTTTGCCATCAATAGGCTTTCATATAATTCAAACAGACAACAGCAAAGAGGTACGTATTTTTTTTCTATGTTTGGTTTTGTGTATAAAATATATCAGTATTAGTTGAAGACTATATTGTTAATAATTGTTCCCTTTTTTTTTCCTTTTCAATTTTTCACTCTATGGAGCATGGCCAATTTAAAGGATAATTATTCTATATATATGTAAGTCACAAAAAAAATACTCATGCATGGCAGAGGTGCCTGCAGTGAGACTGCACAATTCTTTTCGGGATATTTTTGTTTTGTTTTTGTTGTGTTTGTTTTCTAAATGAGTTGGTGTTGTAGTACTCACACGTTTGCAGTTGATGTAGTTGATGTGCTAGAAAGCTTACTATTTAAAGGGGACATACATATATAGAATTCTTATCCTATGGCAATTGGGATACCAATTTAACAAATTTTCTGATTTAGATTTCTTTCATATTTTGTTTGTTGTAAAAATAATATTTTTTTGTTTTTTGAATTTATAATGTATCGCTCTTTGTTGTTTACTCTATTTTTCTTTGTTTGTTTTGGTCTACGAAGAGACACCTATAACTTAAAAGTTTCAATTTATTTTTCTTTTGTACCAGGCCCTATTCTTTTCTTGCTTCAGGTTGGATAATTATACAATTAAAAAAAATATGCTTTTTGTTTTCTGGTGATGATCCCGGCTCCGGTGTTTGACAGAATTTCGGCGGAGAGAAGTATCCCTCGGTTCAGACTACGCCGACGCTGTTTCCTTTGGCGCAAATAGGGACGCCTCGCTGACTCAGAGCCTTGTAGCGCAAGCTCGGCCGCGGAGGGAATGGAGGACAGCGACGCTGCGAGTAGCTGGCGGTATATAAAGCCGTAGTCAAAAAAATTGGAGTCCAGCGCGTTGCGCAGGCGTGTTTGGCAATATGGCCAACTCAATCTGCCTATAGATTGAGGCAACAACGAAACGAAGCAGCTACACTGTGGAAAAACTATCCGTTAATACTAACTCTGTAGAGCTGGTCAGTATTCTGACATACCTGGGTGTAAAAAAAACATCCAAGGGATTGTTTAAATATGCCTTTTTACCCACGCATTGAGGTAGGAGGCGAAGGTGTTGGCAAACACTGCTTTATCGGCCGAAGACAATTCGTTAATTTAATTTAATTAACGGCTGATGCACTTGTTATTTTCACTACTGCACTGAACTCAGCTACACTGCGCTGGACTTGTTATGTACGGGTAACCACAATTGAAAAGAACGAGAAAACCTCGTGTGAGCCTTTTATACTGAAAATTTCCAACAAAATTTCAGCTTCTTCTTATTAATTTTGTTTTTGGAAATTATTCGGAGTTGGTGAAGTTGGGTGTGCTTTGATCAGCTGATTACTCCCCCAGGGATTAATCATCATCAGCATTAAGTCAAGGTCAGCCCCTAAGTATACCGTACCCAAACCTCAAGGTCCCGTGTCCCAAAATTAATTAATATGCACTGCTTGCTTAGCTCTGAGACCTTGTGGTCTAACAACAATAATTAGAAAATAAGAATAATTAGTGTCATCTATTATTAAATCTGTAGTATATAAATTGCTGTATTTATACTTATACTTATACTTATTTTTTCCATGTTACGATTATTTTGGAGTGAAATAAATTTACACGTATCCGCATGGATGAAAGATTCATAATTTATTTTTATTATAATATGGGGTTTGTTTATTCATTTTTTTACGTTCCCATATTTCTTAGTATTTTTACTAACTAATTAAATGTATTTCTTAAGTCAATTATTATTTGCCTTAATTAATACTAGGTGCGGACTGCTTGCGCAGTAGGTTTTAATTTCTCCTGATTCACCCTGTGAATTATCGGAAAAACAATCTGGCAACCCGGTGAATTGTCTGAAATTATGACAACCCTGCGTGGCGCGGCCAACTTCGTGTTATTTTGATTCCACAATTGGAATAATAAAATTTTTATTATGGCCTTCTGCCCTTATTTAAGCTTATTTACAAGCTTATTTAAGACAAAAAAAAACTATTTTGGATGAGCCAAGCGCCTCTGACGAGAGTGGACCTATGACGGGCGTGCGTGCCAAGGCAGGAATTCACAAGATGTCAGAAATTAATAAAGGTATGCCGTGAATTCACTGAACTTCCCATATATTCATAAAAGTTTCTTTTTTTTTCAGCTTAATTTGGTTTGTATATGGTGCGTTGGCCAGTGTTTTAACACGAAAGGCCTCCGCGCAGAATCGGGACAGAGGATTTTGGTGCGCAGAGCGTTTGCAAATAAGGCAAATCGCCGCCACGGAAATCCACCAACGTTTCATGCCTGTATGTACATAGGTACATATATGGATATGGCCGTGGATAATTATGCGCCTTATGGCAAATGACCAAGTTGTCATCACCGAGGGAAAATTAAATAGTATCGCACGTAACTACACCTTATGCCCATTTTTACATTTTTCTTTTCTAATTCTAAATGTACGATTCTTTTTCATGCCTACGCAATTGTGAATATGCCTCTGTATACATACATTTATGTACATACATTGAGGGTACATATTGACCCAATTGCTGAACCGTAAGTACGGCATAGCCGCAATGCTTTTATTATTGTCTGGACGAGTTACCTTTATCATAGGCAATTGATTAGCATCGTTGTCAGCCGGGGTGTAGCATACTAGGACAAAGCTGGTGATAGCACAGTTCAATGGAACGCTCTAATAGGGCGGGACATTACACCACCCGATAATATTCCTTTCTTCTTAGAATGCAATATTAGCGGGAATTAGATACGTATATCTTTGGCGTGAAATGTACCTATTTCTTTTCCTTGTAAGTTTTCTAGTTTGTAATAGCAATTCCCTAGCTTTTGCCGGACTCTACATTTTAGAAACTGAGGACCCAATTTCGCGTTAAAGTTTTGCGAGAACTTGCTTTGCGCAAAACTACGACAGTACACTTCTTGTCCTTCTTTAAAAGAAACAGGCTTCGCTCTTAAATTATACTGGGTGACATTACGATCGTACGCACGGCGTATATTAGCTTGTATGTCCTTTCTTAAAAGTGCTAGATTATCTGATCTCGATATGGGCACTAATGGCTCCTCAAGCAGAGATAATTCTTTTAAAAGTTTATAATCTGAGCCATGAGTAATCATATCCAGACCAAATAATGCACGATAGGGGGAACATCCAAGAGATTGATGCAGGGCAGATCTGAGTGAACATGAAATGCTTGCGAGATGCATATCCCACTCGCGTTGATCGTGTTTTAAATATGATCTCACCGCAGCCAATAAAGAACGATTTACTCGCTCGGCAGCATTACTCTGCGGAGAGTACGGAGAGTACTGATCTACTATATACGTGATTGATACCTAATTCGGTAAGAAACGCGTTAAATTCGGCTGCCTTAAACTGACTACCATTATCGCTGATTATTGTTTCGGGTACGCCAAAACAATGAAAGATGTGGTGCAGCAAGAAATCTTGTATGGCCACTGCAGTACATTTTTTCAGCGGCTGAAGCCAATGAAATTTGCTGAAGTGGTCAAGAACAATAAGCAACCCCACATGACCTTGTTTGCTCCGCGGATATGGTCCTAATAAGTCAATATATAATCGTTGAAATGGGCGACAAGAGGGTACATGGGCTCCCATAGGTGGACGAAGGTTATAGTTCGGTGATTTGCTTTGCTTGCATACATCACACGCACGTATATAGTCTCGTACATCCTTGGATAGTCCAGGCCAAAACAGATGACGGCGTAACTTCTCAATTGTCTTTTGCATGCCCGCATGAGCAGAAGTAAGACTGTCATGAGCTTGTTGCAGAGTCTCTGAACGCAGACTCTCTGGAACCCAGAGTTTCCATGAAAGTTTGTCTTGCGCCTTGTCTCCTTCGGCATGTTCGGTTCGGCAGTATAAATACTGATCTACTAGCTTTATGTCGGGGAATTTTAACTGGTTTTTGCTGTAGTGTTCTTTTAATTTTACATATGCATCCTCTTCGAAGGCTGGTGATTGGAAATCAATCACTGGACTCATGTCTAGAGCTGCAATTTCAGCTTCGGGGAGCCTAGACAAAGCATCTGGAACGATGTAATCTTTTCCTTTCCTGTGCGAGAAGGAAAATTTAAATTGTTGTAGCCGGAAAATCCAACGTGCCAGTCTACCAGCAACATTTTGTTGGCGCATGAGCCAAAGGAGACTGGAATGATCTGTCACAACTTCGAATTCTTGCAATTCTAAATAGCAACGAAACTTTTCAATCGCTAATATAACAGCTAGACACTCTCGTTCAGTCACGCTGTAATTTCTCTGAGCTCGACTTAGCTTTTTCGACATAAACGCAATAGGCCGTTCGGATTGGTCATCTGCCAGCTGCACTAGCACGGCCCCAATGCCAAAGTCACTTGCATCACAATGAAGATACAATTTCTTACTAAAATCGGGATTGATAAGTATTGGAGCCAATGTCAACACTTGTTTTAGTTTGTCCATGGCCACTTGAGCATCCGTCGTCCATTCAAACTTCTTCTTCTTTGATAACAAGTCCGTAATCGGACACGTCAAATCAGAGAAACTGGGAATGAATCGACGGTACCACCCACAAACGCCTAAAAATCCTCGAATTTGTTTTAAATTCTTTGGCGGCGGCCAATTCACAATTCAAGAAACTTTAGCGGGGTCCGTGCAGATGCCACCGCTACCAATAACGTAACCTAAATACGTTATGCTGGTTACACAGAATTGACTTTTAGCCAAGTTAAGAGTTAAATTAGCTTTTCGAAATTGTTCTGCCAGTCGAATTAGAATTGCAAGATGAGTTGTGAAATTATCCGACACAACACACAGATCGTCTAGGTACCCGAAAACACAATAGCGCAAATCAGGTGGTATTATCTGATCCATGAGCCGGCACATTGTATAAGGCGCGTTGCATAACCCGAATGGCATCACTTTGAATTGATATAAGGGTCGGCCAGGGACGCTAAATGCAGTTAAAGCTTTCCGAATCCTCGATCAGCTGAATTTGCCAGTAAGCGTCTTTGAGGTCTAGTTTGGTAATAATGTTGGCCTTCGGAAGTCGAGAAAATATTCCATCGATGCTGGGTAAAGGATATGCATCCTTTTTAGTGGCGTCATTGAGCTTACCCGCGTCTAAGCACAGCCTAACTTTATTCGGTTTTACAACCATTTGCATGGGAGAGCTCCATGGACTCGAAGAAGGCTCAATGACATCCAACTCAAGCATACGATCAATTTCTTCGTAGAGTAGTTTTTCTACTGCCGGACTAACTGGATAAAACCGCTGTTTACAGGGTTTCGCGTTTCCAATATCAATATGATGCTCAATCAAAGAGGTTCGACCTAAGGTTTCAGCTACCTTTGGAAAAAGGTCCTTCACAACCGATAATTGTTGGACCTGACAAGGAATCATTGGATATGCATTGTCTATCGTAGATTCTTCTGTCCCCTTGCATGCCTCTAGTGAGTTAATTATATTGGGAGCGAGCTCAAAAGCTTTCCAGAAATCATGGCCTAAAATCAATCTCTTTTTTAAACTAGGAATTATATATAACTTTATACCTCTAGATTCATCTTTATAACGCATTTCAATTTTAAGTACACCTATTATTTTCTGAGTTTCGCCACCTGCTGTTTATGCGCTCGATTGCACGGATTTGTATTGCGGACAACTTGAAAAGTCTAGCAAGGCCAGATCTGCTCCTATGCAACTTATGTTTGCACCGGTATCTAATAACCCTAATTCGGTAAATTCCAAAAATGACACTTCTGCATAACTGCGCAGATCGTTTTCACAATTAAAGATTGAAGACAACTGTAAACTTCGGTTTCGTTTAACTTCAGCGTAATAATTTTTTAGTCTTAAAATGTGTTTACTAGGCTTAGAACTATTGTCACTAAAAATACGACGTCTAACGTCATTATAATTTCTTAATCGTTCTACATATGAACGCTCATGCAACGGAATTTCTACTGCGGCTGGTTCATTAGTATCTGGTATGGCAGACAGCGTAGATGTGGAGAATTTGTTTTCTAATTCGCATTTTGTGGTGTTGGGGGAATCCTGTTGGTGTTGGAAGCCCCCGCCCGTCGGTTTTCCGATTTCTTGGCAATACAATGTTGGCATTGTGGTTTATAAATATTTGGCTTTCCACAGCCATAACAAAATACTCGACGTGCAGCCAAGCAATTTTCCCAACAATGCCCTATCTCCTCGCAATTCCAGCACTTGCACTTTGCATAAGAAATATGCACTGCGTCAACTTCTGCATCTTCGAGCGGATTTTCATCTGCAAGGGTACCTTCGTCTTCTACAATGCAGACTTGTCGACGAACTATTGGTACGTTTTGTTTAGCCGAAGACGCATATCTACAATGGATTTCCATGGATAAGTTTTCACTCATCTGCACTAGTCTACGCAAGTGACCTACAGAATGTACTGGCTGGTACAATAACTTCCGTCTTGTTTCAGGAAGAAGATTGCTTTTTAAAATTTCCACAAGTTCTTCTTCTTCTACTCTTATAGAGGCCTTATCAATAAGAGCTGCTACTTCCTCATAGAAGGATGAGAATGAGTCTTTATACTGCTGCCGCAAAGATGCACACATATTTGTCCACCTAATTTGCGACACCTGTTTATGGTATCTCCAATACCACGCTCGCGCTTTTCCGGTGAATAGAACATGCATGTGCCTGCACATAATTGCAAAATCACTGTCCAGGGTTTCATTAGTAAGAGCCGTTATTCGATAAATAAATTCCTCCACTCCTAGTCCGTCAACGGATCCATCAAAATGGACACCCCATTTTTGCATAATATCGACTGTCTATCGAGACTGCACGGAGGAAACATTGGAAGCTGGCGTGTCCCGTAAAACAGATGCAGCTGGAGGATCACGTTGCTGAGGTTGTCCCTGGATTGCCAAGGATGACATGACCCTTGTGATCGTCTGCTCGATCATACCCTGGATAAGGGTGTAATCTACTGTCTGGCTACGACGACTATTCGCGGCACGAACTGGTCTGCTTACTCGGGGTCTACCTCTAGCCGGTATTGCGGCTGCAACTTCACCCTGATTGGTGCTCTGACTAGCATCTAGCGCCGACGAATTGGCTCCAGTTGGATTTTCTACTGGCTCTGGATGAGCGACTGGATTCGACTGTTCTGCCCTAGCCATGGTTTTAGCTAGGTTCCTCGTGGTCATGCTGCGCACCGGTGGACCCGTTTTAGCTGGTGCTGGCTGAGGTCAGATTGGAGAATAATTTCCTACTACAACTCGCAGCTCATCTCTATTTATTGCGACACCGCATGTAAAACATAGTGAATTTTCACTCAACCATGCATCTACACAATTTTTGTGAAAGACATGCCTACACGACAGTAAATAACATGGATGTGTATTATCCATAACAGTAGCACATAGTGCACAAAGGTTTTCGGATCGTTCCGATGAAGCATGCGGCGGTGTATTAATTACTGGCATTGTAAAAGATATATATTCAATAAATTATTCCTGGGATTGACAAATGGCAACAAAAAAATAGTCGTATTTATAATATATAGATTGCAGTCCATGTAAATTAAATAAATTAACCGGGATATTGAAACTAAACTTAAAATGATTTTACTCATGCCGATTATTAATATTCGTTTTAGGCTTCCGATTGGCACGCAAGGCCATGCACCACTTAAACGAGTTCCTAAACGGATTGACTAAATTGAATACTAAAACTAACATAAGAATTAATTATCATTTTAATTAAGTATTTGAAATAATCCACTCAACATGTAGAAATTAGAAAATAATACCTTCCAGCAGAACAGTCGAGTACTTGTATCCGTGCTGAGCCAAATACGCAGTATTCTACTAAACTATTTTACTGCAATTTACTATCTTCCTCTTTTTACTCTTGAATCAAACTATTTTCAAAAACGAAGAAAAAACGAGCATTTGTTTGTGAAAAGAGAAAATAATTTCTATATTAGATATAGACCTTATTATTCTCATTAACTCTAGCTTTAATTATCCATTCATGTTCTTGTCTGTTATTCAATACCGAATAATTCAGATTCGTAGATTTGATATAGATAATTTAAATATATCGCATATACTGCGGTATTCAGACCTTTACGATCTAACTTACTTCAACAGCTATGTTCGATATTAACAAGGAAATGTATTCACAAACTTGCGGGAGCTTTATATTTTAATTAATTTGTTTGCCTTTTTGAAACTAACTAATATGTTACTAGTTTTTTTTCAATTTTCATGTGACTGATATGCAGCAACACTGCTTGCAACAATAAGCATCCAGCAGCAGCTTCTCATTTCGTCCACACTTCATTTCAAAAAGGACCTCTAGAACTGGACAAATTAACGTTATGGATTAGATGTTATTATCCATTTTTATATAAGCTGCCCCACGTTTTGGGCGCCAAAAAGTATATGTAATGTTCGATGTGATAGTTGCAGAGGCCATTGCACATATAGGCCGCAGAGATCTGCCAACTGACACACTCGGGGAAGGAAGATAAGCGGACGGAATCCTCTTGTGCCTTTAGCTCTTCGGCGTGGGGTGAGTTGTTGCTTCATTCCTTCTACCCTATTTACATAAACATTTATTTTATAGGATTCCTACAGAAACTACCGATGGGAGCGATCTCCCGAAACACAAGAAAAATCAACTGACTGCAAAATCAGCCGGAACTCAAAGAACCGGATCAGGACAATTATAAAAGAGAAGACTGCAACTATATTTATAAATGGCGGTGTCTAAGATGTTATTCGACGCCGCGGTCTCTACTCACCCTACCATAATCTTAAGAAAATTATTGTATCTACAGATACCCTACTAAAGATCCGACTGTTAACTTAAGTTGCCATGTCTACCCAGGAAATTATATAAATTTAGTAACTCATGTTAAATTCAATAATTATTCACAATTTATTCTTATATATAATTGACCCAACAGGGCAAGCATTAAACTGCCAATTCAAATTCAAATTTATATCGTATAACATTATTTGTATTCTATAAACTAAATCATCGCAACAGCTCTAGTATTTATCGCCACCATTAATATATGTGTATGTCGCTATGTGTATGTCGCTACTTAAGGCGTATCGATATTTTAGCAGCAAGAGTTTAATAGAATAATTAAGAATAAAAAAAAACTTTGTCCTGTAACTATCAACAATGTACTAAAATATATGAATTATTTATAAATATATGATTGCATATGCTCTATGTTTTGGTTAGATTTTTTTTTTTTGTTTTGGTATTTAATTGGGCCAGGAACAGGGCACATTATTATCGATGGGTATATCGAAATTGAACGGACTTAGTTTGCCATCAATAGGCTTTCATATAATTCAAACAGACAACAGCAAAGAGGTACGTATTTTTTTCTATGTTTGGTTTTGTGTATAAAAATATATCAGTATTAGTTGAAGACTATATTGTTAATAATTGTTCCCTTTTTTTTTCCTTTTCAATTTTTCACTCTATGGAGCATGGCCAATTTAAAGGATAATTATTCTATATATATGTAAGTCACAAAAAAAATACTCATGCATGGCAGAGGTGCCTGCAGTGAGACTGCACAATTCTTTTCGGGATATTTTTGTTTTGTTTTTGTTGTGTTTGTTTTCTAAATGAGTTGGTGTTGTAGTACTCACACGTTTGCAGCAACTCCAGCGTTGAAAGGCCTTCCAGCGGTGTAGTTGATGTGCTAGAAAGCTTACTATTTAAAGGGGACATACATATATAGAATTCTTATCCTATGGCAATTGGGATACCAATTTAACAAATTTTCTGATTTAGATTTCTTTCATATTTTGTTTGTTGTAAAAATAATATTTTTTTGTTTTTTGAATTTATAATGAATCGCTCTTTGTTGTTTACTCTATTTTTCTTTGTTTGTTTTGGTCTACGAAGAGACACCTATAACTTAAAAGTTTCAATTTATTTTTCTTTTGTACCAGGCCCTATTCTTTTCTTGCTTCAGGTTGGATAATTATACAATTAAAAAAAATGCTTTTTGTTTTCTGGTGATGATCCCGGCTCCGGTGTTTGAATCCAATTAAAGCACAATTTTCAATGCGAGTTTTTATAAATATCCGAAAATAAATAAGTTAGACAGACAGATAGAATCTATCTATGACTGCAGATTGCAGAAATTAATTAATTTGGGGAACATTTAAGTTGCGCAGAACATCTCAAGTCGACTCGTAGGTCACCAAAATTTAACTTTTTAAGAACAACTAGCCCCATTACATTTGCAGTAGCCTCCCCTTGGTGTTCCCTAGGTACTGATTATTTTTGATAATCGGTGGAAAATTCGAGCGGCGATTCTATTCTGTTATTTACAAACTTTTTTTACGGTATACTAAGATAATCCATGGCCTTATACAGTCAGCACCTGACTGTAGCGTTTGTATTTTTATACCCTTCGACCATTGAAAATGGTCAAAAAAGGGTATACTAACTTTGTGCAAATGTATGTAACAGGCAGAAGGAGGCATGGGAGACCCCACAAAGTATATATATTCTTGCTCAGGATCACTAGCCGAGTCGATTGAGCCATGTCTGTCTGTCTGTCCGGATGTCCGGATGACCAGATGAACACACAGATCTCAGCTATTATAAGAGCTAGAGACACCAAATTTTGCATGAAGGTTTCTGTGTACCAGGCGCAGATGAAGTTTATTTCAAATGTTGGGTGCCACGCCCACCGCCCCCGCAAATCAATAATTTAATCTTTAAAGTCAACTTGTCAGCGGCGTATAAAAGACACAACTTTCCTACTATGACATATACAATCCTGATTAAAATATCTACGTATCCTCCAAATTTCAATTCGATCGGACAATAAACACAGAAGTTATTTAAGAAAGTATGAGCGTTACAACAAGTGCCTGTGTCAGCTAATAAGGGAGGGGGGCGAGCGCGAAGCGCGAGCTTTATTAGATCTGTTACTGACAAGAATAATTTGATGGCATGTGTCTGTATGTATGTATGTACATACATATATGTGTATGAATTTAACAAATAACAATATGTGTACATATGTAAGTTAACAAGTGTTAACGACAAGCCGCCCGCTAGACACCAAATTCTACGTAACATGCGTTCCGAGTCCCTTGACTCTGTGCAACCGGAGATCTTGCACGAGGCGCAAAGTCAGCGGAACGAGCCGTGGGACCAGCGACTCTGCAGAGTTACGGCACGAGGCGTAGAGTCAGCAGAACGAACCGTGGGACCAGCGACTCTGCAGAATTACGACGGCGGCAGAGGTCCGCGTAACAACCGCGGCGACGTTAGGGTCTACTTTATAAGCTCATTATTTGTCTTTGTATGGTCAGTTCTTTAATCCAGCTAAAACCTTACGGACGTTTCGGTCCATAATAAACATTGTAAAACTACTTCACTGTTTTACTCTTACGGTACGGTACGTGGGCAAGTCCATGCCGCGTTGTCTTAATTTCAGCTTAGACTCGTATCCGATAGTGCACAGTTGTCGGCCCTGCCCGACAACGCGAATCTCAAACGATCGCTTCAGTGTTTCTTAGCGTGGGCGCATACCTGCCGCGCAATTAAAAGAAAACCACATCAAGTGCACCGCCCATCGCGACAGTTCGTCGCGACTGGAATCCACTCCTGACGCACCCGTCAAGTGGAGGACCTTCGAGGGAGTTTTCTGGCATCTGACGACATCACCGTCGCAGGACTACGAGTGAGCGCATACCTGCTGCTCGAAGGCCACCACTCTTCAAGCTGCCCGCAGCCATCCTGCCGCAGCCAACGAGGGACCGCGCTCTACTTCCAAATATTACTGGCGCCCAACATTTTGAAGAACCCCACGGAATTAGTTTAGTCTCAGAGATGTTCATGTAAGTGGAAAACTTATTCATTATCGCCTCAGAGTAGGGAACTAAAATCAATAAATAAGAATTGATTTCGATAATAGTGGTTGCAATCGTAGCATATCTAAATTTTCTTTTCATATAAAATCAAAATTAATAATAAAAAAAATAGAAAAAAGCCACAGTCGCGCTGCACGCGACAGTGGGATACCCTTCGACCTACGTTCCTATGTATGTACAAATATACATATGCACATGCTTTTAAATTATTGCCGACAGATGGCGCTTGCGCTTTGCGCTCGCCCGCCTCCCTTGTTAGCTGATACAAGCACTTGGTTTTATGCTCATACTTTCTTAAATAACTTCTGTGTTTATTGTCGGATCGGATTGCAATTTCGAGAATACGTAGATATTTTAATGAGCTTAGTATATGTTAAAGTCAGAAAGTTGTATCTTCTATACAGCGCTTACAAATTAAGTTCAAAAATTAAATTATTGATTTGCGGGGGCGGTGGGCGTGGCACCTAACATTTGAAATAAACTTGATCAGCTTATAGTACACAGGAGTCTTTCTGCCAAATTTGGTAACTCTAGCTTTTATAATAGCTGAGATCTGTGCGTTCACACAGACAGACGGACAGACGGACAGACGGACAGACGGACAGACAGACAGACATGGCTCAATCGACTCGGCTTGTGATCCTGAGCAAGAATATATATACTTTATGGGGTCTCCGACGCCTCCTTCTGCCTGTTACATACATTTGCACAAAGTTAGTATACCCTTTTTTGACCATTTTCAATGGTCGAAGGGTATAATAATAGTGGATAAAGTAAAATTCAGTTTCATTCTGTGAAGATTGTCGCTGTCGGTCCAATCAAAGTATTGTGTCAGCACATTCTCACGCTGCACCTCTCTGTTGGGTTGCATTGATATCAAGTGTCGCACAGTGAAAAATTGACGCGCAATCAGACAAACCGATTGCGGGGTCTGAACGTCCGCTTGGCTTTTACTTCTGTTGTTATTTGTGTCTCGTACAACCATCCGCTGTCCTGTTTTTTTTTCTCCTCCCCTGCCGTTAATTTTGTTTTGACTCAGCTCAAGTCTGATTAGCTTTGGGTATATGAGTGAGTTGAGTAACGACGAACTGCTAGACCGTCTAAATAACGAGGTATTGACGAGGAAGCTAGCCGGACAGAATCGCAACATGAACGCAGAAGACATTCAGCGAATTATCACAGCTGCTGTATCAGCTGCTTTAGAGCAGCAGAGGATAGGCTTTGAGGGCAGACTACAGCAGTTAACTGATCAGCTTCAGGCCACAGCTGTGTCCACACCCGAGATAAAAATCTACGAGCCGATCCAAGTCGTACAGGGCAGGGAATGTAATGAATGCCTAGACGCGGTAAAATCACTCCCAGAATTCAATGGGTCGCAGGAACAGTATGTCTCATGGAGACAAGCGGCCATGGCTGCCTACGAACTTTTCAAACCCCATGAAGGCAGCTCTAGGCATTACCAGGCTGTTCTTATAATTCGGAACCGAATTAGGGGATCAGCCGATGCGGCTCTAGCTTCGTTCAACACTGTTTTGAATTTCGACGCTATCATCGCCCGACTTGACTTCACGTACTCGGACAAACGCCCATTGCATTTGCTGGAGCAAGAGCTCGCAACACTTAGGCAGGGTCCACTGTCCATCATTCAATTCTACGAGGAGGTTAAGAAGAAGCTCACACTCCTAACAAATAAAACGACCATGACCCATGAAGCGAGCCAAGCACGCTACATGAACGAGAAACACAGGGCTGACGCACTTCGAGTGTTTGTGTCAGGTCTACGACGAAATCTCACTGACGTTCTTTTTGCGGCTCAGCCTAGAGACCTACCCTCGGCCTTAGCCATGGCACAGGAAATAGAGTCAAATCATGATAGGCATGCGTTTGCGGCTCAGTACGCCAGATCATTAGAGGACAAGGCTACCAGACAGAACCAAGGCCGCTCCAATCAACGACAGGCGGAGTCTGGGAAGAACCCTTACTTCTCTAGGGAACAGGGAGTCCGTCCGAATGATAGGAAGCAAGACCAGGTTGAGAAAATGGAGGTGGATTCGTCCTCCAGGTTCCGACAACCAACTAACTTTCAACGGCAAGCTGCCTCAGGGCCAAATCAAACACCGTCACCGGCTTTCGGCGGTAACCAGCAGCAGAGTAATCAAAAAAGACCAGCAAGTTCTCAGAGAGTATCCGATTTCAGGCGGCAGAGGGTAAACCATCTGCGTCAAGAAGATCAGGAGGAGGCCGAGTATGAGGAGCAATATGCTCAGGCCGCTGAAGAGGTCGCTGATGAAATAGAGGCAGACAACGAGTCGGAATATGAGACTGATGCTCTCAATTTTTTAGCGGAGTATCCCTGCTCCCGTTCGTCCAACGAACAGTAGCAGGGAAAACGTTAAAATTTTTAATCGATACCGGGGCTTCAAAAAGCTACTTAAGACCAGACCTAAACATAGCTCCCCCCGTTCCAGTGAAGACCCCATTCGTAGTGAAGTCCATTCATGGCTTCAACAACATCAGTTACAAGAGTTTCCTTAATATATTCGGTGTCACCAGCCCATTCTTTCATGTACCCGGACTTACCACGTTTGACGGAATAATTGGGTTTGATCAGCTTTCACAAGTTAATGCAACCCTCGACTTAAAAGATAACCTTATTCGATTCAACGGTGGATCTGAACCTCTAAAGTTCATCAGATGTGCCCAGGTTAACTTTACTAAGGTAGACGACATTGAAGTTCCTCCCAACGTTCGGGAGAGCTTCCTTCAGATGATGTCTACGGGCTTGAAGGCTTTTGCGGATCCCAGTAGAAAACTTCCCTTCAACACCAATGTTGTGGCAACAATTCGGACTGAGGATGATGAGCCGGTTTATTCAAAAATGTACGCGTTTCCCATGGGTGCAGCCGACTTTGTTAACCAAGAAATCGAAGAGCTGTTAAGTCACGGCATCATTCGACCCTCCAGGTCCCCTTACAACAACCCCATATGGGTTGTTGGAAAGAAAGGCTCCGATCTTTCGGGCTCGCCTAACAAACGCTTGGTCATCGACTTCAGGAAACTTAACTCAAAGACCATAGCAGACAAGTACCCGATGCCAAGCATCAGCATGATTCTATCAAACTTAGGGAAGGCTAAATATTTCACAACTTTGGACCTAAAATCTGGCTATCACCAGATCATGTTGGCGGAACAGGATAGGGAAAAGACATCTTTTTCGGTAAACGGTGGCAAGTACGAGTTCTGCCGTCTACCCTTTGGCCTCAAAAACGCGTCAAGCATTTTTCAGAGAGCTATTGATGATGTCTTGCGGGACTTTATTGGAAAGACTTGTTACGTTTATGTTGACGACGTAATTGTTTTCTCCCAAAATGAAGTGGAACACGTCTCTCACGTCGGCCAGGTTTTAAAGAGCCTCTATGACGCGAACATGAGGGTGTCCAAACAAAAGTCCCAATTCTTTAAAGAAGAAGTTGAGTTTCTCGGCTTCGTCGTAACAAAAGAGGGCACCAAGACAAGCACAGAAAAAGTGAGGGCAATCAAAGAATTCAAGCAGCCAAGTAACCTGTTTGAATTGAGATCCTTTGGGGCTCGCCAGCTACTACAGGTGCTTTATTAAGGACTTCGCAGCAATAGCGAGGCCTCTAACTGCCATTCTAAAAGGCGAGGGCGGAAAGGTCAGCAAATACCGCTCGAAGAACATTCCTGTGGTCTTTGATGAGATGCAGCTAAACGCATTTGACAAACTCAGAAATGTGCTTGCATCAGAGGACGTGGTCCTCCAATACCCAGATTTTTCAAAACCATTCGACCTTACCACCGATGCTTCGTCATTTGGTATAGGCGCGGTCCTATCCCAGGGCAACAGACCAATCACAATGATCTCTCGAACCTTAAAGGACAGAGAGGTCAACTATGCCACGAACGAAAGGGAGTTACTGGCAATTGTTTGGTCTTTGGACACTCTTCGCCATTACCTATATGGTAAAAGCGACATTAACATCTACACAGATCATCAGCCTTTGATTTACGCAGTGTCCGATCGCAATCCCAATTCCAAAATCAAGAGGTGGAAAGCCCGTATAGAGGAAAGCGGGGCTAAAGTCCTATACAAACCAGGCAAGGAGAATTTTGTAGCGGACGCTTTGTCTCGGCAAAACGTCAACGCACTGCAGGACTCAAGCCAATCGACTGCGGCCACGGCTCACAGTGAGATCTCTCTAACCAATGTGATTGAGGCCACTGATAAACCGTTAAACTGCTTCAGGAACCAGGTGATTCTTGAAGAGTCATCTGCAGACTCAAAGCGTACCTTCGTTCTATTTGGCACCAAGTCTCGCCACCAGATCACCTTTAACCACTGGGAAAAACTTCTCGACACGGTTAGGGATGTAATTAAGCCAGACGTTGTGAATGCCATTCACTGCGAGCTGCCCGTCTTAGCGCGCATTCAGGATGACTTGGTTAGGCTATTTCCTGCAACAAGGTTTTGGTACTGCAAAAAACGGGTGACGGACGTTACCAACAAAGACGAACAAAGGGAGATTACAGTCTCGGAGCATAACAGGGCGCATAGGGCAGCCCAGGAGAATGTCAAGCAAATTCTGCTTGACTACTATTTTCCGAAAATGGGCAAGATTGCGGCTGAAGTGGTTGCAAACTGCAAGGTATGCGACAAGGCGAAGTATGATAGACACCCGAAAAAACAAGAACTGGGGGTCACGCCCATCCCTACACGCGTAGGGGAAATCATTCACATAGATATTTTCTCAACTGCGGGAAAACACTTCCTAACAGCGGTTGATAAGTTTTCCAAGTTCGCTCTGGTCCAGCCAATAGCCTCGCGAACTATTGTAGATGTGAAAATACCCATACTTCAACTGGTGAACGTCTTTCCTGAGATAAAAGTTGTGTATTGCGACAATGAACCTTCTTTCAACTCAGACACGATTCGATCGATGTTGAAAAACCAGTACGACATTGACATAGTAAATGCCCCGCCCCTACATAGTACTTCCAATGGGCAGGTGGAAAGGTTCCACAGCACACTAACAGAGATCGCTAGATGTCTGAAGCTGCAAAGGTCAACAAACGACATAGTAGAGCTCTTTCTTCAGGCAACTATTGAATATAATAGGACCTTTCACTCCGTGACCAGGGCGAGACCAATTGAGATCGTCCATACTGCTAAGCTCGCACCAGAGATCTTCGCGAGGCTCGAAAGAGCTCAGCAAGAGCAGTTGGATAGAAACAATCCCTCTCGCCAAAATACGATATTCGACGTAGGGGAGAAGGTGTTAGTAAAGGCTAACAAAAGGCTAGGGGACAAGGTTACGCCACTGTACGCAGAACAAAAGGTAGAAGCAGACTTGGGAACAACTGTTCTCATTAAAGGGAGGGTGGTCCATAAGGACAATCTCCGTTAGAGCTTTTCACTTAGTGGCACCAGACGGGCTTGATAGCTTCTCATTCAAATTCCAGACACTTCTGCCTCTTATCTTTGCTTGGATGGGCCCCCTGGACGAACGCAAGACTGACGGACTATTCCCACTCCAACTATATCCCTATTTCGGACGGCACCGCGATAGTGTGGAACGAGACCACCCATATAAGACACACCTCCAACCTGACCGAGTACAGACGGTACGTACAAGAGACCATAGAACTGACCGAAACCTTTCCACTTTCTCATATGAGAAAGATCCTGAAGGTGGACACATTGCACATACGAACACTACTGACGACTTTGGGGGCACATAGAAGACATGCGAGAAGCATAAATTTTCTGGGATCAGCCCTTAAGGTTATTACAGGTACTCCGGACGCGGACGACTTGCTACAGACTCGACTGACGGAACAAGAACTGATTAGGGCGAACAACAAACAGATTATGATAAACTCTAGGACTCAGAAACAAATCAACTCACTCACCTCCACAGTGAATCAGATCTTAAAGGTTAAGAAAAAGGAGGAGATAGACTCGGCCCACCTGTACGAGACACTTTTGGCCAGAAACAGAATTCTCACTTTGGAATTACAGAATCTAATGATTGCAATCACGTTAGCGAAAGTGAGCATAGTAAATCCAGCGATTATAGATTCGGAAGACTTGGAGGCGATTTTGAGCAAGAGTTCCGCAGCAGTGTCAGTTACCCAGTTGTTTAGTGCGGCTAGGGTAAAGGTAATAGCGGATGACGAAACATTAAGCTTTGTTATTAGTTTTCCTAGACCTAAGGTAATTTGTAAGAAAATTGTAATTATCCCCGTCGCTCATGCTGGACGAATACTTCACCTAACGGAAGATGTTGTCGCCGAGTGCCCGAATGGCGTCACAGCGGTGTCCTCCTGTGTAAGGACTCCCACAACGACGTTCTGCCACGAGAGCTCAGAAGCAACGTGCGCGCAAGGCTTGCACGCCGGTACCGAGGCGCACTGTGGCACCAAAGATAATGACTTGCCACCCGTATCTACCATTGACGAAGGCATACTGGTAGTTAATGATGCCATGGCCAGAGTCAGTCTGGATGATGAGCCCGAGGTATCCATCAATGGAACCTTCCTGATGACCTTCGAGCGAGTAGCGTTTGTCAACAACACCAAATACGTTAATCTTAATGGACTCCAGAAGAGAGCCCCTTTAACAGCCGCCTCCTCACGTCTAAATGTGACCCACCACTTCTCACTGTTGAGCCTGCCCTTCCTTCACAGGTTAAGTGAAGAAAATCTGCAGCAAATAGCAGAATTGCGCACACAGGTGGTTGTCAATCCAGTCGCGGCGGCGGCAACCTGCTCCATAGCTGCTATTATCATGGTCGGCATCCTCGCCTTCAGGAAGATAAGACGTAGAAGGAGGACCCTGGAAACCGTACAGCAAGTGTTGAAGAATGTAAGCATGGCCAGGGACGACCATGTCTCGAAGGAGGGAGTAGTTAACAAGTGTTAACGACAAGCCGCCCGCTAGACACCAAATTCTACGTAACATGCGTTCCGAGTCCCTTGACTCTGTGCAACCGGAGATCTTGCACGAGGCGCAAAGTCAGCGGAACGAGCCGTGGGACCAGCGACTCTGCAGAGTTACGGCACGAGGCGTAGAGTCAGCAGAACGAACCGTGGGACCAGCGACTCTGCAGAATTACGACGGCGGCAGAGGTCCGCGTAACAACCGCGGCGACGTTAGGGTCTACTTTATAAGCTCATTATTTGTCTTTGTATGGTCAGTTCTTTAATCCAGCTAAAACCTTACGGACGTTTCGGTCCATAATAAACATTGTAAAACTACTTCACTGTTTTACTCTTACGGTACGGTACGTGGGCAAGTCCATGCCGCGTTGTCTTAATTTCAGCTTAGACTCGTATCCGATAGTGCACGGTTGTCGGCCCTGCCCGACAACGCGAATCTCAAACGATCGCTTCAGTGTTTCTTAGCGTGGGCGCATACCTGCCGCGCAATTAAAAGAAAACCACATCAAGTGCACCGCCCATCGCGACAGTTCGTCGCGACTGGAATCCACTCCTGACGCACCCGTCAAGTGGAGGACCTTCGAGGGAGTTTTCTGGCATCTGACGACATCACCGTCGCAGGACTACGAGTGAGCGCATACCTGTGGTCGCTGCAAGCACCCTACAACCTTCCCGCCAGCCTCCTGCCCCCAGCCAGCAGGGAACGCGCACTACTTCTAAATATTACTTACATAGGTACATATATGGATATGGCCGTGGGTAATTATGCGCCTTATGGCAAATGACAAAGTCCCATCCACAAAGGGAAGGGTAAATAGTATCGCACGTAACTACACCTTATGCCCATTTTTACATTTTTCTTTTCTAATTCTAAATGTACGATTCTTTTTCATGCCTACGCAATTGTGAATATGCCTCTGTATACATACATTTATGTACATACATTGAGGGTACATATTGACCCATGTAATGGTCGCATTTGTTGCTGCAAACTTCGTCGATGCTCTTAACATCAGCAATAGCAACATTTGTCAAACTTTGCAATATTTAGTTAGGATCCGCACCATTCTTTACCTAGGCAACATTTTCTAAGTTCAGCAACATTGCACCGAACTTCGCAACATACACGTTAGCAACAGGCTTCGCCAGATCAACGCAACATTTCATGTCCGTTATTTCCTTCTGCCCATTGAGTCTGCTCATTCGTAGCTTCATGCTAAGATACCTCTCTCTTGCATCCCGTAAATGTAGCTTATGCGCTTAGAGCGTATTAGCGCAGCCAACTTCATACGTAGTTGTCCCAAAAATTTAGGCTATAAAAGACCCCTGCGAGAACGACTCTCTCTCTTTTAACCTATCGCTAGTGTCGTCTTCACGTCTGGTTGCCCGTCTTGCACCACGTGAGAGCATTTAACCGCGCCGTCTGCTTAATCTGCAGTCTGACTGCATAAAGTATTAAAAGAGCCGAGCAGCGCGAGAATCGACAAAGTGAAAACTAATTTCCGTGCATCATATTGCACCCACGATATTATTTTCGTGCATCTTACGGCACGCATACACTTCCACGTGCAACCTATGCACGGAGGCCCGAAATCGCGAGACATCCAGTCTTGTAGCGATCGGACGAACCAAGCAACCCCCGCTCATAAGGCAGCATAGTTCATGGTAATTACTAGCACCCGTATTTTGTTAATTTTTTTCTTTGCTAATTTTGTCACTCTCTGCCCAGTGCCAGAAAACCCAGGAGGTTAACCTCTTGAACCCCCGTGCCCCCCAGCTGGCCACATTGCATCAGCAAAAATCATTTGCAATTGGTGTGCGCAGCTTCGAATAATCTCAGCACGAGAAACTTTTCGAGCGCCCCTCGGAAGGGCATAAACGACGAGGGCAAAGCGGAGACAAGGAGAATAGAACTCGCGCTTGACAGCGCTAGAGTAGTTTCGTCGCCGTAGCCACAAAGAGAGGCCGATCATCGCGTTGCCGAAATATTTTTTTGTTACTAATATTACATTAGTTTGCGGTCGAAATATTTTTTTGGTCGCCAATGCTGTGCGTTAAATATTTTTTTTAGTGAGTTACCTTTTGAAAAGGTTAGTGTCAGTGACCAATAGGAAAATCTAGTGATTCAAAGGGCTATATGTTGTTGTTGCGTATTACAATTTAATTTTCAAATTGCTCCCCCCCCAAAAAAAAAACGTGCAAAAAGAACGAAAACTGTGTATTCATATATAAAATGTGCATACATATATGCACCTTAGTAAAATTGCGCTAAGCCCAAGTGAAAATTAATATATATAATAAACTATAAAAAAATTTAGCAACAAACAAAAATAAAATACCATCGTTGGAAGGCCTTTCATCGAGGAGTAAGACATGTAAGTGATGAACAAACATATTATTTATATATATTTACATTTCATTTTGCCGGCTTTAACTAATTAATAATTTTGCGCCTCGTTATAACTAAACATTTGTGCATGTATATATATATACGTACATATGTATGTGCAAACATATTGTCCACCATGTGTACATATGTATGTGCGCCGGTACCTATATATATATATATATACATAGATATACCTAACTATATTTAAATTTTTATGCACAATTTTCGGTCTGTCTGCTTTTGTTACATATCCGTTTATGCTTTGGCATAGACATACATACATAATTACATACGAGTGCAGAATTTGTGCGTATGTACTGCTGTAAGCAGCGTGCGCGCTCTGCTTATGCGCTCTGTTCGTAAGCTCAGTGGTTGCTGATCTTACAGGTGTACATTCGCACCCACTCATGCATTTGTCTGTTTTAGTTTTGCTTACAAATAAATTGTTACGCATAACCAACAACAACCCAGAGAAACAAAAGAAAAAGAATTACAGTCACGGCAAAAATATTGAGATAGGTCAACGTGTTTGCTTAACCCTAGAAAGACCTTAACGAATGTTGATTGGGTTTGGATAGAAAGATAATTATGTATGAATAAAGTATTGTTATCTTACACTGAGAGAAATTAGGAGGCACTGTAGTGAAATTTAGCTGAAAAATAATAACTGAAAGAAACATTGAGGAAAAAATTTAAATAGAAATTAAATACCGAAAAGCTTGTAAATGAATATGCACTAAAATGAGGAATATTATTAAGAAAGAAGTTTATAATAAAATATGTGAAATTTGAAATTGAAATAATTATTGAGTAGACATGGTAACTTGAGTACATAGTTAATTTTTTTTTTTTCACAACATCGCGCCTGAAGATCATGGTTGGGTGGGTTTAGAGCGCAAGGATGCAACAACATCTGCTTCCTTATGCGACGCTTTAGTCGTATTAAACTATGTGTTTCGTTTACGAAGTCTTCTATTGTTGACCTGCTTTGATAGGGCCTAATAGTCTTCGTGTTTGTTTTTGAAAGTTTAGCTTTCACCAGAGATCTTATTTAAACTTTATGTACTCGTAACCTTCAGCAGGCAAGAACCACCCCTTTCTCTCCGAATGAGCACGGTCAAGAAGATCTCGCCCGCCTGTTTGAATCTTACACTTGTGGAAGGTCACAACCACCATTGGGACAATTTTCCTGTACGAGTCTTTACATAAGTTTTGGCGCCCAACGTGGGGCAGTTTGCAGTTTGCGTAACATACTTGTATGTAACCAAACAGTACCTCCACACACCTGTAGTGTAAAAAAAAAACAAAAAAAAAAATATTTTTGGAATCGTGTCCTATCTGCTGACGTTGCTTAGATTAGTTTATCTAGCTTCCGCTGATAAGGATACAGTCGAATAACGATTGTTTCAAGGACTACGATGTTGGACTATTCTGCATTAGGATAGCCTTCCGAGAATCTAAGGACATTTATATTTCGATTTAAAAATACATAGCAATTAACATCTGCTATAGTCATATCTACATATTTACATAATTAGCTATATATATAGTATGAACGAATATTTGCTTACACTATATTGCTCACTTTTGCTTTCGTTTAGTCTAGGAAAAAACCATCTTTTGATTAGTTACATTATGGAAATACTGTCATACACAATTCATGAATATTGCTGTCAGTGCATCGTTGCCTACCAATACTGAATGTCAATTTGACATGTTGTTTTTGTTGAGTATATTGATTGAATTAGGTTGACCCTAAGCTTAACCCTTTGGGATCGGATCATTTAATTTTTTTCTTTCCTTCAAAGCCTAGTTTGTTATTGTCTTGGAACTTGTGATCATGCTGCGTTAGCATACACTTGCCGAATAGCATAGCTAGATGGAGATTGGAAGTAAAGAGACTAAATACCTTTCTATTAGTTTCAATAGTCCAAATTACATTTCCTTTAACCCTTAGTGATTGTTTTATTTTCTATGTTTCTTTTGTTACCAAAATATGTCTTAAATCAGGAACAACTTCATAAATATGCCAGTTAATAACAGTCCAAGAAATACGCCAAATCCTTTGGCTAAGATAGATAGCAAATGCGCTATCTGCGAGAAAATAATGGATAACACCCACTCTTGCTACTCCCTTGCCTGTGCGCATGTGTTCCACAAGCGTTGCTTGGAAGAGTGGATGGCAAGCCATTCTGATTGCTTCAGTTGTGGTGTCTCCATTAACCCCAATGAACCGAAACTGGTTGTAGGAAATTGTTCCCCGCCTAGAACAATTTCTGCCGCACCTCGTGCCGGCCCCCCTGTTCAAGGCACATCTAGAGTTTTAACACGAAATCTCACAAAAGCATTAGAACTCGCACAAGGCACTAGCACCGCCAATGATCAGGAGCCTCGCTCCCTAAACCAAAGTGCAGCTGCGTCATCTGCATTAGATGTGAGTAACAGCCCAAATCAAGCTCCTCCGTTGAGATCTACTCGTGGTAGACAACGTGGACGGCCCAGCCGTCAACCCCCGGCTCGCCGCCCTAATGATTTCGACTATACAGTAGTTCAGAATATGATCGAACAAACAGTCTCTCGAGTCATGTCTTCGCTGAATATTCGTCAGAGCCCTGTTGATGCTCCAGCCTCATCTATTTCGGTACGTGCAACTCCGTCACCAGTGACATCATCGCTGTTCACTCAGAAAACTGCAGACATCATGCAAAAGTGGAACTTGCATTTTGAAGGATCTACAGAAGGGCTGGGTGTCGAAGAATTTATTTATCGGGTCAAGTCATTAACCGACGAAACCTTAGACAGTGATTTTACGGCTATGTGTAAGCATATGCATGCGATTGGTATTGGCGATACCATAAACAGGTAGATCGCATATTTTTGTGCAGCCCTTCGCCAACATTACAAAGACTACCGTTCAGATTTTATGTCCATGGAAATGATTCGTTCTCGCAAGCAAAAGATTGGGAAGTCTTTTAAACCTTTTACGAGATTGTCGCATCCATGTTTGATAAGTCTTCGTTAAAAATTAACGAAGAAGAGTTGGTGGAGATTTTAAAGAATAACCTTTTGCCTGACACTCGTCAGAAACTCTTATATCAGCCCGTTCATTCGGTTGGACATTTACGTCGCCTCGTTCATATGAGCGAAAATTTAGCGTACGAGCTCAATTGTCGCGCTGAGCCCTTACATCGCCCTAAACCAGTCCCTCCTCGTAGGCAAATTTACGCTTTCGAAGACTCGAGTCCAGAGCTTGAAGAGGAAGACCCTCAACTTGAACATGAACTTGCCGCCATCCGCAGTGCCCATGCGAAGCTCACGTGTTGGAACTGTGAGCAAGTTGAACACATCTGGGAAAATGGTTTAGCTCCTCGACGCATATTTTGCTATGGTTGTGGACAAGCTAATATCTACAAGCCCCAGTGCAAACGCTGTCAATCTAAACTTTCGGAAAACCGCCAAAAGGGTGCATCCAACAACAACAGGATGCCCCCAGAACCATAATCTCGACTTCTTTTGACCCCGAGCAGAGTACCCTTTTCCTGGATACTGATCCAAATTTGGATCAGGCTGAACAAGACTCTGTCTCGCCCATATATGTTCCATTGCATCATCGTTCTTACGATGCTAGAATGCAAAATTATTTAGCAGTTAGGAATCGTTTCTTTTCTAATTCTGTGTCGTTTATCAGCAAGCGTTCTCGTAGGTTAAGATCATATTTTAATTATATTAAACAGAACCGTAAGTTGTTGATATCAACTATTTTTAATGACAGTAAAGATCTGCGTAGCTATGCAGAGGTGTCGTTCTTAGGTTTTACAGAACTTGGTCTGCTAGACACCGGAGCGAACATTTCCTGCATAGGCTCTACCCTTGCCACAACAGATTTCTCTGCGCTGCCGCAATTCAAGGCACTGAAATCCTATGTTCACACCGCGGGCGGAGAACAGCAAGAAATTGTTGGTTGCTTGCAGGTTGAATTGTCTTATAACGGTCTTTCTAAGTCCATGAAAATATATGTTATACCGTCAATTAAACAACGAATGATACTTGGTCATGATTTTTGGCGAGTATTTCAACTTGCTCCTAATATTATAAGTACCGTTCAGTCCCCCTCGACGTCATTTGAATTATTTGAGACCAATGCTTGTCACTTAAGTCAGCAGCAGCTTCAACAGCTCGCTGTTGTGAAACAGATGTTTCCAAATGCAGCAGATAAACTTGGTCGTACTTCGCTAATTGAACATCACATAGATGTTGGAGAAGTGAAGCCCGTCAAGCAGCGATATTATCCCGTCAGCCCAGCTGTAGAGAAATTACTATATGACGAGATCGATCGTATGATATCTTTGGGTATCATAGAGCACTCGAACAGCCCTTGGAGTTCTCCCATGCGCCTTGTTGTTAAGCCCAACAAAATTCGTCTTTGTTTGGATGCTCGAAAGCTCAACGATGCTACTAAAAAGGACGCATATCCATTGCCCAGCATCGATGGGATATTCTCTCGTTTGCCTCGAGCGAACATTATTACGAAGCTGGATTTAAAAGATGCTTATTGGCAAATTCCGTTATCGTCTGAATCTAAGCCATTAACTGCATTCACAGTCCCCGGTCGTCCGCTATACCAATTTACAGTTATGCCCTTTGGCCTTTGTAATGCGCCTTCTACAATGAGTCGCCTTATGGACGATATAATTCCGCCGGATCTTAGACATTGTGTCTTTGGTTATTTAGATGATCTTTGCATCGTGTCAGAAGATTTTTCTTCGCATCTCGCAGTATTCATACGATTGGCAGAACAGTTTCGTAAAGCAAATCTTACGTTTAACATAAATAAAAGTCAATTTTGTGTAACCAGTATTTCATACTTAGGATATGTAATCGGCAGTGATGGCATCTGGCCACCGCCAAAGAATCTTAAACAAGTGCGCGGTTTCCTTGGTGTCTGCGGTTGGTATCGTAGGTTTATTCACAACTTTGCTGATCTCACTTGCCCTATAACCGATGTATTATCTACAAAATGATCCACCCAAATTTTGATCGTAAGTTTTATCTGCATTGCGATGCCAGTGACTTTGGTATTGGCGCTGTGCTCATCCAGTTGTCCGAAGATAATGAAGAAAAACCCATTGCTTATATGTCGAAGAAATTAAGTAGCGCTCAACGTAATTATAGCGTCACAGAACGTGAGTGTTTAGCCGTAATTATTGCAATAGAAAAGTTTAGATGCTATCTAGAACTACAAGAATTTGAAGTGATCACCGATCACTCCAGTTTAGTTTGGCTGATGCGCCAACAAAATGTTACCGGTCGACTTGCTCGATGGATCTTTCGTTTACAGCAATTTAAATTTTCAATTTCACATCGAAAAGGAAAACAGCATATAGTACCTGATGCGCTGTCTCGCATTTGCACAGAAGAGATAGCAGAAGTAGATATGGGTCCTATTATTGATTTGAGTTCACACATAATAAAGCCAGTCTGCCTGATCTCGAAGTCGTAGATAAGTTCTTATATATTCGTACCCAACATGATGTTAGAGACGAATCACAAGACAAGCTCTCTTGGAAATTATGGGTTCCAGAAAGTCTTAGACAAGAAGTTCTTACGCAAGCCCATGACAGTTGTACATCAGCGCATGCCGGAATGCACAAAACGTTAGAAAAAATACGTCGTCATTTGTTTTGGCCAGGTTTAGACAGAGACGTGCGAAATTATATTCGCATGTGTAACTCTTGTAAAGAGAATAAAGCTCCAAATCATACCCTTCGTCCTCTTATGGGTGCCCATGTACCAACTTGTAGACCTTTTCAGAGGCTCTACATTGATATGTTGGGTCCATACCCCCGTAGTAAAAGTGGTCACATTTGTTTGTTAATCGTTCTTGACCATTTTAGCAAATACCATTGGTTACAGCCTTTAAAGAAGTTCACTTCCACCGCCGTAAAAGACTTCTTGCTTCATAACATTTATCATAGTTTTGGTGTGCCAGAAACCATTGTCAGTGACAACGACTGAGCTTGGTATTAATCATGTGTACACTGCTTTATATTCGCCACAAAGTAATGCAGCTGAACGTGTCAACCGTTCGTTGTTAGCAGCAGTCCGTGCATACTTAAAGCATGATCAGACTGAATGGGATCTTCATCTCACAAGTATCTCCTGCTCACTTCGTTCGGCTGTGCACCAATCAAACGGATGTTCACCATATAGAGCTCTATTCGGCTTAGACATGATTACTCATGGCGCCGATTATAAGTTACTTAAAGATTTATCTCTGCTAGAAGAACCTGTGAAGCCTGTGTCTCGTTCAGATAACTTGAGTATCTTGAGAAAAGATATTAAATTGAATATTCGTCAAGCATATGACCGTAATGCAGCACAATACAATCTTCGTTGCAAGTCTGTGTCCTTTAAAGAAGGCCAAGAAGTATATCGCCGAAATTTTGCCCTTAGTAAGTTTACGCATAATTTTAATGCAAAACTTGGTCCCCAATTTGTTAAATGTCGTGTTGCCAGAAAACTGGGTAATTGTTATTATCAATTGCAAGATTTGCAAGGCAAAGATATTGGTACCTATCATGCCAAAGATCTTCGAAGCTAATTCCCCTCAAATATTTCCGTCTTACGGTGTCATATTCTCGGGTGGGTGTAATGGTCGCATTTGTTGCTGCAAACTTCGTCGATGCTCTTAACAGCAATAGCAACATTTGTCAAACTTTGCAATATTTAGTTAGGATTCGCACCATTCTTTACCCATGCAACATTTTCTTAGCTCAGCAACATTGCACCGAACTTCGCAACATAAACGTTAGCAACAGGCTTCGCCAAATCAACGCAACATTTCATGTCTGTTATTTCCTTCTGCCCATTGAGTCATTCGTAGCTTCATACTAAGATACCTCTCTCTTGCATCCCGTAAATGTAGCTTATGCGCTTAGAGCGTATTAGCGCAGCCAACTTCATACGAACTTGTCCCAAAAATTTAGGCTATAAAAGACCCCTGCGAGAACGACTCTCTCTCTTTTAACCTATCGCTAGTGCCGTCTCCACGTCTGGTTGCCTGTCTTGCACCACGTGAGAGCATTTAACCGCGCCGTCTGCTTAATCTGCAGTCTGACTGCATAAAGTATTAAAAGAGCCGAGCAGCGCGAGAATCGACAAAGTGAAAACTAATTTCCGTGCATCATATTGCACCCACGATATTATTTTCGTGCATCTTACGGCACGCATACACCTCCACGTGCAACCTATGCACGCAGGCCCGAAATCGCGAGACATCCAGTCTTGTAGCGATCGGACGAACCAAGCAACCCCCGCTCCTAAGGCAGCATAGTTCATGGTAATTACTAGCACCCGTATTTTGTTAATTTTTTCTTTGCTAATTTTGTCACTCTCTGCCCAGTGCCAGAAAACCCAGGAGGTTAACCTCTTGAACCCCCGTGCCCCCCAGCTGGCCACATTGCATCAGCAAAAATCATTTGCAATTGGTGTGCGCAGCTTCGAATAATCTCAGCACGAGAAACTTTTCGAGCGCCCCTCGGAAGGGCATAAACGACGAGGGCAAAGCGGAGACAAGGAGAATAGAACTCGCGCTTGACAGCGCTAGAGTAGTTTCGTCGCCGTAGCCACAAAGAGAGGCCGATCATCGCGTTGCCGAAATATTTTTTTTGTTACTAATATTACATTAGTTTGCGGTCGAAATATTTTTTTGGTCGCCAATGCTGTGCGTTAAATATTTTTTTAGTGAGTTACCTTTTGAAAAGGTTAGTGTCAGTGACCAATAGGAAAATCTAGTGATTCAAAGGGCTATATGTTGTTGTTGTGTATTACAATTTAAATTTCAAATTGCTCCCCCCCAAAAGAAAAAACGTGCAAAAAGAACGAAAACTGTGTATACATATATAAAATGTGCATACATATATGCACCTTAGTAAAATTGCGCTAAGCCCAAGTGAAAATTAATATATATAATAAACTATAAAAATTTTGCAACAAACACAAATAAAATACCATCGTAAGTGATGAACAAACATATTATCTATATATATTTGCATTGCATTTGCCGGCTTTAACTAATTAATAATTTTGCGCCTCGTTATAACTAAACATTTGTGCGTGTATATATGTATGTACATATGTACGTGCAAACAATTTGTCCACCATGTGTACATATGTATGTGGCCGGTACCTATATATATATATACATAGATATACATAACTATATTTAAATTTTTTTATGCACAATTTTCGGTCTGTCTGCTTTTGTTACATATCCGTTTATGCTTTGGCATAGACATACATACATAAATAATTACATACGAGTGCAGAATTTGTGCGTATGTACTGCTGTAAGCAGCGTTCCCGCTCTGCTTATGCGCTCTGTTCGTAAGCTAGTGGCTGCTGATCTTACAGAGGTACCTTCGCACCCACTCATGCATTTGTCTGTTTTAGTTTTGCTTACAAATAAATTGTTACGCATAACCAACAACAACCCAGAGAAACAAAAGAAAAAGAATTACAGTCACGGCAAAAATATTGAGATAGGTCAACGTGTTTGCTTAACCCTAGAAAGACCTTAACGAATGTTGATTGTGTTTGGATAGAAAGATAATTATGTATAAATAAAGTATTGTTATCTTACACTGAGAGAAATTAAGAGGAACTTTCGTGACATTTAGCTGAAAAAAAGAATAACTGAAAGAAACATTGAGCAAAAATTAAATAGAAATTAAATACCGAAAAGCTTGTAAATGAATATGCACTAAAATGAGGAATATTATTAAGAAAGAAGTTTATAATAAATTATGTGAAATTTGAAATTGAAAAGAATGTGTTGTTAAAATAATTATTGTTCCTGTAGACATGGTAACCTGAGTACATAGTTAATTTTTATTGGGATCTTCACAACATCGCGCCTGAAGATCATGGTTGGGTGGGTTTAGAGCGCAAGGATGCAACAACATCTGCTTCCTTATGCGACGCTTTAGTCGTATTAAACTATGTGTTTCGTTCACGAAGTTTTCTATTGTTGACCTGCTTTGATAGGGCCTAATAGTGTTCGTGTTTGTTATTGAAAGTTTAGCTTTCACTAGAGATCTTATTTAAACTTTATGTACTCGTAACCTTCAGCAGGCAAGAACCACCCCTTTCTCTCCGAATGAGCAGGGTCAAGAAGATCTCGCCCGCCTGTTTGAATCTTACACTTGTGGAAAGTCCCAACCACCCCATTGGAACAATTTTCCTGTACGAGTCTTTACAAAACATAATAACAGCCGGGGTGTAGCATACTAGGACAAAGCTGGTGATAGCACAGTTCAATGGAACGCTCTAATAGGGCGGGACATTACAAAATTTGGCAATGTTAAGTAAAGCTCCCTCTGAATTGTCGGCCCAACCATGAAAGTTTCATTTAATGCAACAGCTGTTGATGTTTTGCTTGAAGCATCAAACACTGTTCGAAGTTTTCTTCAGGTGCTTTCAGGTCTCAAGACTTAATAATGCTGTCCTAGAGGATCAGATTCTATAAAAGATATATGACCCAGATCTCTGTACTCTTTCATAAATGTATGATACATATCTGACAGTATATCGTCTTTACTAAACTAGCGTTCGAACTGAAGATAACGCCTTTCGGCCATTTGAAATGACATGCCAAGTATACTAGGATCCTTTTTAAATGGGAGCCTGACTTCAAATCGGTCCGAAGGCAGACGTTGGACAGTGCGAATAAAAATATTTTCACACTCTCTTTGTTCAGCTGTTCTATGTGCAGCGTTCGACTCATCTGGTGTTCTGTCTAAATTCCAAAACCGTTCCATAAATGACTCCAGAGAACATTCCATTTTGTGAGCTACTATAATTCAGCTCAATTGTCGATGATTTAATTCACCGCTATATTTACCGGATACCCGAACGAAGTTTGTTTGTTCGAAGGAAGCTCTGCACTTAATTGCCCGACGCACAGCAAATCAAAGAATGCTTCCGCTCCTAGCAACAAATCAATCTTTGTAGGTTTATGAAACTCTGGATCAGCCAACTCTATGTTAGCAGGTATTTTCCATTTGTCAGAAGGCAGCATATTTGCCCAGGAAAATATATTATTTAGTACCCAAAAATCGGTTGAAAAGCCATACGAATTTAAGCGAGGCTGGACATAAGCAGATACTTTATGTTTTATTGATGTAATTGATTTACCTACAGTTATGACGCTTAGTGCTGACCTTTCTCGCTGCAATCTTAATTGTTGCGCCAAAGATTCAGACATAAAATTAATTTGCAACCCTGAATCCAACAGGCTCTGGCCAAATCGATGAACTTGGCCAAACCGATCCTTCACCTGAACAGTCGCCGTCACTAAAATAACTTGGTCAGTGCTAAGCACGTGACCTGTGTATGCGGCACTAGGAATTTGTTGAGCTCTTGGCAATTCGAACAAATGAGCACAGTATCAAAAAAAATTATGCATTTATTACCATAAACAGCATCAAGACTCTCCAAAGCCTTTTGATAATTACTGTCTGACAATTGAAATGGTTTCACCACTCCTAACGCTTCATCTGATAGACATTATAGCAAGTAATTAAATTTTTCTACCTTTGATAATGAATGATCGGCATCCACCAATGTATTAAAAAGGCACCTAAAATTACTATAAGCTGAATGCTTGCCACTACATTTTGGTAGAGACATTTTTGGCAATTGAACATGATGACTTGTACTAGCAGTGACAGTGCACACTTCAGGCCTGTTTTGCTTAACAGCATTTAAAATAAAGCTTTGGTGGCAACACACAAATGCTCAAGGGGCCCTCTTAAGGCACCATGGCCCATTACCTTTCCAATATATCCTTCTAAAATCTCAAGACGACACTCGAGCTGTGTTTTTTCAAAAGATATTGTTTTTTGCTCAAACGAAGTCTTCATGCGCTCAATAAAAATTTTCAGGCAATCTAATGCTTGAACCATTGTTGCCATACGCTTAGAATTGCTTGCTGGAATCTTCTTAATTGCGCATGATTAGTAACTTAACATTTCTAGCTTACGAACTTTAATGGGAATAAATGCTAAGCGATATCCAGCAATCAACAAGAAAATTAATGTTCAATGTACAACTTAACCGTTCGACCAATATACCTTTTTACCTATGTGTACAGGGTATAAGCTACGTAAGGTGTAAGTGCTCAGCTGAGAAGGCAAACTCGGGGAAGGAAGATAAGCGGACGGAATCCTCTTGTGCCTTTAGCTCTTCGGCGTGGGGTGAGTTGTTGCTTCATTCCTTCTACCCTATTTACATAAACATTTATTTTATAGGATTCCTACAGAAACTACCGATGGGAGCGATCTCCCGAAACACAAGAAAAATCAACTGACTGCAAAATCAGCCGGAACTCAAAGAACCGGACCAGGACAATTATAAAAGAGAAGACTGCAACTATATTTATAAATGGCGGTGTCTAAGATGTTATTCGACGCCGCGGTCTCTACCCACCCTACCATAATCTTAAGAAAATTATTGTATCTACAGATACCCTACTAAAGATCCGACTGTTAATTTAAGTTGCCATGTCTACCCAGGAAATTATATAAATTTAGTAACTCATGTTAAATTCAATAATTATTCACAATTTATTCTTATATATAATTGACCCAACAGGGCAAGCATTAAACTGCCAATTCAAATTCAAATTTATATCGTATAACATTATTTGTATTCTATAAACTAAATCATCGCAACAGCTCTAGTATTTATCGCCACCATTAATATATGTGTATGTCGCTATGTGTATGTCGCTACTTAAGGCGTATCGATATTTTAGCAGCAAGAGTTTAATAGAATAATTAAGAATAAAAAAAACTTTGTCCTGTAACTATCAACAATGTACTAAAATATATAAATTATTTATAAATATATGATTGCATATGCTCTATGTTTTGGTTAGATTTTTTTTTTTGTTTTGGTATTTAATTGGGCCAGGAACAGGGCACATTATTATCGATGGGTATATCGAAATTGAACGGACTTAGTTTGCCATCAATAGGCTTTCATATAATTCAAACAGACAACAGCAAAGAGGTACGTATTTTTTTTCTATGTTTGGTTTTGTGTATAAAATATATCAGTATTAGTTGAAGACTATATTGTTAATAATTGTTCCCTTTTTTTTTCCTTTTCAATTTTTCACTCTATGGAGCATGGCCAATTTAAAGGATAATTATTCTATATATATGTAAGTCACAAAAAAAATACTCATGCATGGCAGAGGTGCCTGCAGTGAGACTGCACAATTCTTTTCGGGATATTTTTGTTTTGTTTTTGTTGTGTTTGTTTTCTAAATGAGTTGGTGTTGTAGTACTCACACGTTTGCAGCAACTCCAGCGTTGAAAGGCCTTCCAGCAGTGTAGTTGATGTGCTAGAAAGCTTACTATTTAAAGGGGACATACATATATAGAATTCTTATCCTATGGCAATTGGGATACCAATTTAACAAATTTTCTGATTTAGATTTCTTTCATATTTTGTTTGTTGTAAAAATAATATTTTTTTGTTTTTTTGAATTTATAATGTATCGCTCTTTGTTGTTTACTCTATTTTTCTTTGTTTGTTTTGGTCTACGAAGAGACACCTATAACTTAAAAGTTTCAATTTATTTTTCTTTTGTACCAGGCCCTATTCTTTTCTTGCTTCAGGTTGGATAATTATACAATTAAAAAAAAAATATGCTTTTTGTTTTCTGGTGATGATCCCGGCTCCGGTGTTTGACAGAATTTCGGCGGAGAGAAGTATCCCTCGGTTCAGACTACGCCGACGCTGTTTCCTTTGGCGCAAATAGGGACGCCTCGCTGACTCAGAGCCTTGTAGCGCAAGCTCGGCCGCGGAGGGAATGGAGTACAGCGACGCTGCGAGTAGCTGGCGGTATATAAAGCCGTAGTCAAAAAAAATTGGAGTCCAGCGCGTTGCGCAGGCGTGTTTGGCAATATGGCCAACTCAATCTGCCTATAGATTGAGGCAACAACGAAACGAAGCAGCTACACTGTGGAAAAACTATCCGTTAATACTAACTCTGTAGAGCTGGTCAGTATTCTGACATACCTGGGTGTAAAAAAAACATCCAACGGATTGTTTAAATATGCCTTTTTACCCACGCATTGAGGTAGGAGGCGAAGGTGTTGGCAACCACTGCTTTATCGGCTGAAGACAATTCGTTAATTTAATTTAATTAACGGCTGATGCACTTGTTATTTTCACTACTGCACTGAACTCAGCTACACTGCGCTGGACTTATTATGTACGGGTAACCACAATTGAAAAGAACGAGAAAACCTCGTGTGAGCCTTTTATACTGAAAATTTCCAACAAAATTTCAGCTTCTTCTTATTAATTTTGTTTTTGGAAATTATTCGGAGTTGGTGAAGTTGGGTGTGCTTTGATCAGCTGATTACTCCCCCAGGGATTAATCATCATCAGCATTAAGTCAAGGTCAGCCCCTAAGTATACCGTACCCAAACCTCAAGGTCCCGTGTCCCAAAATTAATTAATATGCACTGCTTGCTTAGCTCTGAGACCTTGTGGCCTAACAACAATAATTAGAAAATAAGAATAATTAGTGTCATCTATTATTAAATCTGTAGTATATAAATTGCTGTATTTATAAGAATATACATTATACTTATTTTTTCCATGTTACGATTATTTTGGAGTGAAATAAATTTACACGTATCCGCATGGATGAAAGCTTCATAATTTATTTTTATTATAATATGGGGTTTGTTTATTCATTTTTTTACGTTCCCATATTTCTTAGTATTTTTACTAACTAATTAAATGTATTTCTTAAGTCAATTATTATTTGCCTTAATTAATACTAGGTGCGGACTGCTTGCGCAGTAGGTTTTAATTTCTCCTGATTCACCCTGTGAATTATCGGAAAAACAATCTGGCAACCCGGTGAATTGTCTGAAATTATGACAACCCTGCGTGGCGCGGCCAACTTCGTGTTATTTTGATTCCACAATTGGAATACTAAAATTTTTATTATGGCCTTCTGCCCTTATTTAAGCTTATTTACAAGCTTATTTAAGACAAAAAAAAACTATTTTGGATGAGCCAAGCGCCTCTGACGAGAGTGGACCTATGACGGGCGTGCGTGCCAAGGCAGGAATTCACAAGATGTCAGAAATTAATAAAGGTATGCCGTGAATTCACTGAACTTCCCATATATTCATAAAAGTTTCTTTTTTTTTCAGCTTAATTTGGTTTGTATATGGTGCGTTGGCCAGTGTTTTAACACGAAAGGCCTCCGCGCAGAATCGGGACAGAGGATTTTGGTGCGCAGAGCGTTTGCAAACAAGGCAAATCGCCGCCACGGAAATCCACCAACGTTTCATGCCTGTATGTACATAGGATATGGCCGTGGATAATTATGCGCCTTATGGCAAATGACCAAGTTGTCATCACCGAGGGAAAATTAAATAGTATCGCACGTAACTACACTTTATGCCCATTTTTACATTTTTCTTTTCTAATTCTAAATGTACGATTCTTTTTCATGCCTACGCAATTGTGAATATGCCTCTGTATACATACATTTATGTACATACATTGAGGGTACATATTGACCCAATTGCTGAACCGTAAGTACGGCATAGCCGCAATGCTTTTATTATTGTCTGGACGAGTTACCTTTATCATAGGCAATTGATTAGCATCGTTGTCAGCCGGGGTGTAGCATACTAGGACAAAGCTGGTGATAGCACAGTTCAATGGAACGCTCTAATAGGGCGGGACATTACAAAATTTGGCAATGTTAAGTAAAGCTCCCTCTGAATTGTCGGCCCAACCATGAAAGTTTCATTTAATGCAACAGCTGTTGATGTTTTGCTTGAAGCATCAAACACTGTTCGAAGTTTTCTTCAGGTGCTTTCAGGTCTCAAGACTTAATAATGCTGTCCTAGAGGATCAGATTCTATAAAAGATATATGACCCAGATCTCTGTACTCTTTCATAAATGTATGATACATATCTGACAGTATATCGTCTTTACTAAACTAGCGTTCGAACTGAAGATAACGCCTTTCGGCCATTTGAAATGACATGCCAAGTATACTAGGATCCTTTTTAAATGGGAGCCTGACTTCAAATCGGTCCGAAGGCAGACGTTGGACAGTGCGAATAAAAAATATTTTCACACTCTCTTTGTTCAGCTGTTCTATGTGCAGCGTTCGACTCATCTGGTGTTCTGTCTAAATTCCAAAACCGTTCCATAAATGACTCCAGAGAACATTCCATTTTGTGAGCTACTATAATTCAGCTCAATTGTCGATGATTTAATTCACCGCTATATTTACCGGATACCCGAACGAAGTTTGTTTGTTCGAAGGAAGCTCTGCACTTAATTGCCCGACGCACAGCAAATCAAAGAATGCTTCCGCTCCTAGCAACAAATCAATCTTTGTAGGTTTATGAAACTCTGGATCAGCCAACTCTATGTTAGCAGGTATTTTCCATTTGTCAGAAGGCAGCATATTTGCCCAGGAAAATATATTATTTAGTACCCAAAAATCGGTTGAAAAGCCATACGAATTTAAGCGAGGCTGGACATAAGCAGATACTTTATATTTTATTGATGTAATTGATTTACCTACAGTTATGACGCTTAGTGCTGACCTTTCTCGCTGCAATCTTAATTGTTGCGCCAAAGATTCAGACATAAAATTAATTTGCAACCCTGAATCCAACAGGCTCTGGCCAAATCGATGAACTTGGCCAAACCGATCCTTCACCTGAACAGTCGCCGTCACTAAATAACTTGGTCAGTGCTAAGCACGTGACCTGTGTATGCGGCACTAGGAATTTGTTGAGCTCTTGGCAATTCGAACAAATGAGCACAGTATCAAAAAAAATTATGCATTTATTACCATAAACAGCATCAAGACTCTCCAAAGCTTTTTGATAATTACTGTCTGACAATTGAAATGGTTTCACCACTCCTAACGCTTCATCTGATAGACATTATAGCAAGTAATTAAATTTTTCTACCTTTGATAATGAATGATCGGCATCCACCAATGTATTAAAAAAGGCACCTAAAATTACTATAAGCTGAATGCTTGCCACTACATTTTGGTAGAGACATTTTTGGCAATTGAACATGATGACTTGTACTAGCAGTGACAGTGCACACTTCAGGCCTGTTTTGCTTAACAGCATTTAAAATAAAGCTTTGGTGGCAACACACAAATGCTCAAGGGGCCCTCTTAAGGCACCATGGCCCATTACCTTTCCAATATATCCTTCTAAAATCTCAAGACGACACTCGAGCTGTGTTTTTTCAAAAGATATTGTTTTTTGCTCAAACGAAGTCTTCATGCGCTCAATAAAAATTTTCAGGCAATCTAATGCTTGAACCATTGTTGCCATACGCTTAGAATTGCTTGCTGGAATCTTCTTAATTGCGCATTATTAGTAACTTAACATTTCTAGCTTACGAACTTTAATGGGAATAAATGCTAAGCGATATCCAGCAATCAACAAGAAAATTAATGTTCAATGTACAACTTAACCGTTCGACCAATATACAGCTTTTTTTTCTAGGGGGAGGGGGGTAAGCTAAGGGGGTAAGTGCTCAGCTGAGAAGGCAAACAATTAACGGAATAAACGGCTACACGAAATAACGGAACACTCAATGCACCAAGATCAGTCGACTTCTTTGCTAAGCGACAGAAAAAATAGCTGTAATCTCATAGCCGCTAACACCAAAGCGGAACAGGCAAATAGTGAAAGTTTAATGACCGAGTAAGCGACTTTGAACTTTGTGTACAACAATTGCAGCAACAACTCTAAATTGTATGTATAGTTGTTCATTTTAAGATTCACTGACACAAATAATAGAGACTCTTGTAAACTTTATGTAACTTTATATATGTATGTACATTTATGTATTAAGGTGCACACTGCACAAAAGTTTGTGTTTGGCCAATAATTTGGTATTCTCGCACAATTGCGGGTCGACACAAAGAACTCAATTCATGGTGCAGATTACCTCATAGCTTTTGGTGGATTCCATAGACACTCTTCTTGATGAGCGGCCAGACATATCTTGGCACTTAAAAACGCGATAACCGAATTAACACCACCAATAATTTAATGAAAATAAATAAAAATAATACCGATATCCCTGCTCGGGCGCCAATGAAAAATCTGAAAATTTTTTGATCCGGTATTAAAAGATTATTGGTATTAAAAGATTATCGCAGTTCATTTGCTCAAGTTCAAGACTAATTCTAGTATACAAAAGTTACTCTCTTTGGCCCCTTTGCAGCGGATTAAACAGCCGAAGCAAAGACGAGAGTATTAGAGTTATTCGTTTTACATGTTATGTTATTTCTGTTAGAGCAGCAGAGTTTTGTTTAGTTTTATTATTATTGTTATTATCTATATTACTTGAATGAAATTATTATTATTGTATATTAATTTGAAATTGACATTGAAGTCATAGGCTAGCATAAAGTAAAAGAAAATTGTGGATTTTAAATATAGTTAAGCATGCTCTCTTTATAATGCTCTCTTAAGTCTTTGACGATCGGCAATGCCGACGGTAAATTCGGGGAGTGTGGTCGGATTGTGGCCCACTCTCGCTAAGGAAAAATGTATTCCTTGTTAAGCAATCGTAGAAGCCAGCAGCAGCAATAAATTGTCAAATTTGTGAAATATTAATCGAGCCACCGCGTCCTTTTTATTTCTTTATTTTTCGCTCTCTAAAAAACCTTTGAGATTTTTCATTGGCGCTTGAGCAGGGACTTCGGTGTAGTGGCTAATAATTTGTTTTCGGTAACAATTTATTTTGTGCTGTTTCGTGTGCGGGTGTGAATAAAACAGAATAAAGAAAAACATTGACACTTGTTCTTGTGGGAGTCATCATCCTATCAACTGGACCAAAAGCTGCCAAGCCGTCTTCATCGTCGCCGCTGGACCATATGGATAATAATCGTCGTTCCATGTCTATTGATTCGCTAGACAGTCTCCAGGTATTCAGTTTCAAAAATTGATCGTACACGTAAATAGTGTGTTGTGTACTGTCGCTTTGGTCGACATTAAATTATTTAAGATATTACATAGCTCAATATATATAATCATATGTATGTATATATATTAAATATTCGCGCCAACCTATTTAAATAAATGACCGCCAAATATTGAGCAGAACAAAACTGTTAGGAGGTACATATACATATGTATAGACACACACATATAAAAGCGAACATACATACATACATATGAAGTTTAGTTTTTACTAACAATTTGTTATTCGCATTATAACAAATAATAATAAACAAAAACGGCAATTTTTATCTTACATTGAAATATAAAATTGGTGGCTTCCATATTAATTATTTTAATAATTAAGTGTGTGTGTAAATACAAATTATCTCCTTTCGATCTTCGGTTAGCACATATATACATATTGACCGCTAACTTGGAACATCTGTGAATACA
>JAEIFQ010000707.1:0-18059 GCA_018904025.1 Zaprionus vittiger | reverse complement strand
AAAATGTTGTATGGGGGGTGCTTCGAAAAATTCAAATTCAAATTTACACCTAAATTAAGGGTTTTTCTTCGATATTTTCCACAATTTTCATCGCAAAGACTTTTCGAAGGACATTTTATACTATTTATGACTAGCTTTATCAATTTAAGTCAAAATATCAAAATTCTAAATTTTGAAAATGTTGTATGGGGGTGCTTCGAAAAATTCAAATTCAAATTTACACCTAAATTAAGGGGTTTTCTTCGATATTTTCCACAATTTTCATCGTAAAGACTGTTCGAAGGACATTTTATACTATTTATGACTAGCTTTATCAATTTAAGTCAAAATATCAAAATTCTAAATTTCGAAAAATTTTGAAAATGTTGTAAGGGGGGTGCTTCGAAAAATTCAAATTCAAATTTACACCTAAATTAAGGGTTTTTCTTCGATATTTTCCACAATTTTCACCGCAAAGACTTTTCGAAGGACATTTTATACTACTTATGACTAGCTTTATCAATTTAAGTCAAAATATCAAAATTCTAAATTTTGAAAAATTTTGAAAATGTTGTAAGGGGGGTGCTTCGAAAAATTCAAATTCAAATTTACACCTAAATTAAGGGTTTTTCTTCGATATTTTCCACAATTTTCATCGCAAAGACTGTTCGAAGGACATTTTATACTATTTATGACTAGCTTTATCAATTTAAGTCAAAATATCGAAATTCTAAATTTTGAAAAATTTTGAAAATGTTGTAAGGGGGGTGCTTCGAAAAATTCAAATTCAAATTTACACCTAAATTAAGGGTTTTTCTTCGATATTTTCCACAATTTTCACCGCAAAGACTTTTCGAAGGACATTTTATACTATTTATGACTAGCTTTATCAATTTAAGTCAAAATATCGATATCCTAAATTTTGAAAAATTTTGAAAATGTTGTAAGGGGGGTGCTTCGAAAAATTCAAATTCAAATTTACACCTAAATTAAGGGTTTTTCTTCGATATTTTCCACAATTTTCATCGCAAAGACTTTTCGAAGGACATTTTATACTACTTATGACTACCTCTATCAATTTAAGTCAAAATATCGAAATTCTAAATTTTGAAAAATTTTGAAAATGTTGTAAGGGGGGTGCTTCGAAAAATTCAAATTCAAATTTACACCTAAATTAAGGGTTTTTCTTCGATATTTTCCACAATTTTCATCGTAAAGACTTTTCGAAGGACATTTTATACTATTTATGACTAGCTTTATCAATTTAAGTCAAAATATCGAAATTCTAAATTTTGAAAAATTTTGAAAATGTTGTAAGGGGGGTGCTTCGAAAAATTCAAATTCAAATTTACACCTAAATTAAGGGTTTTTCTTCGATATTTTCCACAATTTTCACCGCAAAGACTTTTCGAAGGACATTTTATACTACTTATGACTACCTCTATCAACTTAAGTCAAAATATCAAAATTCTAAATTTTGAAAAATTTTGAAAATGTTGTATGGGGGGTGCTTCGAAAAATTCAAATTCAAATTTACACCTAAATTAAGGGTTTTCTTCGATATTTTCCACAATTTTCATCGCAAAGACTTTTCGAAGGACATTTTATACTATTTATGACTAGCTTTATCAATTTAAGTCAAAATATCGAAATTCTAAATTTTGAAAAATTTTGAAAATGTTGTAAGGGGGGTGCTTCGAAAAATTCAAATTCAAATTTACACCTAAATTAAGGGTTTTTCTTCGATATTTTCCACAATTTTCATCGCAAAGACTTTTCGAAGGACATTTTATACTATTTATGACTAGCTTTATCAATTTAAGTCAAAATATCGATATTCTAAATTTTGAAAAATTTTGAAAATGTTGTAAGGGGGTGCTTCGAAAAATTCAAATTCAAATTTACACCTAAATTAAGGGTTTTTCTTCGATATTTTCCACAATTTTCACCGCAAAGACTTTTCGAAGGACATTTTATACTATTTATGACTAGCTTTATCAATTTAAGTCAAAATATCGAATTTCTAAATTTTGAAAAATTTTGAAAATGTTGTATGGGGGGTGCTTCAAAAAATTCAAATTCAAATTTACACCTAAATTAAGGGTTTTTCTTCGATATTTTCCACAATTTTCATCGCAAAGACTTTTCGAAGGACATTTTATACTATTTATGACTAGCTTTATCAATTTAAGTCAAAATATCGAAATTCTAAATTTTGAAAAATTTTGAAAATGTTGTAAGGGGGGTGCTTCGAAAAATTCAAATTCAAATTTACACCTAAATTAAGGGTTTTTCTTCGATATTTTCCACAATTTTCATCGCAAAGACTTTTCGAAGGACATTTTATACTATTTATGACTAGCTTTATCAATTTAAGTCAAAATATCGATATTCTAAATTTTGAAAAATTTTAAAAATGTTGTAAGGGGGGTGCTTCGAAAAATTCAAATTCAAATTTACACCTAAATTAAGGGTTTTTCTTCGATATTTTCCACAATTTTCACCGCAAAGACTTTTCGAAGGACATTTTATACTACTTATGACTACCTTTATCAATTTAAGTCAAAATATCAAAATTCTAAATTTTGAAAAATTTTGAAAATGTTGTATGGGGGTGCTTTGAAATTCAAATCAAATTTACACCTAAATTAAGGGTTTTTCTTCGATATTTTCCACAATTTTCATCGCAAAGACTTTTCGAAGGACATTTTATACTATTTATGACTAGCTTTATCAATTTAAGTCAAAATATCGAAATTCTAAATTTTGAAAAATTTTGAAAATGTTGTAAGGGGGTGCTTCGAAAAATTCAAATTCAAATTTACACCTAAATTAAGGGTTTTTCTTCGATATTTTCCACAATTTTCACCGCAAAGACTTTTCGAAGGACATTTTATACTACTTATGACTACCTCTATCAACTTAAGTCAAAATATCAAAATTCTAAATTTTGAAAAATTTTGAAAATGTTGTAAGGGGGGTGCTTCGAAAAATTCAAATTCAAATTTACACCTAAATTAAGGGTTTTTCTTCGATATTTTCCACAATTTTCATCGCAAAGACTTTTCGAAGGACATTTTATACTATTTATGACTAGCTTTATCAATTTAAGTCAAAATATCGAAATTCTAAATTTTGAAAAATTTTGAAAATGTTGTAAGGGGGGTGCTTCGAAAAATTCAAATTCAAATTTACACCTAAATTAAGGGTTTTTCTTCGATATTTTCCACAATTTTCATCGCAAAGACTTTTCGAAGGACATTTTATACTATTTATGACTAGCTTTATCAATTTAAGTCAAAATATCGATATTCTAAATTTTGAAAAATTTTGAAAATGTTGTAAGGGGGGTGCTTCGAAAAATTCAAATTCAAATTTACACCTAAATTAAGGGTTTTTCTTCGATATTTTCCACAATTTTCATCGCAAAGACTTTTCGAAGGACATTTTATACTATTTATGACTAGCTTTATCAATTTAAGTCAAAATATCGAATTTCTAAATTTTGAAAAATTTTGAAAATGTTGTAAGGGGGGTGCTTCGAAAAATTCAAATTCAAATTTACACCTAAATTAAGGGTTTTTCTTCGATATTTTCCACAATTTTCATCGCAAAGACTTTTCGAAGGACATTTTATACTATTTATGACTAGCTTTATCAATTTAAGTCAAAATATCGATATTCTAAATTTTGAAAAATTTTGAAAATGTTGTAAGGGGGGTGCTTCGAAAAATTCAAATTCAAATTTACACCTAAATTAAGGGTTTTTCTTCGATATTTTCCACAATTTTCATCGTAAAGACTGTTCGAAGGACATTTTATACTACTTATGACTAGCTTTATCAATTTAAGTCAAAATATCAAAATTCTAAATTTTGAAAAATTTTAAAAATGTTGTAAGGGGGGTGCTTCGAAAAATTCAAATTCAAATTTACACCTAAATTAAGGGTTTTTCTTCGATATTTTTCACAATTTTCACCGCAAAGACTTTTCGAAGGACATTTTATACTACTTATGACTACCTCTATCAACTTAAGTCAAAATATCAAAATTCTAAATTTTGAAAAATTTTGAAAATGTTGTAAGGGGGGTGCTTCGAAAAATTCAAATTCAAATTTACACCTAAATTAAGGGTTTTTCTTCGATATTTTTCACAATTTTCACCGCAAAGACTTTTCGAAGGACATTTTATACTACTTATGACTACCTCTATCAACTTAAGTCAAAATATCAAAATTCTAAATTTTGAAAAATTTTGAAAATGTTGTATGGGGGGTGCTTCGAAAAATTCAAATTCAAATTTACACCTAAATTAAGGGTTTTTCTTCGATATTTTCCACAATTTTCATCGCAAAGACTTTTCGAAGGACATTTTATACTATTTATGACTAGCTTTATCAATTTAAGTCAAAATATCGAAATTCTAAATTTTGAAAAATTTTGAAAATGTTGTAAGGGGGGTGCTTCGAAAAATTCAAATTCAAATTTACACCTAAATTAAGGGTTTTTCTTCGATATTTTCCACAATTTTCATCGCAAAGACTTTTCGAAGGACATTTTATACTATTTATGACTAGCTTTATCAATTTAAGTCAAAATATCGATATTCTAAATTTTGAAAAATTTTAAAAATGTTGTAAGGGGGGTGCTTTGAAAAATTCAAATTCAAATTTACACCTAAATTAAGGGTTTTTCTTCGATATTTTCCACAATTTTCACCGCAAAGACTTTTTGAAGGACATTTTATACTACTTATGACTACCTCTATCAACTTAAGTCAAAATATCAAAATTCTAAATTTTGAAAAATTTTGAAAATGTTGTATGGGGGTGCTTTGAAAAATTCAAATTCAAATTTACACCTAAATTAAGGGTTTTTCTTCGATATTTTTCACAATTTTCATCGCAAAGACTTTTCGAAGGACATTTTATACTATTTATGACTAGCTTTATCAATTTAAGTCAAAATATCGAAATTCTAAATTTTAAAAAATTTTGAAAATGTTGTAAGGGGGGTGCTTCGAAAAATTCAAATTCAAATTTACACCTAAATTAAGGGTTTTTCTTCGATATTTTCCACAATTTTCATCGCAAAGACTTTTCGAAGGACATTTTATACTATTTATGACTAGCTTTATCAATTTAAGTCAAAATATCGAAATTCTAAATTTTGAAAAATTTTAAAAATGTTGTAAGGGGGGTGCTTTGAAAAATTCAAATTCAAATTTACACCTAAATTAAGGGTTTTTCTTCGATATTTTTCACAATTTTCACCGCAAAGACTTTTTGAAGGACATTTTATACTACTTATGACTACCTCTATCAACTTAAGTCAAAATATCAAAATTCTAAATTTTGAAAAATTTTGAAAATGTTGTATGGGGGGTGCTTTATCACAAATTTACACCTAAATTAAGGGTTTTTCTTCGATATTTTTCACAATTTTCATCGCAAAGACTTTTCGAAGGACATTTTATACTATTTATGACTAGCTTTATCAATTTAAGTCAAAATATCGATATTCTAAATTTTGAAAAATTTTGAAAATGTTGTAAGGGGGATGCTTCGAAAAATTCAAATTCAAATTTACACCTAAATTAAGGGTTTTTCTTCGATATTTTTGCTGGGACATTATACTATTTATGACTACCTCTATCAACTTAAGTCAAAATATCAAAATTCTAAATTTTGAAAAATTTTGAAAATGTTGTAAGGGGGGTGCTTCGAAAAAATTCAAATTCAAATTTACACCTAAATTAAGGGTTTTTCTTCGATATTTTCCACAATTTTCATCGCAAAGACTTTTCGAAGGACATTTTATACTACTTATGACTAGCCTTTATCAATTTAAGTCAAAATATCGAAATTCTAAATTTTGAAAAATTTTGAAAATGTTGTAAGGGGGGTGCTTCGAAAAATTCAAATTCAAATTTACACCTAAATTAAGGGTTTTTCTTCGATATTTTCCACAATTTTCATCGCAAAGACTTTTCGAAGGACATTTTATACTATTTATGACTAGCTTTATCAATTTAAGTCAAAATATCGATATTCTAAATTTTGAAAAATTTTGAAAATGTTGTAAGGGGGGTGCTTCGAAAAATTCAAATTCAAATTTACACCTAAATTAAGGGTTTTTCTTCGATATTTTCCACAATTTTCACCGCAAAGACTTTTCGAAGGACATTTTATACTATTTATGACTAGCTTTATCAATTTAAGTCAAAATATCGAATTTCTAAATTTTGAAAAATTTTGAAAATGTTTTAAGGGGGTGCTTCGAAAAATTCAAATTCAAATTTACACCTAAATTAAGGGTTTTTCTTCGATATTTTCCACAATTTTCATCGCAAAGACTTTTCGAAGGACATTTTATACTATTTATGACTAGCTTTATCAATTTAAGTCAAAATATCGATATTCTAAATTTTGAAAAATTTTGAAAATGTTGTAAGGGGGATGCTTCGAAAAATTCAAATTCAAATTTACACCTAAATTAAGGGTTTTTCTTCGATATTTTATACTATTTATGACTACCTCTATCAACTTAAGTCAAAATATCAAAATTCTAAATTTTGAAAAATTTTGAAAATGTTGTAAGGGGGGTGCTTCGAAAAATTCAAATTCAAATTTACACCTAAATTAAGGGTTTTCCTTCGATATTTTCCACAATTTTCATCGCAAAGACTTTTCGAAGGACATTTTATACTACTTATGACTAGCTTTATCAATTTAAGTCAAAATATCGAAATTCTAAATTTTGAAAAATTTTGAAAATGTTGTAAGGGGGGTGCTTCGAAAAATTCAAATTCAAATTTACACCTAAATTAAGGGTTTTTCTTCGATATTTTCCACAATTTTCACCGCAAAGACTTTTTTAAGGACATTTTATACTATTTATGACTAGCTTTATCAATTTAAGTCAAAATATCGATATTCTAAATTTTGAAAAATTTTGAAAATGTTGTAAGGGGGGTGCTTCGAAAAATTCAAATTCAAATTTACACCTAAATTAAGGGTTTTCCTTCGATATTTTCCACAATTTTCATCGCAAAGACTTTTCGAAGGACATTTTATACTACTTATGACTAGCTTTATCAATTTAAGTCAAAATATCGAAATTCTAAATTTTGAAAAATTTTGAAAATGTTGTAAGGGGGGTGCTTCGAAAAATTCAAATTCAAATTTACACCTAAATTAAGGGTTTTTCTTCGATATTTTCCACAATTTTCACCGCAAAGACTTTTTTAAGGACATTTTATACTATTTATGACTAGCTTTATCAATTTAAGTCAAAATATCAAAATTCTAAATTTTGAAAAATTTTGAAAATGTTGTAAGGGGGGTGCTTCGAAAAATAAAAATTCAAATTCAAATTTACACCTAAATTAAGGGTTTTTCTTCGATATTTTCCACAATTTTCATCGTAAAGACTGTTCGAAGGACATTTTATACTACTTATGACTAGCTTTATCAATTTAAGTCAAAATATCAAAATTCTAAATTTTGAAAAATTTTAAAAATGTTGTAAGGGGGGTGCTTCGAAAAATTCAAATTCAAATTTACACCTAAATTAAGGGTTTTTCTTCGATATTTTTCACAATTTTCACCGCAAAGACTTTTCGAAGGACATTTTATACTACTTATGACTACCTCTATCAACTTAAGTCAAAATATCAAAATTCTAAATTTTGAAAAATTTTGAAAATGTTGTAAGGGGGTGCTTCGAAAAATTCAAATTCAAATTTACACCTAAATTAAGGGGTTTTCTTCGATATTTTCCACAATTTTCATCGTAAAGACTGTTCGAAGGACATTTTATACTACTTATGACTAGCTTTATCAATTTAAGTCAAAATATCAAAATTCTAAATTTTGAAAAATTTTGAAAATGTTGTAAGGGGGTGCTTCAAAAAATTCAAATTCAAATTTACACCTAAATTAAGGGTTTTTCTTCGATATTTTCCACAATTTTCACCGCAAAGACTTTTCGAAGGACATTTTATACTACTTATGACTACCTCTATCAACTTAAGTCAAAATATCAAAATTCTAAATTTTGAAAAATTTTGAAAATGTTGTATGGGGGGTGCTTCGAAAAATTCAAATTCAAATTTACACCTAAATTAAGGGTTTTTCTTCGATATTTTCCACAATTTTCATCGCAAAGACTTTTCGAAGGACATTTTATACTATTTATGACTAGCTTTATCAATTTAAGTCAAAATATCGAAATTCTAAATTTTGAAAAATTTTGAAAATGTTGTAAGGGGGGGCTTCGAAAAATTCAAATTCAAATTTACACCTAAATTAAGGGTTTTTCTTCGATATTTTCCACAATTTTCATCGCAAAGACTTTTCGAAGGACATTTTATACTATTTATGACTAGCTTTATCAATTTAAGTCAAAATATCGATATTCTAAATTTTGAAAAATTTTAAAAATGTTGTAAGGGGGGTGCTTCGAAAAATTCAAATTCAAATTTACACCTAAATTAAGGGTTTTTCTTCGATATTTTTCACAATTTTCACCGCAAAGACTTTTCGAAGGACATTTTATACTACTTATGACTACCTCTATCAACTTAAGTCAAAATATCAAAATTCTAAATTTTGAAAAATTTTGAAAATGTTGTAAGGGGGGTGCTTCGAAAAATTCAAATTCAAATTTACACCTAAATTAAGGGTTTTTCTTCGATATTTTCCACAATTTTCATCGCAAAGACTGTTCGAAGGACATTTTATACTATTTTTGACTAGCTTTATCAATTTAAGTCAAAATATCGATATTCTAAATTTTGAAAAATTTTGAAAATGTTGTAAAGGGGGTGCTTCGAAAAATTCAAATTCAAATTTACACCTAAATTAAGGGGTTTTCTTCGATATTTTCCACAATTTTCATCGTAAAGACTGTTCGAAGGACATTTTATACTACTTATGACTAGCTTTATCAATTTAAGTCAAAATATCAAAATTCTAAATTTTGAAAAATTTTGAAAATGTTGTAAGGGGGGTGCTTCGAAAAATTCAAATTCAAATTTACACCTAAATTAAGGGTTTTTCTTCGATATTTTTCACAATTTTCACCGCAAAGACTTTTCGAAGGACATTTTATACTACTTATGACTACCTCTATCAACTTAAGTCAAAATATCAAAATTCTAAATTTTGAAAAATTTTGAAAATGTTGTATGGGGGGTGCTTCGAAAAATTCAAATTCAAATTTACACCTAAATTAAGGGTTTTTCTTCGATATTTTCCACAATTTTCATCGCAAAGACTTTTCGAAGGACATTTTATACTATTTATGACTAGCTTTATCAATTTAAGTCAAAATATCGAAATTCTAAATTTTGAAAAATTTTGAAAATGTTGTAAGGGGGGTGCTTCGAAAAATTCAAATTCAAATTTACACCTAAATTAAGGGTTTTTCTTCGATATTTTCCACAATTTTCATCGCAAAGACTTTTCGAAGGACATTTTATACTATTTATGACTAGCTTTATCAATTTAAGTCAAAATATCGATATTCTAAATTTTGAAAAATTTTGAAAATGTTGTAAGGGGGGTGCTTCGAAAAATTCAAATTCAAATTTACACCTAAATTAAGGGTTTTTCTTCGATATTTTCCACAATTTTCATCGTAAAGACTGTTCGAAGGACATTTTATACTACTTATGACTAGCTTTATCAATTTAAGTCAAAATATCAAAATTCTAAATTTTGAAAAATTTTGAAAATGTTGTAGGGGGGTGCTTCAAAAAATTCAAATTCAAATTTACACCTAAATTAAGGGTTTTTCTTCGATATTTTTCACAATTTTCACCGCAAAGACTTTTCGAAGGACATTTTATACTACTTATGACTACCTCTATCAACTTAAGTCAAAATATCAAAATTCTAAATTTTGAAAAATTTTGAAAATGTTGTAAGGGGGGTGCTTCGAAAAATTCAAATTCAAATTTACACCTAAATTAAGGGTTTTTCTTCGATATTTTCCACAATTTTCATCGCAAAGACTTTTCGAAGGACATTTTATACTATTTATGACTAGCTTTATCAATTTAAGTCAAAATATCGAAATTCTAAATTTTGAAAAATTTTGAAAATGTTGTAAGGGGGGTGCTTCGAAAAATTCAAATTCAAATTTACACCTAAATTAAGGGTTTTTCTTCGATATTTTCCACAATTTTCACCGCAAAGACTTTTCGAAGGACATTTTATACTATTTATGACTAGCTTTATCAATTTAAGTCAAAATATCGAAATTCTAAATTTTGAAAAATTTTAAAAATGTTGTAAGGGGGTGCTTCGAAAAATTCAAATTCAAATTTACACCTAAATTAAGGGTTTTTCTTCGATATTTTCCACAATTTTCACCGCAAAGACTTTTCGAAGGACATTTTATACTACTTATGACTAGCTTTATCAATTTAAGTCAAAATATCAAAATTCTAAATTTTGAAAAATTTTGAAAATGTTGTAAGGGGGGTGCTTCGAAAAATTCAAATTCAAATTTACACCTAAATTAAGGGTTTTTCTTCGATATTTTCCACAATTTTCATCGCAAAGACTGTTCGAAGGACATTTTATACTATTTTTGACTAGCTTTATCAATTTAAGTCAAAATATCAAAATTCTAAATTTTGAAAAATTTTGAAAATGTTGTAAGGGGGGTGCTTCGAAAAATTCAAATTCAAATTTACACCTAAATTAAGGGGTTTTCTTCGATATTTTCCACAATTTTCATCGTAAAGACTGTTCGAAGGACATTTTATACTACTTATGACTAGCTTTATCAATTTAAGTCAAAATATCAAAATTCTAAATTTTGAAAAATTTTGAAAATGTTGTAAGGGGGGTGCTTCGAAAAATTCAAATTCAAATTTACACCTAAATTAAGGGTTTTTCTTCGATATTTTTCACAATTTTCACCGCAAAGACTTTTCGAAGGACATTTATACTACTTATGACTACCTCTATCAACTTAAGTCAAAATATCAAAATTCTAAATTTTGAAAAATTTTGAAAATGTTGTATGGGGGGTGCTTCGAAAAATTCAAATTCAAATTTACACCTAAATTAAGGGTTTTTCTTCGATATTTTCCACAATTTTCATCGCAAAGACTTTTCGAAGGACATTTTATACTATTTATGACTAGCTTTATCAATTTAAGTCAAAATATCGAAATTCTAAATTTTGAAAAATTTTGAAAATGTTGTAAGGGGGGTGCTTCGAAAAATTCAAATTCAAATTTACACCTAAATTAAGGGTTTTTCTTCGATATTTTCCACAATTTTCATCGCAAAGACTTTTCGAAGGACATTTTATACTATTTATGACTAGCTTTATCAATTTAAGTCTAAATATCGATATTCTAAATTTTGAAAAATTTTAAAAATGTTGTAAGGGGGGTGCTTTGAAAAATTCAAATTCAAATTTACACCTAAATTAAGGGTTTTTCTTCGATATTTTCCACAATTTTCATCGTAAAGACTGTTCGAAGGACATTTTATACTACTTATGACTAGCTTTATCAATTTAAGTCAAAATATCAAAATTCTAAATTTTGAAAAATTTTGAAAATGTTGTAGGGGGGGTGCTTCAAAAAATTCAAATTCAAATTTACACCTAAATTAAGGGTTTTTCTTCGATATTTTTCACAATTTTCACCGCAAAGACTTTTCGAAGGACATTTATACTACTTATGACTACCTCTATCAACTTAAGTCAAAATATCAAAATTCTAAATTTTGAAAAATTTTGAAAATGTTGTATGGGGGGTGCTTTATCACAAATTTACACCTAAATTAAGGGTTTTTCTTCGATATTTTTCACAATTTTCATCGCAAAGACTTTTCGAAGGACATTTTATACTATTTATGACTAGCTTTATCAATTTAAGTCAAAATATCGAAATTCTAAATTTTGAAAAATTTTGAAAATGTTGTAAGGGGGGTGCTTCGAAAAATTCAAATTCAAATTTACACCTAAATTAAGGGTTTTTCTTCGATATTTTCCACAATTTTCACCGCAAAGACTTTTCGAAGGACATTTTATACTACTTATGACTACCTCTATCAACTTAAGTCAAAATATCAAAATTCTAAATTTTGAAAAATTTTGAAAATGTTGTATGGGGGGTGCTTCGAAAAATTCAAATTCAAATTTACACCTAAATTAAGGGTTTTCTTCGATATTTTCCACAATTTTCATCGTAAAGACTGTTCGAAGGACATTTTATACTACTTATGACTAGCTTTATCAATTTAAGTCAAAATATCAAAATTCTAAATTTTGAAAAATTTTAAAAATGTTGTAAGGGGGGTGCTTCGAAAAATTCAAATTCAAATTTACACCTAAATTAAGGGTTTTTCTTCGATATTTTCCACAATTTTCACCGCAAAGACTTTTCGAAGGACATTTTATACTACTTATGACTACCTCTATCAACTTAAGTCAAAATATCAAAATTCTAAATTTTGAAAAATTTTGAAAATGTTGTAAGGGGGGTGCTTTGAAAAATTCAAATTCAAATTTACACCTAAATTAAGGGTTTTTCTTCGATATTTTCCACAATTTTCATCGCAAAGACTGTTCGAAGGACATTTTATACTATTTATGACTAGCTTTATCAATTTAAGTCAAAATATCGATATTCTAAATTTTGAAAAATTTTGAAAATGTTGTAAGGGGGTGCTTCGAAAAATTCAAATTCAAATTTACACCTAAATTAAGGGGTTTTCTTCGATATTTTCCACAATTTTCATCGTAAAGACTGTTCGAAGGACATTTTATACTACTTATGACTAGCTTTATCAATTTAAGTCAAAATATCAAAATTCTAAATTTTGAAAAATTTTGAAAATGTTGTAAGGGGGGTGCTTCAAAAAATTCAAATTCAAATTTACACCTAAATTAAGGGTTTTTCTTCGATATTTTCCACAATTTTCACCGCAAAGACTTTTCGAAGGACATTTTATACTACTTATGACTAGCTTTATCAACTTAAGTCAAAATATCAAAATTCTAAATTTTGAAAAATTTTGAAAATGTTGTATGGGGGGTGCTTCGAAAAATTCAAATTCAAATTTACACCTAAATTAAGGGTTTTTCTTCGATATTTTCCACAATTTTCATCGCAAAGACTTTTCGAAGGACATTTTATACTATTTATGACTAGCTTTATCAATTTAAGTCAAAATATCGAAATTCTAAATTTTGAAAAATTTTGAAAATGTTGTAAGGGGGGTGCTTTGAAAAATTCAAATTCAAATTTACACCTAAATTAAGGGTTTTTCTTCGATATTTTCCACAATTTTCATCGCAAAGACTTTCCGAAGGACATTTTATACTATTTATGACTAGCTTTATCAATTTAAGTCAAAATATCGATATTCTAAATTTTGAAAAATTTTGAAAATGTTGTAAGGGGGGTGCTTCGAAAAATTCAAATTCAAATTTACACCTAAATTAAGGGTTTTTCTTCGATATTTTCCACAATTTTCACCGCAAAGACTTTTCGAAGGACATTTTATACTACTTATGACTACCTCTATCAACTTAAGTCAAAATATCAAAATTCTAAATTTTGAAAAATTTTGAAAATGTTGTAAGGGGGGTGCTTTGAAAATCAACAAATTTACACCTAAATTAAGGGTTTTTCTTCGATATTTTCCACAATTTTCATCGCAAAGACTTTTCGAAGGACATTTTATACTATTTATGACTAGCTTTATCAATTTAAGTCAAAATATCGAAATTCTAAATTTTGAAAAATTTTGAAAATGTTGTAAGGGGGGTGCTTCGAAAAATTCAAATTCAAATTTACACCTAAATTAAGGGTTTTTCTTCGATATTTTCCACAATTTTCACCGCAAAGACTTTTCGAAGGACATTTTATACTACTTATGACTACCTTTATCAACTTAAGTCAAAATATCAAAATTCTAAATTTTGAAAAATTTTGAAAATGTTGTATGGGGGTGCTTCGAAAAATTCAAATTCAAATTTACACCTAAATTAAGGGTTTTCTTCGATATTTTCCACAATTTTCATCGCAAAGACTTTTCGAAGGACATTTTATACTATTTATGACTAGCTTTATCAATTTAAGTCAAAATATCGAAATTCTAAATTTTGAAAAATTTTGAAAATGTTGTAAGGGGGGTGCTTCGAAAAATTCAAATTCAAATTTACACCTAAATTAAGGGTTTTTCTTCGATATTTTCCACAATTTTCATCGCAAAGACTTTTCGAAGGACATTTTATACTATTTATGACTAGCTTTATCAATTTAAGTCAAAATATCGATATTCTAAATTTTGAAAAATTTTGAAAATGTTGTAAGGGGGGTGCTTCGAAAAATTCAAATTCAAATTTACACCTAAATTAAGGGTTTTTCTTCGATATTTTCCACAATTTTCACCGCAAAGACTTTTCGAAGGACATTTTATACTACTTATGACTACCTCTATCAACTTAAGTCAAAATATCAAAATTCTAAATTTTGAAAAATTTTGAAAATGTTGTATGGGGGGTGCTTCGAAAAATTCAAATTCAAATTTACACCTAAATTAAGGGTTTTTCTTCGATATTTTTCACAATTTTCACCGCAAAGACTTTTCGAAGGACATTTATACTACTTATGACTACCTCTATCAACTTAAGTCAAAATATCAAAATTCTAAATTTTGAAAAATTTTGAAAATGTTGTAAGGGGGGTGCTTCGAAAAATTCAAATTCAAATTTACACCTAAATTAAGGGTTTTTCTTCGATATTTTCCACAATTTTCATCGCAAAGACTTTTCGAAGGACATTTTATACTATTTATGACTAGCTTTATCAATTTAAGTCAAAATATCGAAATTCTAAATTTTGAAAATTTTTGAAAATGTTGTAAGGGGGGTGCTTCGAAAAATTCAAATTCAAATTTACACCAAAATTAAGGGTTTTTCTTCGATATTTTCCACAATTTTCATCGCAAAGACTTTTCGAAGGACATTTTATACTATTTGTGACTAGCTTTATCAATTTAAGTCAAAATATCGAAATTCTAAATTTTGAAAAATTTTGAAAATGTTGTAGGGGGGTGCTTCGAAAAATTCAAATTCAAATTTACACCTAAATTAAGGGTTTTCTTCGATATTTTCCACAATTTTCACCGCAAAGACTTTTCGAAGGACATTTTATACTATTTATGACTAGCTTTATCAATTTAAGTCAAAATATCGAAATTCTAAATTTTGAAAAATTTTGAAAATGTTGTAAGGGGGTGCTTGGAAAAATTCAAATTCAAATTTACACCTAAATTAAGGGTTTTTCTTCGATATTTTCCACAATTTTCATCGCAAAGACTTTTCGAAGGACATTTTATACTATTTATGACTAGCTTTATCAATTTAAGTCAAAATATCGCAATTCTAAATTTTGAAAAATTTTGAAAATGTTGTAAGGGGGGTGCTTCGAAAAATTCAAATTCAAATTTACACCTAAATTAAGGGTTTTTCTTCGATATTTTCCACAATTTTCATCGCAAAGACTTTTCGAAGAGGAAATTCTATACCACTTATGACTACCTATATCAATTTAAGTCAAAATATCAAAATTCTAAACCTTTTGGGGTACTTTTGAAAAATGTTGTAAGGGGGTGCTTTAAAAATTCAAATTCAAATTTACACCTAAATTAAGGGTTTTTCTTCGATATTTTCCACAATTTTCACCGCAAAGACTTTTTGAAGGACATTTTATACTATTTATGACTAGCTTTATCAATTTAAGTCAAATATCGAAATTCTAAATTTTGAAAAATTTTGAAAATGTTGTAAGGGGGGTGCTTCGAAAAATTCAAATTCAAATTTACACCTAAATTAAGGGTTTTTCTTCGATATTTTCCACAATTTTCATCGCAAAGACTTTTGAAGGACATTTTATACTATTTATGACTAGCTTTATCAATTTAAGTCAAAATATCAAAATTCTAAATTTTGAAAAATTTTGAAAATGTTGTAAGGGGGTGCTTCGAAAAATATCAAATTCAAATTTACACCTAAATTAAGGGTTTTTCTTCGATATTTTCCACAATTTTCATCGCAAAGACTTTTCGAAGGAAATTTTATACTATTTATGACTAGCTTTATCAATTTAAGTCAAAATATCGAAATTCTAAATTTTGAAAAATTTTAAAAATGTTGTAAGGGGGGTGCTTCGAAAAATTCAAATTCAAATTTACACCTAAATTAAGGGTTTTTCTTCGATATTTTTCACAATTTTCACCGCAAAGACTTTTCGAAGGACATTTTATACTACTTATGACTACCTTTATCAATTTAAGTCAAAATATCAAAATTCTAAATTTTGAAAAATTTTGAAAATGTTGTAAGGGGGTGCTTCGAAAAATTCAAATTCAAATTTACACCTAAATTAAGGGTTTTTCTTCGATATTTTCCACAATTTTCATCGCAAAGACTTTTTCGAAGGACATTTTATACTATTTTTGACTAGCTTTATCAATTTAAGTCGAAATATCGAAATTCTAAATTTTGAAAAAATTTTGAAAATGTTGTAAAGGGGGTGCTTCGAAAAATTCAAATTCAAATTTACACCTAAATTAAGGGTTTTTCTTCGATATTTTCCACAATTTTCATCGTAAAGACTTTTCGAAGGACATTTTATACTACTTATGACTAGCTTTATCAATTTAAGTCAAAATATCAAAATTCTAAATTTTGAAAAATTTTGAAAATGTTGTAGGGGGTGCTTCGAAAAATTCAAATTCAAATTTACACCTAAATTAAGGGTTTTTCTTCGATATTTTCCACAATTTTCATCGCAAAGACTTTTCGAAGGACATTTTATACTATTTATGACTAGCTTTATCAATTTAAGTCAAAATATCGAAATTCTAAATTTTGAAAAAATTTTGCAATGTTGTAAGGGGGTGCTTCGAAAAACTACAAATTCAAATTTACACCCTAAATTAAGGGTTTTTCTTCGATATTTTCCACAAATTTTCATCGCAAAGACTTTTCGAAGGACATTTTATACTACTTATGACTAGCTTTATCAATTTAAGTCAAAATATCAAAATTCTAAATTTTGAAAATTTTGAAAATGTTGTAAGGGGGGTGCTTCGAAAAATTCAAATTCAAATTTACACCTATAATTAAGGGTTTTTCTTCGATATTTTCCACAATTTTCACCGCAAAGACTTTTGAAGGAAATTTTATACTACTTATGACTACCTCTATCAACTTAAAGTCAAAATATCAAAATTCTAAATTTTGAAAAATTTTGAAAATGTTGTAAAGGGGGTGCTTCAAAAACTCAAATTCAAATTTACACCCTAAATTAAGGGTAAATAAATTCAAATTTACACCCTAAATTAAGGGTTTTTCTCTTCGATATTTTCCACAATTTTCACCGCAAAGACTTTTCGAAGGACATTTTTATACTACTTATGACTAGCTTTATCAATTTAAGTCAAAATATCGAAATTCTAAATTTTGAAAAATTTTGAAAATGTTGTAAAGGGGGTGCTTTCGAAAAATTCAAATTCAAATTTACACCTAAATTAAGGTTTTTTCTTCGATATTTTCCACAATTTTCATCGCAAAGACTTTTCGAAGGAAATTTTATACTATTTATGACTAGCTTTATCAATTTAAGTCAAAATATCGAAATTCTAAATTTTGAAAATGAAAATGTTGTAAGGGGGTGCTTCGATAAATTCAAATTTAAATTTTACACCTAAATTAAGGGTTTTTCCTTCGATATTTTCCACAATTTTCATCGCAAAGACTTTTCGAAGGACATTTTATACTACTTATGACTACCTTTATCAATTTAAGTCAAAAAAATTTAAAATTCTAAATTTTGAAAAATTTTGAAAATGTTGTAAGGGGGGTGCTTCGAAAAATTCAAATTCAAATTTACACCTAAATTAAGGGTTTTTCTTCGATATTTTTCACAATTTTCACCGCAAAGACTTTTTCAAGGACATTTTATACTATTTATGACTAGCTTTATCAATTTAAGTCAAAATATTATAAATTCTAAATTTTGAAAAATTTTGAAAATG
>JAEIFQ010000705.1:0-18906 GCA_018904025.1 Zaprionus vittiger | reverse complement strand
TTGTAACATGTTTCTAACATGTTTGTGGCATGTCTGTGACATGTCTGTAACATGTCTGTAACATGTTTGTGGCATGTCTGTGACATGTCTGTAACATGTCTGTAACATGTCTGCAACATGTCTGTGACATGTCTATAACATGTCTGTAACATGTCTGTGACATTTCTGTAACATGTCTGTAACATGTTTTCAACATGTCTGTGACATGTCTGTAACATGTCTGCAACATGTCTGTGACATCTCTGTAACATGTCTGTAAAATGTCTGCAACATGTCTGTGACATGTCTGTAACATGTCTGTAAAATGTCTGTAACATGTCTGTAACATGTCTGTGACATGTCTGTAACATGTCTGTGACATGTCTGTAACATGTCTGTGACATGTTTGTAACATGTCTGTGACATGTCTGTAACATGTCTGTGACATGTCTGTAACATGTCTGTGACATGTCTGTAACATGTCTGTGACATGTTTGTAACATGTCTGTGACATGTCTGTAACATGTCTGTAACATGTCTGTAACATGTCTGCAACATGTCTGTGACATGTCTGTAACATGTCTGTAAAATGTCTGTAACATGTCTGTAACATGTCTGTGACATGTCTGTAACATGTCTGTAACATGTTTGTAACATGTCTGTGACATGTCTGTAACATGTCTGTGACATGTCTGTGACATGTCTGTAACATGTCTGTGACATGTCTGTGACATGTCTGTAACATGTCTGTAACATGTCTGTAACATGTCTGTAACATGTCTGTGACATGTCTGTAACATGTCTGTAACATGTCTGTAACATGTCTGTGACATGTCTGTAACATGTCTGTAACATGTCTGTAACATGTCTGTGACATGTCTGTAACATGTCTGTGTTACATGTCTGTAACATGTCTGTGACATGTCTGTAACATGTCTGTGACATGTCTGTAACATGTCTGTAACATGTCTGTGACATGTCTGTAACATGTCTGTGACATGTCTGTGACATGTCTGTAACATGTCTGTAACATGTCTGTGACATGTAACATGTCTGTAACATGTCTGTGACATGTCTGTAACATGTCTGTGACATGTCTGTAACATGTCTGTAAAATGTCTGTAACATGTCTGTAACATGTCTGTGACATGTCTGTAACATGTCTGTAACATGTCTGTGACATGTCTGTAACATGTCTGTGACATGTCTGTAACATGTCTGTAACATGTCTGTAACATGTCTGTAAAATGTCTGTAACATGTCTGTAACATGTCTGTGACATGTCTGTAACATGTCTGTAACATGTCTGTAACATGTCTGTGACATGTCTGTAACATGTCTGTAACATGTCTGTGACATGTCTGTAACATGTCTGTGACATGTCTGTAACATGTCTGTAACATGTCTGTGACATGTCTGTAACATGTCTGTAAAATGTCTGTGACATGTCTGTACATGTCTGTAACATGTCTGTAACATGTCTGTGACATGTTTGTAACATGTCTGTGACATGTCTGTAACATGTCTGTGACATGTCTGTAACATGTCTGTGACATGTCTGTTACATGTCTGTAACATGTCTGTAACATGTCTGTGACATGTCTGTAACATGTCTGTAACATGTCTGTGACATGTCTGTAACATGTCTGTAACATGTCTGCAACATGTCTGTGACATGTCTGTAACATGTCTGTAACATGTCTGTGACATGTCTGTAACATGTCTGTGACATGTCTGTAACATGTCTGTGACATGTCTGTAACATGTCTGTAACATGTCTGTGACATGTCTGTAACATGTCTGTGACATGTTTGTAACATGTCTGTGACATGTCTGTGACATGTCTGTAACATGTCTGTGACATGTCTGTAACATGTCTGTAACATGTCTGTAACATGTCTGTAACATGTCTGTGACATGTCTGTAACATGTCTGTGACATGTCTGTGACATGTCTGTAACATGTCTGTGACATGTCTGTAACATGTCTGTGACATGTCTGTAACATGTCTGTGACATGTCTGTTACATGTCTGTAACATGTCTGTAACATGTCTGCAACATGTCTGTGACATGTCTGTAACATGTCTGTAACATGTCTGTAACATGTCTGTAACATGTCTGTGACATGTCTGTGACATGTCTGTAACATGTCTGTGACATGTCTGTAACATGTCTGTGACATGTCTGTAACATGTCTGTAACATGTCTGTAACATGTCTGTGACATGTCTGTAACATGTCTGTAACATGTCTGTGACATGTCTGTAACATGTCTGCAACATGTCTGTGACATGTCTGTAACATGTCTGTAACATGTCTGTGACATGTCTGTAACATGTCTGTAACATGTCTGTAACATGTCTGTAACATGTCTGTGACATGTCTGTAACATGTCTGTGACATGTTTGTAACATGTCTGTGACATGTCTGTAACATGTCTGTGACATGTCTGTAACATGTCTGTGACATGTCTGTTACATGTCTGCAACATGTCTGTAACATGTCTGCAACATGTCTGTGACATGTCTGTAACATGTCTGTGACATGTCTGTAACATGTCTGTGACATGTCTGTAACATGTCTGTAACATGTCTGTGACATGTCTGTAACATGTCTGTAAAATGTCTGCAACATGTCTGTAACATGTCTGCAACATGTCTGTGACATGTCTGTAACATGTCTGTGACATGTCTGTAACATGTCTGTGACATGTTTGTAACATGTCTGTGACATGTCTGTAACATGTCTGCAACATGTCTGTGACATGTCTGTAACATGTCTGTGACATGTCTGTAACATGTCTGTGACATGTCTGTGACATGTCTGTAACATGTCTGTAACATGTCTGTGACATGTCTGTAACATGTCTGTAACATGTCTGCAACATGTCTGTGACATGTCTGTTACATGTCTGCAACATGTCTGTGACATGTTTGTAACATGTTTGTAACATGTTTGTGGCATGTCTGTGACATGTCTGTAACATGTCTGTAACTTGTCTGTGACATGTCTGTTACATGTCTGCAACATGTCTGTGACATGTTTGTAACATGTTTATAACATTTTTGTGGCATGTCTGTGACATGTCTGTAACATGTCTGTAACATATCTGTGACATGTCTGTGACATGTCTGCTACATGTCTGTGACATGTCTGTTACATGTCTGCAACATGTCTGTGTCATGTCTGTAACATGTCTGTAACATGTCTGCAACATGTCTGTGACATGTCTGTAACATGTCAGTAACATGTCTGTGACATGTCTGTAACATGTCTGTAACATGTCTGCAACATGTGTGTGACATGTCTGTGACATGTCTGTAACATGTCTGCAACATGTCTGTGACATGTCTGTTACATGTCTGCAACATGTCTGTGACATGTTTGTAACATGTTTGTAACATGTTTGTGGCATGTCTGTGACATGTCTGTAACATGTCTGTAACTTGTCTGTGACATGTCTGTTACATGTCTGCAACATGTCTGTGACATGTTTGTAACATGTTTATAACATTTTTGTGGCATGTCTGTTACATGCCTGCAACATGTCTGTGATATGTTTGTAACATGTCTGTGACATGTCTGCAACATGTCTGTGACATGTTTGTAACATGTCTGTTACATGTCTGTGACATGTCTGTGACATGTCTGCAACATGCCTGTGACATGTCTGTAACATGTCTGCAAATATGTCCGTGACATGTCTGTAACATGTCTGTGACATGTCTGCAACATGTCTGTGACATGTCTATGACATGTCTGTAACATGTCTGCAACATGTCTGTGACATGTCTGTAACATGTCTGTGACATGTCTGTTACATGTCTGTGACATGTCTGTAACATGTCTGTGACATGTTTGTAACATGTCTGTGACATGTCTGTAACATATCTGTTACATGTCTGTAGCATATCTGTAACATGTCTGCAACATGTCTGTGACATGTCTTTCACATGTCTGCAACTTGACTGTGACATGTCTGTGACATGTCTGTAACATGTCCGTGACATGTCTGCAACATGTCTGTGACATGTCTTTAACATGTCCGTAAGATGTCTGTGACATGTTTGTAACATGTCTGTGACATGTCTGTTACATGTCTGTGACATGTCTGTTACATGTCTTAGACATGTCTGTGACATGTCTGTCACATGTCTGTGACATGTGTAACAAGTCTGTGACATTTTTGTTAATTATCTGTGACATGTCTGTTACATGTCTGTGACATGTCTATAACATGTCTGCAACATGTTTGTAACATGTCTGTGACATCTCTCTAACATGTCTGTGACATGTCTGCAACATGGCTGTGTCATGTCTGTTACATGCCTAAAACATGTCTGTGATATGTTTGTAACATGTCTTTGACATGTCTGTTACATTTCTGCAACATGTCTGTGACATTATTGTAACATGTTTGTGGCATGTCTGTGACATGTCTGTAACATGTCTATAACATGTCTGCAACATGTTTGTAACATGTCTGTGACATCTCTCTAACATGTCTGTGACATGTCTGCAACATGGCTGTGACATGTCTGTTACATGCCTATAACATGTCTTTGATATGTTTGTAACATGTCTGTGACATGTCTGTTACATTTCTGCAACATGTCTGTGACATGTTTGTAACATGTCTGTGACATGTCTGTAACATGTCTGCGACATGTCTGTAACATGTTTTTGACATATTCTTAATATGTCTGTGACTTGTCTGCAACATGTCTGAGACATGTCTGTAACATGTCTGTGACATGTCTGTAACATGTCGGTGATATGTCTGTAACATGTCTATGACATGTCTGTAACATGTCTGTGATATGTTTGTAACATGTGTGTAACATGTCTGTGATATGTCTGTTACATGTCTGTGACATGTCTGTGACATGTCTGTTACATGTCTGTTACATGTCTGTGACATGTCTGTGACATGTCTGTGATATGTTTGTAACATGTGTGTAACATGTCTGTGATATGTCTGTTACATGTCTGTGACATGTCTGTGACATGTCTGTTACATGTCTGTTACATGTCTGTGACATGTCTGTTACATGTCTGCAACATGTCTGTGACTTGTCTGCAACATGTCTGAGACATGTCTGTAACATGTCTGCAACTTGTCTGTGACATGTCTGTGACATGTTTGTAACATGTCTGTGACATGTCTGTGACATGTCTGCAACATGTCTGTGACATGTTTGTAACATGTTTGTAACATGTTTGTGGCATGTCTGTGACATATCTGTTACATGTCTGTGACATGTCTGTGACATGTCTGTGACATGTCTGTGACATGTTTGTAACATGTTTGTAACATGTTTGTGGCATGTCTGTGACATGTCTGTAACATGTCTGTAACATGTCTGCAACATGTCTGTGACATGTCTGTAACATGTGTGTAACATGTCTGTGATATGTCTGTTACATGTCTGTGACATGTCTGTGACATGTCTGTGACATGTCTGTTACATGTCTGTTACATGTCTGTGACATGTCTGTTACATGTCTGTGACATGTTTGTAACATGTCTGTGACATGTCTGTAACATATCTGTTACATGTCTGTAGCATATCTGTAACATGTCTGCAACATGTCTGTGACATGTCTGTAACATATCTGTTAAATGTCTGTGACATGTCTGTGACATGTCTGTAACATGTCTGAAACTTGTCTATGACATGTCTGTGACATGTCTGTATCATGTCCGTGACATGTCTGCAACATGTCTGTGACATGTCTTAAACATGTCTGTAACATGTCTGTGACATGTTTGTAACATGTCTGTGACATGTCTGTGACATGTCTGTTGCATGTCTGCAACATGTCTGTTACATGTCTTGAACATGGCTGTGACATGTCTGTAACATGCCTGTAACATGTCTGCAACATGACCGTAACATGTCTGTGACATGTCTGTAACATATCTGTTACATGTCTGTAACATATCTGTTACATGTCTGTAACATATCTGTTACATGTCTGTAACATATCTGTTACATGTCTGTGACATGTCAGTGACATGTCTGTAACATGTCTGTGACATGTCTGTAACATGTCTGCAACTTGTCTGTGACATGTCTGTGACATGTCTGTAACATGTCGGTGATATGTCTGTAACATGTCTATGACATGTCTGTAACATGTCTGCAACATGTCTGTAACATGTCTGCAGCATGTCTGTAACATGTCTGTGACATGTTTGTAACATGTCTGTGACATGTCTGTTACATGTTTGTGACATGTCTGTGACATGTCTGTGACATGTCTGTGACATGTCTGTGACATGTCTGTGACATGTCTGTGACATGTCTGTGACATGTCTGTGACATGTCTGTGACATGTCTGTGACATGTCTGTGACATGTCTGTAACATGTCGGTGATATGTCTGTAACATGTCTATGACATGTCTGTAACATGTCTGCAACATGTCTGTAACATGTCTGCAACATGTCTGTAACATGTCTGCAACATGTCTGTAACATGTCTGTGACATGTTTGTAACATGTCTGTGACATGTCTGTTACATGTTTGTGACATGTCTGTGACATGTCTGTAACATGTCTGCAACATGTCTGTGACATGTCTGTAACATGTCTGCAGCTTGTCTGTGACATGTCTGTGACATGTTTGTAACATGTCTGTGACATGTTTGTAACATCTCTGTAACATGTTTGTAACATGTCTGTGACATATTTGTAACATGTTTGTAACATGTTTGTGGCATGTCTGTGACATGTCTGTAACATGTCTGCAACATGTCTGTGACATGTCTGTAACATGTGTGTAACATGTCTGTGACATGTCTGTGACATGTCTGTTACATGTCTGCAACATGTCTGTGACATGTCTGTGACATGTCTGTTACATGTCTGCAACATGTCTGTGACATGTTTGTAACATGATTGTTACATGTTTGTGGCATGTATGTGACATGTCTGTAACATGTCTGCAACTTGTCTGTGACATGTCTGTGACATGTCTGCAACGTGTCTGTGATATGTTTGTAACATGTCTATGGCATGTCTGTAACATGTCTGCAGCATGTCTGCAACATGTCTGTAACATGTCTGCGACATGTTTGTAACATGTCTGTGACATGTGTGTTACATGTCTGTGACATGTCTGTTACATGTCTGTGACATGTCTGTGACATGTGTAACATGTCTGTGACATGTGTAACATGATGTGACATTTTTTTAAATTGTCTGTGACACGACTGTTACATGTCTGTGACATGTCTGTTACATGTCTGCAACATGTATGTAACATGTCTGTGACATGTTTGTAACATGTCTGTGACATGTCTGTTACATGTTTGTGACATGTCTGTGACATGTCTGTGACATGTCTGTGACATGTCTGTGACATGTCTGTGACATGTCTGTGACATGTCTGTTACATGTGTAACATATCTGTGACATTTTTGTAAATTGTCTGTGACATGTCAGTTACATGTCTGTGACATGTCTCAAACATGTCTGTGACATGTCTGTGACATGTCTGTGACATGTCTGTTACATGGCTGTGACATGTCTGTTACATGCCTAAAACATGTCTGTGATATGTTTGTAACATGTCTGTGACATGTCTGTTACATTTCTGCAGCGTGTCTGTGATATGTTTGTAACATGTCTATGGCATGTCTGTAACATGTCTGCAACATGTCTGCAACATGTCTGTAACATGTCTGTGACATGTTTGTAACATGTCTGTGACATGTCTGTTACATGTTTGTGACATGTCTGTGACATGTCTGTGACATGTGTAACATATCTGTGACATTTTTGTAAATTGTCTGTGACATGTCAGTTACATGTCTGTGACATGTCTGTTACATGTCTGCAACATGTCTGTGACATGTTTGTAACATGTCTGTGACATCTCTCTAACATGTCTGTGACATGTCTGCAACATGCCTGCAACATGTCTGTGATATGTTTGTAACATGTCTGTGACATGTTTGTTACATTTCTACAACGTGTCTGTGATATGTTTGTAACATGTCTATGGCATGTCTGTAACATGTCTGCAACATGTCTGTTGCATGTGTGCAACATGTCTGTGATATGTTTGTAATATGTCTATGACATGTCTGTAACATGTCTGAAACATGTCTGTAACATGTCTGTTACATGTCTGTGACATGTCTGTGACATGTCTGCAACATGCCTGTGACATGTCTGTAACATGTCTGCAAATATGTCCGTGACATGTCTGTAACATGTCTGTGACATGTCTGCAACATGTCTGTGACATGTCTATGACATGTCTGTAACATGTCTGCAACATGTCTGTGACATGTCTGTAACATGTCTGTGACATGTCTGTTACATGTCTGTGACATGTCTGTAACATGTCTGTGACATGTTTGTAACATGTCTGTGACATGTCTGTAACATATCTGTTACATGTCTGTAGCATATCTGTAACATGTCTGCAACATGTTTGTGACATGTCTTTCACATGTCTGCAACTTGACTGTGACATGTCTGTGACATGTCTGTAACATGTCCGTGACATGTCTGCAACATGTCTGTGACATGTCTTTAACATGTCTGTAAGATGTCTGTGACATGTTTGTAACATGTCTGTGACATGTCTGTTACATGTCTGTGACATGTCTGTTACATGTCTGTGACATGTCTGTGACATGTCTGTCACATGTCTGTGACATGTGTAACAAGTCTGTGACATTTTTGTTAATTATCTGTGACATGTCTGTTACATGTCTGTGACATGTCTATAACATGTCTGCAACATGTTTGTAACATGTCTGTGACATCTCTCTAACATGTCTGTGACATGTCTGCAACATGGCTGTGTCATGTCTGTTACATGCCTAAAACATGTCTGTGATATGTTTGTAACATGTCTGTGACATGTCTGTTACATTTCTGCAACATGTTTGTAACATGTCTGTGACATCTCTCTAACATGTCTGTGACATGTCTGCAACATGGCTGTGTCATGTCTGTTACATGCCTAAAACATGTCTGTGATATGTTTGAAACATGTCTTTGACATGTCTGTTACATTTCTGCAACATGTCTGTGACATTATTGTAACATGTTTGTGGCATGTCTGTTACATGTCTGTGACATGTCTGTTACATGTCTTAGACATGTCTGTGACATGTCTGTCACATGTCTGTGACATGTGTAACAAGTCTGTGACATTTTTGTTAATTATCTGTGACATGTCTGTTACATGTCTGTGACATGTCTGTAACATGTCTGTAACATGTTTGTAACATGTCTGTGACATGTCTGTAACATGTCTGTGACATGTCTGCAACATGTCTGTGACATGTCTGTTACATGCTGCAACATGTCTGTGACATGTCTGTAACATGTCTGTGACATGTCTGTTACATGTCTGCAACATGTCTGTGACATGTCTGTAACATGTCTGTGACATGTCTGTGACATGTCTGTAACATGTCTGTAACATGTCTGTAACATGTTTGTAACATGTCTGTGACATGTCTGTAACATGTCTGTGACATGTCTGCAACATGTCTGTGACATGTCTGTTACATGTCTGTAACATGTCTGTGACATGTCTGTGACATGTCTGTAACATGTCTGTGACATGTCTGTTACATGTCTGCAACATGTCTGTGACATGTCTGTGACATGTCTGTGACATGTCTGTAACATGTCTGTGACATGTCTGTAACATGTCTGTGACATGTCTGTAACATGTCTGTGACATGTCTGCAACATGTCTGTGACATGTCTGTAACATGTCTGTGACATGTCTGTAACATGTCTGTGACATGTCTGTAACATGTCTGTGACATGTCTGTAACATGTCTGTGACATGTCTGTAACATGTCTGTAACATGTCTGTGACATGTCTGTTACATGTCTGTGACATGTCTGTGACATGTCTGTGACATGTCTGTTACATGTCTGTGACATGTCTGTGACATGTCTGTGACATGTCTGTAACATGTCTGTAACATGTCTGTGACATGTCTGTGACATGTCTGTAACATGTCTGTGACATGTCTGTTACATGTCTGTGACATGTCTGTGACATGTCTGTGACATGTCTGTGACATGTCTGTGACATGTCTGTGACATGTCTGTGACATGTCTGTAACATGTCTGTAACATTGTCTGTGACATGTCTGTGACATGTCTGTAACATGTCTGTGACATGTCTGTGACATGTCTGTAACATGTCTGTAACATGTCTGTAACATGTCTGTGACATGTCTGTTACATGTCTGTGACATGTCTGTGACATGTCTTGTGACATGTCTGTAACATGTCTGTGACATGTCTGTGACATGTCTGTGACATGTCTGTAACATGTCTGTGACATGTCTGTAACATGTCTGTGACATGTCTGTAACATGTCTGTGACATGTCTGTGACATGTCTGTGACATGTCTGTGACATGTCTGTGACATGTCTGTGACATGTCTGTGACATGTCTGTGACATGTCTGTGACATGTCTGTGACATGTCTGTGACATGTCTGTGACATGTCTGTAACATGTCTGTGACATGTCTGTAACATGTCTGTGACATGTCTGTGACATGTCTGTAACATGTCTGTGACATGTCTGTAACATGTCTGTGACATGTCTGTGACATGTCTGTATACATGTCTGTGACATGTCTGTGACATGTCTGTGACATGTCTGTGACATGTCTGTGACATGTCTGTAACATGTCTGTGACATGTCTGTAACATGTCTGTGACATGTCTGTGACATGTCTGTAACATGTCTGTGACATGTCTGTAACATGTCTGTGACATGTCTGTGACATGTCTGTGACATGTCTGTGACATGTCTGTGACATGTCTGTTACATGTCAGTGACATGTCTGTGACATGTCTGTTACATGTCTGTGACATGTCTGTGACATGTCTGTGACATGTCTGTGACATGTCTGTAACATGTCTGTTACATGTCTGTGACATGTCTGTGACATGTCTGTAACATGTCTGTGACATGTCTGTAACATGTCTGTAACATGTCTGTGACATGTCTGTGACATGTCTGTAACATGTCTGTAACATGTCTGTAACATGTCTGTAACATGTCTGTAACATGTCTGTGACATGTCTGTAACATGTCTGTGACATGTTCTGTAACATGTCTGTGACATGTCTGTAACATGTCTGTGACATGTCTGTGACATGTCTGTGACATGTCTGTGACATGTCTGTAACATGTCTGTGACATGTCTGTGACATGTCTGTGACATGTCTGTAACATGTCTGTGACATGTCTGTAACATGTCTGTAACATGTCTGTGACATGTCTGTAACATGTCTGTGACATGTCTGTAACATGTCTGTGACATGTCTGTAACATGTCTGTAACATGTCTGTAACATGTCTGTGACAGCTGTAACATGTCTGTGACATGTCTGTAACATGTCTGTGACATGTCTGTAACATGTCTGTAACATGTCTGCAACATGTCTGTGACATGTCTGTGACATGTCTGTAACATGTCTGTAACATGTCTGTGACATGTCTGTAACATGTCTGTGACATGTCTGTAACATGTCTGTGACATGTCTGTAACATGTCTGTAACATGTCTGTAACATGTCTGTAACATGTCTGTGACATATCTTTGTAACATGTCTGTGACATGTCTGTAACATGTCTGTAACATGTCTGCAACATGTCTGTGACATGTCTGTAACATGTCTGTAACATGTCTGTGACATGTCTGTAACATGTCTGTGACATGTCTGTGACATGTCTGTCTAACATGTCTGTGACATGTCTGTGACATGTCTGTGACATGTCTGTGACATGTCTGTGACATGTCTGTAACATGTCTGTGACATGTCTGTAACATGTCTGTGAACATGTCTGTGACATGTCTGTGACATGTCTGTAACATGTCTGTGACATGTCTGTGACATGTCTGTAACATGTCTGTGACATGTCTGTAACATGTCTGTAACATGTCTGTGACATGTCTGTAACATGTCTGTGACATGTCTGTGACATGTCTGTGACATGTCTGTGACATGTCTGTGACATGTCTGTAACATGTCTGCAACATGTCTGTGACATGTTTGTAACATGTCTGTGACATGTCTGTTACATGTCTGTGACATGTCTGTAACATGTCTGTGACATGTCTGTGACATGTCTGTGACATGTCATGTCTGTTACATGTCTGTGACATGTCTGTACATGTCTGTGACATGTCTGTAACATGTCTGTGACATGTTTGTAAGTCTGTGACATGTCTGTTACATGTCTGTAGCATGTCTGTGACATGTTTGTAACATGTCTGTGACATGTCTGTAACATGTCTGTGACATGTCTGTAACATGTCTGTGACATGTTTGTAACATGTCTGTGACATGTCTGTAACATGTCTGTGACATGTCTGTGACATGTCTGTAACATGTCTGTGACATGTCTGTAACATGTCTGTGACATGTTTGTAACATGTCTGTGACATGTCTGTTACATGTCTGTAACATGTCTGTGACATGTCTGTAACATGTCTGTGACATGTCTGTGACATGTCTGTGACATGTCTGTGACATGTCTGTCACATGTCTGTGACATGTCTGTGACATGTCTGTTAACATGTCTGTGACATGTCTGTAACATGTCTGTGACATGTTTGTAACATGTCTGTGACATGTCTGTAACATGTCTGTGACATGTCTGTGACATGTCTGTGACATGTCTGTGACATGTCTGTAACATGTCTGTGACATGTCTGTAAATTGTCTGTGACATGTCTGTACAGTCTGACATGTCTGTAACATGTCTGTGACATGTCTGTAACATGTCTGTGACATGTCTGTTACATGTCTGTGACATGTCTGTTACATGTCTGTAACATGTCTGTGACATGTCTGTAACATGTCTGTGACATGTCTGTTACATGTCTGCAACATGTCTGTGACATGTCTTGTAACATGTCTGTGACATGTCTGTAACATGTCTGTAACATGTCTGTAACATGTCTGTGACATGTCTGTAACATGTCTGTGACATGTCTGTGACATGTCTGTAACATGTATTCTGTGACATGTCTGTAACATGTCTGTGACATGTCTGTGACATGTCTGTAACATGTCTGTAACATGTCTGTGACATGACTGTAACATGTCTGCAACATGTCTGTGACATGCCTGTAACATATCTGTGACATGTCTGTAACATGTCTGTGTCATGTCTGTAACATGTCTGTGACATGACTGTGACATGTCTGTGACATGTTTGTGACATGTCTTTGACATCTCTCTAACATGTCTGTGACATGTCTGTGACATGTCTGTAACATGTCTGTGACATGTCTGTAACATGTCTGTAACATGTCTGTTACATGTCTGTGACATGTCTGTGACATGTCTGTGATATGTTTGTAACATGTGTGTAACATGTCTGTGATATGTCTGTTACATGTCTGTGACATGTCTGTGACATGTCTGTTACATGTCTGTTACATGTCTGTGACATGTCTGTTACATGTCTGCAACATGTCTGTGACTTGTCTGCAACATGTCTGTGACATGTCTGTAACATGTCTGTAACATGTCTGCAACATGTCTGTGACATGTCTGTAACATGTTTGTAACATGTCTGTGATATGTCTGTTACATGTCTGTGACATGTCTGTGACATGTCTGTTACATGTCTGTTACATGTCTGTGACATGTCTGTTACATGTCTGTAACATGTCTGTGACATGTTTGTAACATGTTTGTAACATGTTTGTGGCATGTCTGTTACATGTCTGTGACATGTCTGTTACATGTCTGTGACATGTCTGTTACATGTCTGCAACATGTCCGTGACATGTTTGTAACATGATTGTAACATGTTTGTGGCATGTCTGTGACATGTCTGTAACATGTCTGTAACATGTCTGCAACATGTTTGTAACATGTCTGCGACATGTCTGTAACATATCTGTTACATGTGTGTAACATGTCTGTGATATGTCTGTTACATGTCTGTGACATGTCTGTGACATGTCTGTTACATGTCTGTTACATGTCTGTGACATGTCTGTTACATGTCTGCAACATGTCTGTGACATGTTTGTAACATGTTTGTAACATGTTTGTGGCATGTCTGTGACATATCTGTTACATGTCTGTGACATGTCTGTGACATGTCTGTGACATGTCTGTAACATGTCTGTGACTTGTCTGTAACATGTCTGTGACATGACTGTGACATGTCTGTAACAAGTCTGTGACATGTCTGTGACATGTCTGTGATATGTTTGTAACATGTGTGTAACATGTCTGTGATATGTCTGCAACATGTCTGTGACATGTCTGTAACATGTGTGTAACATGTCTGTAACATGTGTGTAACATGTCTGTAACATGTGTGTAACATTATTACCTGTTCGAACGTCGGCGAGTGCAGACGTGTTTCTTTTTTAGCTTCGAATAGCAAGTTCTAAAACTACAACAGTATAGCGAAAGTTAAACACAAAGTGCAAAGTGCAGTTCGCACAACTAACAATTATTGACTATAGTAATTATTTACTAAAATAAATAATTATTCCATATTGTTCTGGTAATTGTTATATTTGGACTTAGAACAATGAATCAAACGACATACGCACTCAGCGACAATGTGAACAAGACGAGCGCCGTCTCTCTTTACAACGCAACAATGCATACTTTTCTTTCGTCTCGCCGCAAATCGATGATCGAGCACTTTTGCCCTCAGCGAACGACAGACCGCGTTCTTGCTCTCCCTCTCTGCCTGCTTCGGCCCACAAGTCGTGGAGCGAAGAGACCGCCTCTCCTATCCCGCTCCCCTCGCAGCGCCAAACGACCATTCCGGGTTACTGTAACACTGCAATAACAAGTGCAGTGACCTCCTAGCAACTGTCACTGCTACCACAACAACAACCTCGTCAGCGGACCAACTAATTATTGCTGTTGCCAACTGTAAATAAGACAGCAACACCGACCATTGGCAACAACAATAATGCACGCAAAGAAGAACCAAAACAAAAAGCGAAGACAACTTCGGCTGTGCAGACTGGCATGGATCGCTACATCCAAATCAAGGAAAACTCAGCCCGCAAAACAATAAGGCGGGTCAATCAGCCCAAAATCGAGCCAACAGCGGCAATGAAAACTCTGCAGTAAATAATTCAAACCGATATGCTATCTTGGCTGATGCTGCTGCTGAACAACCCAACGAAACAACGGTAGAGGGGAACCAAAAAAGACCAGGCCTCCACCTATATTCATACGAGAACAGAGTACAAACGCACTTGTAAAATAAACTCGTTGCATTGGTTGGTGACAGCAAATTCCACATTATCCCGCTCAAAAGAGAAATATTCATGAAACAAAACTACAGATTCAAACAGAAGCCAGACCACCGTATAGTGACTAAATACCTAAATGAAACTGGTAAAAACTACTACACCTACCAATGAAAAAGTTGCAAGGGCTACAGGTAGTACTTAAAGGCATTGAAGCAACAGTGACACCTGCCGAAATAATCAGGCTCTAAAAGTCAAAGACTTTTCTGCAAAAACAGCTATTAATATTTGAACAAAGACAAAGTTCGTAGCCACTGTCCAAAATAGAACTCAAATCCCAGGCCCTAAAGAAGAAACAGTGCATCAATATACAATCTACAGTACTTGCTACATCGGAGGATCACCGTGGAGGAGCCGCACAAACGTATCAATCCAGTTCAATGTACTAATTGCCAAAGAATACGGCCACACCAAGGCATACTGCACCCTTAAGTCCGTATGTGTTGTCTGTAACGGACCTCATACTACCACTAACTTCCAAAAATAAGGAAGATAAGTCTGTGGAAAATGCAGTAACTGCGGAGAAAAGCATACTGCAAACTGGGGGTTGTGGTTTTTACAGAATTGAAGAGCCGTCTGAACAAACGTATACCGCAGCATCACAACAAAGTCAATTTCTACTCTCCATGCAACCGATGTTTCAACCACTTTTAACATCCCAAGCACTACTCCTGGAATTTCTTTCGCTTGAGCGCCTTAAAATCGGACTAGATTCGCCCCACCGACAAGAACTGCTCATTCGAACAGGCATTGACAAATATCAGCAGACTCAACAAAGTGGCATCGAAACCCATGATGCTATCCCTACAGCAAAGCATGAAAGGCTTCATGACGTTCATGCAAAAACTTGCAGAGCTCATGAAAGGGCAAAATATCCTGATACAACTTTTTTGTATCGTCAAAATCCCCATAATGGCTTCCCTACGGATATCTCTGTGGAACGCAAATGGCGTTTCACGGCATACACAAGAACTCACACAGTTCATTAACGAAAAAACATCGACGTAATGCTACTATCAGAAACGCACCTCACAAATAAATACAATTTTCATATACCAGGATACTTGTTCTATGGTACAAATCATCCAGATGGTAAAGCTCATGGAGGCACTGGAATACTCATCAGAAATCGCATAAAACACCAAAACTAAACAATTTTGACAAAAACCGCCCTGATCACGTCTATAGCCTTACAGCTCGCAATGGGTCAATGACTCCCTTGCAGTCTACTGCCTAACCTCCAATCTCGAGGATCAATTCGTGGAATTCTTTAACCTCTGGGTACAGATTCATCGCGGCGGGTGACTATAACGCCAAGCTACACCGGGCTGGGGATCTCGACTTGTGACGCCAAAGGGTAAAAACAGTTGTACAATGCACTTATGAAGCTGAAAAGAGCAAAACTGAACTATGTATCCCAGGTGATTCTACATACTGGCCCAGCAGACCCGGAAAAATCCCAGACCTGATTGATTTTGCAGGTACTAAGCAAGTCCCCACAACATGGTCTCCGCCGAAGCACTAGCGATTTATCATCAGTCACTCCTGTTCTTCTAAATATTTCAATCAACCCCACATAGTCGACCCACCCCTGCAGACTCACAAATTTTTAGAACAAACTGGCCAGATACTAAAAAGTTTGTCTGTTCTTCCACATCTTAGAACTAACGCCATATTATCTACTAAGGAGGATATAGACAAGTCAGCGGACACTCTTGAAAATATTCTGATTTTGGCTGCAAGGCTTCCACCGCCAGTGACGTATTGAAAACCAAACTACATCAGAACCAACGAAATCAGGCGGCTGGTATTGAATAAACGACGCCTGCGAAGGGAGTGGCAGTCCAGTAGATCACCAACTACAAAAACACATGCTTAAAATAAGCACATAACAGGCTTACTGAAAGCTCTTAAACAAGAGGAAGAAAACAGCCAACGTTTATATATCGAACGCTCTCTCCCACCAGTACTAAGCACCCTTACCTTTGGAGGCCACAGAAACCTAAAGACTCCAATAGCGTCAATTATGCCACTCGAAGTCCCTCTGGTACCTGGTTTCGCAGTGATGAGGAAAAAATAAGTGCTTTCGTGACCATTTAGAAAATGTATTTCCAACCAAATCCACTTTAACTCATTTATTCTCCCTCCTTTAATAGCAAATTTAGAACCTCAAGAACCCATTAGATTCCGACCATGTGAATTAGCAAAGGTTATCAAAAGAGCAACTGAAGCCAAGAAAAATCGCCTGACTGGAAGCAATAACTCCAAAATGCTCGTACAGACTCCCAAAGTGTGCAATTTTGCACATCTGCTTGTTGTTCAACGCAATCGCCAAGCTTGGATACTTCCTCAAAAATGGAAAAAAAGTCGACCATAGTAATGATTCATGAAGCCGGGAAAGATGAAGCACTGACCATCATCTGTATGAAGACCGATAAACACTAACTTGTCTCTGAGAGTTGTTTGAAAAATGCTGCTCACACAGTTAGCCCTCATCTTAAAATAAATAACACAATTCCAACGCATCAACAATTTGACTGAAAGCATGGAACCATCGAACAGGTCAATCAGAATCACGTCAAATTCGTACTGCTTTTGAACATCGAGAATATTGCTAGTCCATTTTCTGAGCGTCGCGCAGGCATTTGACAGAGTGTGGCTGGATGGACTTTTGTTTAAAATAATCAAGCTGTTGCCCAAAGCACACATAAGCTACTGAGGTCGTACCTATACAACAGAGTGTTTGTAATAGATTTATACAAGCACCTCACGTGATTTAACAATCGAAGCTGGGTGCCACAAGGCGTGTTCTGGGTCAATCCTGCCCTAATCTATACGTGGTTTTCCCCACCTGGACTACCAGTCTAACAGCCCTCTGATTAGCTGATGGTTCACACAGATATCAGTTCAACTCCAAATGCCCAACAAAGCCAATTACTCCCTGTCTGACCCTTAACATCTGTAGAACAGTGAAAGCAACTTAGAGCTGAATTTCAATAAATGTACCAAAATTACAAGCAGGTTGCCTTTACCTTAAACAAACCGACGCCTTGCCACCACTGGAATACCAGACCTTATGCATTCCACAGACCGACAAAGGTATAACATATCTGGGTGTTCATCAGGTTGGGCGAATGGCTCTGACCTGAGCATATAGAGCCGAGACGATGCATCTTAAGCCAAGCAAGGGCCTCCACTGGCTCATATCTGCTCTGCTCCAATGCGTCTGGGTTCTGGCTCTCCTACCGTCGATCTCCAAAACCTATCTGGACTTATGGCTCCGAGCTGTAGGAGCAGCGCATCCGAGTAACATAGACGTTGTTGGCGGGCACAGTCAAGGGTCTGAGAACATCACTCTGGACGCAATGGTACCTTCGGAACGAAGACACTTTGAGACCTGAGAATCAAATTAGTGATTGAGTAAATAACTGAGAAGAAAATGAAATACCAAGAAAAGCCCATTACCATTTTTCAAATCCCTCCTCGCGAAAACTAATCGAGTATGCGGTCAAAGCCGGCTGCCGCAACGACCCCTCCCAGCCCAGCAATAAACGTGGGGCATTAATCACCGACACTATCACTGATGATTGACTAAAGCTGGATTAGATTTGAATGACTTATTG
>JAEIFQ010000704.1:0-14679 GCA_018904025.1 Zaprionus vittiger | reverse complement strand
TAACCAGTAAGAAGAGCAACAGTCGCGCTGCACGCGACAGTGGGATACCCTTTGACCTATGTTCCGGTTTAATTGTTAAATTCATTTAATTTGTTAAATTCATACACATATACAAATGCGCATGCTTTTAAATTATTGCCGACAGATGGCGCTCGCGCTTTGCGCTCGCCCGCCTCCCTTGTTGGCTGATACAAGCACTTGGTTTTATGCACATACTTTCTTAAATAACTTCTGTCTTTATTGTCCGATCGGATTGAAATTTCGAGAATACGTAGATATTTTAATGAGCTTAGTATATGTTAAAGTCAGAAAGTTGTATCTTTTATACAGCGCTTACAAATTAAGTTCAAAAATTAAATTACTTATTTGCGGGGGCGGTGGGCGTGGCACATTACATTTGAAATAAACTTGATCAGCTTATAGTACACAGGAGTCTTCCTGCCAAATTTGGTAACTCTAGCTTTTATAATAGCTGAGATCTGTGCGTTCACACAGACACACAGACAGACAGACAGACAGATAGACGGACATGGCTCAATCAACTCGGCTAGTGATCCTGAGCAAGAATATATATACTTTATGCGGTCTCCCAAGCCTCCTTCTGTCTGTTACATACATTTGCACAAAGTTAGTATAACCTTTTTTGACCATTTTCAATGGTCGAAGGGTATAATGATTTTTAAATTAAAAAATTAGTTTATAACTCTTATTTTGAAATTTTTTTAATAAAAATTATAACCGTTACGGTCCCTGCTCAAACTAAACAACTTGAGGAAGTTAACTTCGAATTTAAGTCAGCCAAGATAGAGAACTAATCTAGAAACCTTTCTTAGTTTTTATTGACACATAGGTACATCCAAACCTAGTTTTGCTGACTCTATTTTGATCGCGGAAAATTCAGCAGTAACATCTTATTTGCAACATCCAATGATGTCGGTAACATCGGCGTATGTAAAGAGCTGGAGACTCTTATAAAAAATAGTGCTATTACGATGTATTTCAGCATTCCGCTTCCAGATTAAAAGGGTCACACGATCTTGTCTGAAACCTTATTGGAATCCAGGATTTAGCGTTATTCAAGGATCTGTTAATTTCCCGTTAATTGGTATAAATCGCCTGATCACTCTTGTTTAGTACTGGACAAAGGACGCTGCATGAATCCAATCAGCATATTACCACCGGCCTTAAACAACTCCGCAAACAAGCCATCGGCTCTGGCTCTTTTGCGACATGACGAAGTTAAATCTTTAGGTAAAATCTTTGAATATATTAAATTATTTTAAGAAATTTATAAAATAAGAGATTTTATTTTTGCAATGAAAATTTAAATAATATGGACGATAGTCCATAATGGTTTGAAACATCTTGATTTCCTGACACTTGCGTCATTCCGGCTCCCGTTTGTTTTGTCTGAAAAGAAGCAGCTCCTCCTTTCTCCTGTAGCTTCCCCGCGTCGCTCGCGTTGTAGCAGACTGCAGCTTCAAAATAAGTGTCCAAAACGAAATCTTGAAAAATTGGCTAGTCAAATACAACAAATTTTAAGTTTTCATTCATCGTCCCAGTTGATTACAGACCGTGCAAAGTGGGTTTCACGAGTGTCAATATGACGCATCAATTTGTCATGCTTTAAATATTTTACATTTACATGGTAAGTTAAGCGAAAGAATTCCTGGCGACGAAACAGAGCAATTAGGTAAATGCAAGTCATGTCAGTAAGATCGTTCTCGGGTATCAATTCAATATCCGGCGGCGAGCACTCAATTTCGAATGCATAACATCCTTCAGTAACAGGTCGAATATAGATACTGTCCAAATCCTGGTTAAATTCGTCGTCCAAAGAGCAACCAACATACACTACCATGAACTCTATTTTATGCCCCAAATGCTCGTAGCATGTGTATTCCACCTTGAACTTGTATGGAGAGGCGAAGCTGGCCGGATTTGTATCGAGAACTAAAACCTTAGTTACCATTACTTTATCCATATTAGTAATTAAATACAAATACAAAAGTACGAAAGGGAATATAATTTTTCTTAACTTTTTCTAATGATTTTCGGTTGATTTTCTAAGAGACTATGATGAAAATAATAACTTGTAGTCTAGCCCTTAGCCGTGTGTGTGACAGAAAAAGTCAAGATACCTTGGTTTCGAAAAATTTGAGAGAAAAGGCAAATGTAACTATTTTTCTAGAAAATATAGTAAGCAAAAAATAATCAGAATAATAATAGAGGCTAAGAACTCGGAACCAGGGACCGTGAATAATAATTATGAGATTTAAAAAATCTAAGCTCTTAAAAGTCTCTAAAAAATGTGGGAAAAATTGTACCGTGCTAGTTTTTATCGGCGAACACAAAATCCGCGTTAACTTTTTTGTTTTCCAATTTTTAATTTTTATCGGCGAACACAAAAACCACGTTAACTTTTTTTTCCAATTTTTAATTTTAAAATTGTGTAACGTTGTGTCCTCTATATTAGTTCGAGGTCATTGTAAGAGAGGTTCCAACGCAAATATAATTGACTTTGTTCACTTTATTCTTTAGAGCATGCATATACATAAAAATACTGTCCGCGACAAATAGACGTCCGATCGGTGTTCTTGCAAAACTTAGAGTGTCAAAGTGTTTTCTTATCTCCCATTACCTCTATTCGAAAGCTCACCCGCGCATTTACCCGTTATAAAGTAAGCATGTACAGTGTTACAAGAACGATTAAAAGCCTGCAAAAGTTTGGGACAAGCAAAACTGAACATGCTGCCCGCCAATGCTAGAACTAGCATGAAATGTCCTTGCTTGTTCCGATCAAAGAGTCTGTCGTGATTTTGTCATAAGGTCTAGTCTTGAATGGGAAGTTTACAGAGTTTCGAAACTGATCGCTTTAACTGGCCTGTTTTAGTTCTAAGCGTTACAACGCGGACTAAGGAATCCTGTCCTGGATGCAAGTCGATAACTCGACCAAGAAGCCATTGCGACGGCGGATAACGATCGTCTTTAACGAGAACGAGCTCATTCAGCTTGATGTTATCGCTTTCCTTGTTCCATTTTGGGCGTTGCTGAAGATGAGCAAGCCAGTCGCGACTCCAAGCCTTCCAAAAATGTCGCAGCATTGCTTGATGAAGCAAAAATTGTTCCTTAAATGACTGTGCTTGAGGACGGTACTCCGGCGGTGCGAACATTGAATCTCCGATTAAGAAATGTGCTGGAGTCAGTGCTTCTAAGTCGTCAACATCAGCTGTGAGCGGACAAAGGGGTCGGGAATTGAGACAGGACTCAATATTGATAAGAACTGTTGATAACTCTTCGTACGTTAGTCGTCGATCAGCAACAACGCGCTTCAAATGGTGCTTAACGGATTTCACGTTGGCTTCCCATAGCCCTCCAAAATTCGGCGAATGAGGGGGATTAAAATGCCACGTTGTCCTCTGTGAAGCCAGTTTTGGGGCGATCAATTGATCGAAATCCTTGTATAGGGCCTTAAGCACGTTGTCTGCTCCGACAAAATTAGTTCCATTGTCGCTGTAAAGGTGCTGCACTGTGCCACGTCGTCCACTGAAGCGGTCTAGGGCTAGCAAGAAATGTTCTGTGGTGAGACCAGTAACTGCCTCCAAGTGCACCGCCTTCGTAGCCAGACATATAAAAATCGCGATGTAGCCTTTGTAAAAGCTTGTCCCCCCGAAGACGTGCAGCCTTGAGCTCTATGGCACCGGTGTAGTCCACCCCAGTGGCAATAAATGGTCGATTTGGTGGGTTGACTCGATGCAGCGGTAAGTCTCCCATGAGTTGCGTCGTGCCGGTTGGCTTCACTCGAAAGCATTGTACGCATTTCTTTAACACCCGACGAACCGCCTGCCTTCCTGTGACTATCCAAAAGTGTTGCCGTGCGTGTGCCAAAGTTAGCTGGGCACCTCCATGCAGTGTTTGATAATGTGAATGCCTAATGACCAAATTCGTGAAGTGATGATTACTGGGTAAGATGATCGGGTGCTGACGCTCGTGAGACAAGTTAGAGTGCCGTAATCGCCCTCTTACTCTTAGAATGTCCTCCGATAAGAATGGAGTTAAGCTTACAAGCCTGCTCCGGGATGGTAGCGGTTTCGAACGTTTTACTGCTGTTATGTCTTCTGGAAACGACTGCCTCTGAACGATTCGCACCACCGCCCTTAACGCGCAGTCAAGCTCCAGAATAGATAATGGTCCCGACGTCCTTCGCTTAGTAACGCATGTGTTGTTCATGAAGCGTAAAACGTAAGCAGTGACGCGTACGGTTTGGGTGTATGTTGAAAATCGTTCAATAAAATCGGGAACGGGAGCCGCATGGTGAGAATGAACCTTGTCCGGTTTCCTTTCCAAGGCGGGATCCTCTAGACAGACTGGGCCGACATCTATTTTTGGCCAGCAAGCCCGATCGCGTATCAACCAAGATGGTCCTCTCCACCATAACTGAAAGTCCTTCAGTTCCTCCGGAGCAAGCCCTCATGTTGCACAATCTGCTGGATTCTCCGTAGTGCCGACATGGTTCCACTGCGTTGAGGTGGAGTGATCGGAGATGAAGGCTATCCGATTAGCGACAAAGGTCTTCCATCGGTTCACGTCGCCGTTCAGCCAATGAAGGACAATAGTAGCGTCCGTCCAATAGAAAATTTCCATAGGAAGAGAGCTTAAGCGATTCGAGGCTGTGATCCACTTCACGAGTTTAATAGCCAACACTGCTCCGCTTAATTCCGTTCGGGGAATCGTCAGTGGCTTTGATGGTGTAACCTTTGACTTGGCCATGAGCAGGGTCGAGTAGCATGAGCCGTCGGTATGCTCCACCCTCAGGTATACTGAAGCGGCGTAGGATGAGGAGGATCCGTCGCAGAAAGCATGGAGCTGCATCGATGAGACAGAATCCGGTGCGTACTGGATCCAGCGGTCGATGCTGATTTCACCAATCCTCCGCAAACTATCTCGGAAAGTGCGCCAACGCTCGGCGAGCGTTTCAGGGACATCGTCGTCCCAATCTAATGATACTTGGGCGCCGCCTGCAGTCGTTACCTTGGCCGCAGTCACCTCCTTCAGGATCAGCTTTCCAGCGATGATAAGACGATAAGACCCAAAGGGTCAAACAACTTGGCAATGCAGGATAATATGATCCGTTTAGAAGAACCTTCTGGTAGGTCAAAGTTGACCTTGTATCTAAAACAGTCCTTCTTCGGCAGCCAATACATGCCCAGAGTCTTAACTGGATCTCTCTCATCCCAGCTAAGATCGGTTTGAGAACAGCGATGTTGTAATGGGATCGAACTGAATAGCCTAAGATCGTTGCTAGACCACTTGCGTAATTCCATGCGCGCGGATTTTATTATTTCAGTGACTTGTTTCCTCTTCTCTTCTGCATCTTCGATATTATGTCCTCCAGAGAGTATATCATCCACGTATATTTCAGTCTTAAGGACTTCCTCTGCCTTCGGATAGTGCTGCCGCTCCTCCTCTGCCAACTGACGAATAACTCTGATAGCTGTGAACGGTGCGGAAGCTATCCCAAATGTGAGCGTTGACAATGCATAAGTGTTGATGCTTCCATCCGCCGCCCGCCATAAAATCCGCTGATATTGCGCGTCATCTGAATGGACATCTATGCAACGATACATCTTTTGTATATCCGCGGCAAAAACGTAGCGGTATTTTCGCCAATTCATGATGACTGATGACATATCATTTTGCAGAGTGGGTCCAGTCCATAAAATGTCATTCAGCGATCTCCCGTTGCTAGTCTTCGCTGAGGCATCGAAAACAATCCGTTGTTTGGTTGTATGCAGCTCCTCCTTAAAGACAGCATGGTGTGGCAATATACAAGAAGCAATTCTGCTTGGAGTAGAACTCCCACGCAGCATAGAACCACTTTCACTGCCCACTGCAGGTGCGATTTGCTGAAGTGTAAAATACTCTTCTATTTCCTCCTTATACTGCCGCCATCGCTCCGGGGTAATAGAGAGACGCCGTTCCAAATGCAGGAATCGATTTAGAGCCATCTGATGAGATCTTCCTAAAACCATGCTAGGATCCAAATAGGTTTTAAATGGCAGCCGTACCACATAACGGCCATCCGCCCGACGTATATGGGTCTTTTGAAAGAAAGCTTCACACCAGCGTTCCTCCTCGGTTATAGTGGTGCGTTCGGGAACTGCTTCGACGTCACAAAATCGTTTGAGCAACGATTCAGTGTCCAAAGATGCTTGGTGACAGCGTATGCGGGTACCGATTTCTTCTGCTTGTCCTGACAAAATCCATCCAAATTGGGTGTTTTGAGCTATTGGCTCGCATGGAGAACCGATTCTCGTCTCTGGCAGCAAGATTTGCGCCAATAAATCAGCTCCCAAGATGAGGTCAATCCGCTTTGACCGATTGAAATGAGGATCTGCCAACGGGATTCCTTTGATATGACTCCAATGCTGAGGCAAGAAGCTGATAGCAGGCAAATGTGATGTCACGGAGTTTAGTACATATGCCGATATGTCTAGGACGAAGTTAGGATTGATAATACTTGAGGCTTCAAAATCAACCATGTATCTGCAACGATGACCATTCCCTTGACCTACACCGACGATTGATGCACGAGTACTGGCCCTCTGCAAGTGAAGCGATTGCACCACATTCTCAGAAACTATTGTTGCTTCTGATCCTTGATCGATGAGTGCATTGACGACTGCGTGAAGTCCGTTGATCGGGTTTCGTACTGTGACCCGAGCGGTTGCGAGGAGAATGTTCCTCCTTTGAGCTCCAGAAGACATGGCTGAGTAACTGCTGTATGTTATGCATGAATTTTGCTCGGGACAAGTCGGTTGAAGAGCATTTCCGGGCTGAGCTGTTGGAATTGGATGATTTGACGATTGAGCCTGAGAGGACGATGGGAAGTGAAGCAAGGTGTGATGACGCTGACCACAAACTTGACATCCTTTGTTACTGTTGCAGCGAGATAAAGCATGAGATCGGCTTAAACAATTGCTGCATAACTTCGCCTTCGAAACTATATCCTTTCGTTTGTAAGCATCCAAAGCCAGGAAAGCTGGACAACGCCGTAAAATGTGTTCTCCTCCACAGTGATGGCATATACAGTTCGAGCGCCTCTGTTGATCCTGGGCGTTATGTACTCGAACACGCTTGGTCGAATCTGATAAGCCTTGGCCATTATTGGAGTCGAACGACGAGTTACGGTTCTCTATCGCATCCATTATGACCAGCCGATCGTTTAAAAATGATTGTAGATCCTTAAATGAAGGTACAGTAGAGTTGCTTCCTTGATGATGCTCCCAAGCGTTATGAGTTTCCTTGGGTAGCTTTGAAGCTATATAATGTGTAAGCCAGTGCTGACGTTCCCCATCCAAGGCTTGGACGCGGCGGAACGCAGCCAAGCAAACGTTAACAGTGCTTAGCATTGAGCGTATCGACTCGGACGAATCCTTCTGCAGTCTAGGAAGAGCGTATATTGTATTCATATGATGCGAGAAAACTAATCTTGGATGGTTATATCTCCTAAACATCATTCCCCAGGCTTCTTGGTAGTTTTCATCTGATAACTGCATTTGACGAATATCATTGTCCCGATCCAGAGGCAGGGACTCCTTGAGAAAATGCAGCCTTTGCACGTTGCTCAGATTGTGGTTGTTGTGTATAAGGCTAGTGAATGCGTCAAAGTATCCAGGCCAGTCGACGCACACACCAGAGAATCTTGGGACCGACATTTGGGACATAGTAATGCGGAGTTCTGGGTCTGCAACATCAGCGACTTCTTTAGGAACTGCGGGAACCTCTGGAGCCAGCCTTTCATAATCCTCGGCGAGAATACAATAAGTGTCCATGTAGCGTTCGTCGAAGTCGGATAGCATATTCTTCACGTAATAGGCAGATTCCTCATATCCATCCAAATTGATAATCTCCGCATGCGTGTCAAGAAATGCGATCCTCAATTCGTCCACTTGAGTTAGACGTTTCTTGAAATAAACCCGTGTTTTCCTCGTTTGTGAATCTTTTTTATAATTCTGTAGCATCAACTTGAGGACACCGTAGCGGTCAGACTGCAAATTCACCATCGCTTCCAACGTCGAAGCCATGCTGTCCAGTGAATCTCAAACTTTTCTTCGCACACCAAAGAATAGAACAGAGCCGCAAAGAAGACAAAGAGAGCGAACGCCCAGCGAATTCGGTGATGCAGTTACGCGTCTATGTTGCTCCCTTCTTTGCCGTTATATCTTATGTGCTGTTATGTCTGATGACCGACGAGTCGAGATTGCGCGGCAGTCGAACGGAGTTTACGTAGCTTATATACATACATACATTGAAGAATAAAGTGAAATCAAAATTAAATTTGCTTGTTTAACGCGATTCCCCTCATGAGCCACCATGTAACGTTGTGTCCTCTATATTAGTTCGAGGTCATTGTAAGAGAGGTTCCAACGCAAATATAATTGACTTTGTTCACTTTATTCTTTAGAGCATGCATATACATAAAAATACTGTCCGCGACAAATAGACGTCCGATCGGTGTTCTTGCAAAACTTAGAGTGTCAAAGTGTTTTCTTATCTCCCATTACCTCTATTCGAAAGCTCACCCGCGCATTTACCCGTTATAAAGTAAGCATGTACAGTGTAACAAGAACGATTAAAAGCCTGCAAAAGTTTGGGACAAGCAAAACTGAACAAATTGTTTTTCAATTTTTATATTTGATTTTTAAAAATGAAAATCAATTTTTAACTTTTATATTTGATTTTTAAAATAAAAATGAAAAAGTAAGAGTAATGAATTGATTTTTATTATAGAAATCAGAAATAAAAATCAAATTGAAATTGCTTATAAAACGAGCTAGATAATATATCGGCTTTTCGAAGCATGTCGCTATTAATCTTGAAGTTTTTACGAGCTGATCGACTGCAAGTGTGTCTGATGAGGAGGTTCTTGTGTATTTTATATATTTTGCCCTTAAACTCAGGTCGCGAATAAGTCTAAAACATTGTCTAAACAAGTGAATTCATATACATATATATATTTATATAAACTGGCAGGTATTGCAGTGTAGATCATATATATTTACCAATATATTATAAAAACCAGTAAGAAAAGCAACAGTCGCGCAGCACGCGACAGTGGGATACCCTTCGACCTATGTTCCTATGTATGTAGACATATACATATGCAAATATTTTGAAATTATTCTCGACAGATGGCGCTTGCGCTTCGCGCTCGCCCGCCTCCCTTGTTAGCTGACACAAACACTTGGTTTTATGCTCATACTTTCTTAAATAACTTTTGTGTTTATTGTCCGATCGGATTGCAATTTAGAGAATACGTAGATATCACTATCAGCTTAGTATATGTTAAAGTCAGAAAGTTGTATCTTTTATACAGCGCTTATAAATTGAGTTCAAAAATGAAATTATTAATTTGCGGGGGCGGTGGGCGTGGCACCCAACATTTGAAATAAACTTGATCTGCGCCGAGTATATAGGAGCCTTCATTCCAAATTTGGTGTCTCTAGCGTTTATAATAGCTGAGATCTGTGTGTTCATCTGGTCAGACGGACATCCAGACATCCGGACAGACAGACGGACATGGCTCAATCGACTCGGCTAGTGATCCTGAGCAAGAATATATATACTTTAAGGGGTCTGCCACGCCTCCTTCTGCCTGTTACAAAGTTAGTATACCCTTTTTTGACCATTTTCAATGGTCGAAGGGTATAAAAATTTTAAGTTTTCATCCATCGTCCCAGTTGATTAAAGACCGTGTAAAGTGGGTTTCACGAGTGTCAATATGACGCATTAATTTGTCATGATTTTCATATTTGACATTTACATGGTAAATTAACCGAAAGAATTCCTGGCGACGAAACAAAGCAATTAGGTAAATGTAAGTCATGCCAGTAGGATCGTTCTCGGGTATCAATTCAATATCCGGCGGCGAGCACTCAATTTCGAATGCATAACATCCTTCAGTAACAGGTCGAATATAGATACTGTCCAAATCCTGGTTATATTCGTAGTCCAAAGAGCAATCAACATACACAACCTTGAACTCTATTTTATGCTCCAAATGCTCGTAGCATTTCTATTCCACCTTTAACTTGTGTGGAGAGGCGAAGCTGGCCGGATTTGTATCGAGAACTAAAACCTTAGTTACCACTACTTTATCCATATTAGTAATTGGAAAAATTTTTAAATATCAAATACAAAAGTACGAAAGGGAATATAATTTTTCTTAACTTTTTCTAATGATTTTCGGTTGATTTTCTAATAGACTATGATGAAAATAATAACTTGTAGTCTAGCCCTTAGCCGTGTGTGTGACAGAAAAAGTCAAGATACCTTGGTTTCGAAAAATTTGAGAGAAAAAGCAAATGTAACTATTTTTCTAGAAAATATAGTAAGCAAAAAATAATCAGAATAATAATAGAGGCTAAGAACTCGGAACCAGGGACCGTGAATAATAATTATGAGATTTAAAAAATCTAAGCTGTTAAAAGTCTCTAAAAAATGTGGGAAAAATCGTACCGTGCTAGTTTTTATCGGCGAACACAAAACCCCCGTTAACTTTTTTTTTTCCAATTTTTAATTTTTATCAGCGAACACAAAAACTACGTTAACTTTTTTTTTTCCAATTTTTAATTTTAAAATTGTTTTTCAATTTTTATATTTGATTTTTAAAAATGAAAATTAATTTCTAACTTTTATATTTGATTTTTAAAATAAAAATGAAAAAGTAAGAGTAATAAATTGATTTTTATTATAGAAATCAGAAATAAAAATCAAATTGAAATTGCTTATAAAACGAGCTAGATAATATATCGGCTTTTCAAAGCATGTCGCTATTATTCTTTAAGTTTTTACGAGTTGATCGAATAGAAATGTGTCTGATGAGGAGATTCTTGTGTATTTTATATATTTTGCCCTTAAACTTAGGTCGCTAATAAGTCTAAAACCTTGTCTAAACAAGTAATTTCATATACATATATATATTTATATAAACTGGTAGGTTTCGCTTCCAGATTAAAAGGGTCGCACGATCTTGTCTGAAACCTTATTGGGATCCAGGATTTAGCGTTTTGCAAGGATCTGTTAATTTCCCGTTAATTGGTACAAATCGCCTGATCACTCTTGTTTAGTACTGGACAAAGGACGCTGCATGAATAAAATCAGCTTATTACCACTGTCCTGAAACAACTCCGCAAACAAGCCATCGGCTCTGGCTCTTTTGCGACATGATCTTTAGGTAAAATTTTTGAATATATTAAATTTAGAAATTTATAAAAAAAGATTTTATTTTTGCAATGAAAATTTTAATAATATGGACGATAGTCCATAATGCTTTGAAACATCATAATTTCCTCACACTTGCGTCATTCCGGCTCCCGTTTGTTTTGTCTGAAAAGAAGCAACTCCTTTCTCCTGTAGCTTCCCCGCGTCGCTCGCGTTGTGGCAGACTGCAGCTTCAAAATAAGTGTCCAAAACGAAATCTTGAAAAATTGACTTGTCAAATACAAAAAATTTCAAGTTTTCATCCATCGTCCCAGTTGATTACAGACCGTGCAAAGTGGATTTCACGAGTGTCAATATGACGCAATAATTTGTCATGATTTTCATATTTGACATTTACATGGTAAGTTAAGCGAAAGAATTCCTGGCGACGAAATAGAGCAATTAGGTAAATGCAAGTCATGCCAGTAAGATCGTTCTCGGGTATCAATTCAATATCCGGCGGCGAGCACTCAATTTCGAATGCATAACATACTTCAGTAACAGGTCGAATATAGATACTGTCCAAATCCTGGTTATATTCGTCGTCCAAAGAGCAACCAACATACACAACCTTGAACTCTATTTTATGCTCCAAATGCTCCTAGCATGTGTATTCCACCTTGAACTTGTATGGAGAGGCGAAGCTGGCCGGATTTGTATCGAGAACTAAAACCTTAGTTACTACTATTTTATTCATATTAGTAATTGGAAAAATTGTTAAATATCAAATACAAAAGTACGAAAGGGAATATAATTTTTCTTAACTTTGTCTAATGATTTTCGGTTAATAATAACTTGTAGCCCAGCCCTTAGCCGTGTGTGTGACAGAAAAAGTCAAGATACCTTGGTTTCGAAAAATTTGAGAGAAAAAGCAAATGTAACTATTTTTCTAGAAAATATAGTAAGCAAAAAATAATCAGAATAATAATAGAGGCTAAGAACTCGGAACCAAGAACCGTGAATGATAATTATGAGATTTAAAAAATCTAAGCTCTTAAAAGTCTCTAAAAAATGTGGAAAAAATCGTACCGTGCTAGTTTTTATCGGCGAACACAAAACCCGCGTTAACTTTTTATACCCTTCGACCATTGAAAATGGTCAAAAAAGGGTATACTAACTTTGTGCAAATGTATGTAACAGGCAGAAGGAGGCGTGACAGACCCCATAAAGTATATATATTCTTGCTCAGGATCACTAGCCGAGTCGATTGAGCCATGTCTGTCTGTCTGTCCGGATGTCCGGATGACCAGATGAACACACAGATCTCAGCTATTATAAGAGCTAGAGTTACCAAATTTGGCATGAACATTTCTGTGTAGCCGGCGCAGATCAAGTTTATTTCAAATGTTGGATCCAACGCCCACCGCCCCCGCAAATGAATAATTTAATTTTTGAACTTAATTTATAAGCGCTGTATAATAGATACAACTGAAATGTCTACGTATTCTCAAAATTGTAATCCGATCAGTCATTGAACACGGAAGTTATTTAAGAAAGTATGAGCATAAAATCAAGCGCTTGTGTCAGCTAACAAAGGAGGCGGGCGAGCGCGAATCGCGAGCGCCATCTGTCGAGAATAATGTTAAAGTATGTGCATATGTATATGTCTACATAGGACGGAAGGGTCGAAGGGTATCCCACTGTCGCGTGCGCGACTGTTGCCACCTGGTTTTTTCCACTTTGATTTGCGCAAAACCAAGCCCCTCCCCTCATCTAAAAGCACTAATTTATAAAATAAAGAGATCGAACCTACGTTCCTATGTATGTACACATATACATATGCATATGCTTTTAAATTATTGCCGACAGATGGCGCTCGCGCTTTGCCGCCCGCCTCCTTGTTAGCTGATACACGCACTTGGTTTTATGCACATACTTTCTTAAATAACTTCTGTGTTTATTGTCCGATCGGATTGAAATTTGGAGTGATACGTAGATATTTCATTCAGCTTAGTAAATGTTAAAGTCAGAAATGTATTCTTGTATACATTGAGTTCAAAAATTAAATTGATTTGGGCGACAGGCGTGGCACCTAACATTTGAAATAAACTTGATCAGCTTAACAAAGTAGTACAAGGAGTCTTTCTGCCAAATTTGGTAACTCTAGCTTTTATATTAGCTGAGATCTGTGCGTTCACACAGACAGACGGACAGACGGACAGACGGACAGACGGACAGACGGACAGACAGACAGACATGGCTCAATCGACTCGGCTTGTGATCCTGAGCAAGAATATATATACTTTATGGGGTCTCCGACGCCTCCTTCTGCCTGTTACATACATTTGCACAAAGTTAGTATACCCTTTTTTGACCATTTTCAATGGTCGAAGGGTATAAAAATTTGATACATTATACTAACTCATATTATTATTAAAGAATCACCAACTCCAAAAACACTATACCTACTTAAAATACTAAAGTTTTATACCACCACTCTAGACTCTATGCTGGAGCCCCGGAAATTTGCAAAACAAAAAAAAAATTTTTTAAATATTTTTTGACGTGCACTGTGCACTCAAATAAAACCTGAGTGTGAATGCGCGCGCGCGCACTCTCTACACTGCACATTGGGCTAAATTCCAAAAAAAGTGGCATAAAGTCTAATATTGGAGATATCGAGCTGAAATTTGGTATATATGATAAATATACCACTCAAAACTAAATTTTAAGTTAATTGGACCACGTCTTCCCTGACCGCCCATATATGCCGATATTGCGTATACGTATTTTTTTAATGATGTGAATAATAGGCTAAAATTTGGAAAGTAATTGTTTTTTTTATTTATTATTTATTATTGGCCAAATATCCAGTTAGCAAAGCCGGAATAGTTGCGACCGTTGTCGATCCAAGCATCTAGCAGAGTTGCATATCAGAATTCAAGCCCATCTACATTTTCAATGTTTGGCCAAAGTCGCAAAAAGTCGCAAGCAAAATTATAAAATACTTTTAATATACATTCTCTAGTTTATTTTGACATCCATACATGACGCGCACCCGCGCAAAGTTAGTTCTACTCCACAGAACACAAGCAATTTTGTTTCGATTCATCTATTTTTGGACAGTACAAAACAATACACATAAATAACAAACACCTAATTTAAACATAAAAAATGTTTTACTTTATGAATTCTACATACTTTGGTTATCAAAATCCATACTTCGAAATGTTTTTTGTTTAAGTTTGTAAATTGCCAATCGCACAAAGTTTGCAAAACTTTCCTGCCAGGCACTATGACTATCACCTCACTTTGAAACTAGATTTAAATGACAGGGGCTGCATTTTTAGCAAAAATATTTATTGATTTTTTTATATAAATAATCTATTTTTAATATATTTAGTTAAAATAAAGATTTGAGACGACAAAAGTTTCGACTTTATGCCACTTTTTTTTGGAATTTAGCCCAATGTG
>JAEIFQ010000701.1:0-19773 GCA_018904025.1 Zaprionus vittiger | reverse complement strand
TGTTGAGGTTTTAAATTTGCTGCTATTAAAGGAGGGAGAATAAATGGTCAGCGAAAGCACTGGCTCTCTCCTCATCATTGCGAAACCAGGTGCCAGAGGGACTTCGTAGTGGCATAATTGACGCTATTGAGCTCTCCACAAAGGGTGCTTAGTGCTGGTGGGAGAGAGTTGCTCGATATAGAAACGTTGCTGTTTTCTTCCTCTTGTTTAAGAGCATTGGTAAGCCTGCCTGTGGCTATTTTAAGCATGTGTCTTGTAGTTGGTGATCTATTGGACTGCCACTGATGTAGTTTGGTTTTACATACGTCACTGGCGGGGTTGAAGCCTTTGCAGCCGAAACTAGAATATTTTCCAGAGTGTCCGTTGACTTGTCTATATCCTCCTTAGTAGATAATGCCAGCGTTAGTTCTATGTGTGAACGGACATACTTTTTATATCTTGCCCAGTTTGTTCTAAAATTTGTGAGTCTGTATGGTGGGTCGACTATGTGGGGGCGGTTTAGCATATTTAGAAGAACAAGTGAGTGATCTGATGATAAATCTGCTAGTGCTTCGGCAAAACCGATCAGGTCTGGGATTTTTCTCGGGTCTGTTGGCCAGTATGTAGGCCTACCCGGGGATACATTGTCTAGCTTATTTTTCGGCTTCATAAGAGCATTGTACAACTGCTTACCCTTTGGCGTCACAAGTCGAGATCCCCAATGGGTGTGCTTGGCGTTATAGTTACCCGCTGCGATGAATGTGTCACCTAGTGTGTTAAAGAATTCCATGAATTAATCCCCAGAGATTGGAAAGCGTGGTGAACAGTAGACTACGGCTAGAGTCATTGAACCATTGTTCAGTTGTAAGGCTATGGACGTAGATTGTAAGTGGTTTTTGTTAAAATTGTTTAAGTGGTGGTGTTTTATACGATTTCTGATGAGTATTCGAGTGCTTCCATGAGCTTTACCATCTGGATGATTTGAACCATAGAACAAGTATCCTGGTATATGAAAATTGTATTTATTTGTGAGGTGCGTTTCTGATAGTAGCATTACGTCGATGTTTTTTTCGTTAATGAAGTGTGTGAGTTCTTGTGTATGCAGTGAAACATCATTTGCGTTCCACAGAGATATCCGTAGGGATGCCATTATGGGGATTTTGAAGATACAAGAAGTTGTATCAGGATATTTTGGTTTTTCATGAGCTCTTGCAAAATATATTGCATGAACGTCATATTTGTCAATGTATGTTCGGAATGAGCAGTTCTTGTCGGTCTTGTCTAGGAGAAGTGCTTGGGACAGTTAAGGGTGGTTGAAACATCGGTTGCGGAGAGTAAAAATTGATTTTGTTGTATATACGTGCTGTGGCAATACGTTTTTTCAGGCGACTCTTCAATTCTTTGTAAGCCACACAGCCTCTGTAGTTTGCAGTAGTATGAGGTTAGTGGTAGTATGAGGTCCGCTACAGACAACACATACGGACTTAAGGGTGCAGTATGCCTTGGTGTGGCCGTATTATTGGCAATTAGTTCATTTAACTGGATTGACACGTTTGTGCGGCTCCTCCACGGTGATCCTCCGATGTAGCAAGTACCGTAGATTTTATATTGGAAGCACTTCGTTTTTCTTTAGTGCCTGGACCTCTGGTTCGAGTTCCATTTTAAATAGTGGCTGCGGAACTTTGTGTTTATTTAAAATATTAATGGCTGTTTTTGCAGAAAAGTTTTTGGCTTTCAGAGCCTCAATTATTTCGGCAGGTGTCACTGTTGCTTAAATGCCCTTAAGTACTAAATGTAGCCCTTTGCAACTTTTAAAATGGTAGGTGTAGTTGTTTTACCAGCTTAATTTAGGTATTTAGTCACTATACGGTGGCTTCTGTTTGAATCTGTAGTTTTGTTTCATGTATATTTCCTTTTTTGAGCGGGATAATGTGGAATTTGATGTCACCAACCAATGCAACAAGTTTATTTACAAGTTCGTTTGTACTCTGTTCTCGAATGAATACAGGTAGAGGCCTGGTCTTTTTTGGTTCCCCTACCGTTGTTTCGTTGGGTTGATCAGTCGCAGAATCAGCCAAGATAGCATATCGGTTAGAATTGTTTAGTGCAGAGTTTTCATTGCCGGTGTTGGCTGGATTGACTTATTGTTTTGCGGGCTGAGTTTTCTCTTGATTTGGATGTAGCGATCCATGCCAGTCTGCACAGCCGAAGTCGTCTTCTGGTTCTTCTTTGCGTACATTATTGTTTTTGCCAATGGTCGGTGTTGCTGAATTACTTACAGTTGGCACAGCAATAATTAGTTGGGCCGCTGACGAGGTTGTTGTTGTGGTAGCAGTGAGAGTTGCTATGGAGGTCACTGCACTTGTTATTGCAGTGTTACAGTAACCCGGAATGGTCATTCAGCGCTGCGAGAGGAGCGATATAGGAGAGGCGGTCTCTTCGCTCTACGACTTGTGGGCCGAAGCAGGCAGAGAGGGAGAGCAAGAACGCAGTCTGTCGTTCGCTGAGGGCAAAAGTGTTTGATCATCGATTTGCGGCGAGACGAAAAAAAAGTATGCATTGTTGCGTTGTAAAGATAGCCAACGCTCGTCTTTTTCACATTGTCGCTGAGTGCGTATGTCGTTTTGATTCATTGTTCTAAGTCCAAATATAACAATTACTAGAACAATATGGAAAAATTATTTATTTTAGTAAATAATTACTATAGTCAATTGTTAGTTGTGCGAACTGCACTTTGCACTTTGTGTTTAACTTTCACTATACTGTTGTAGTTTTAGAACTTGCTATTCGTAGCTAAAAAAGAAACACGTCTGCACTCGCCGACGTTCGAAAATGGTATGATAACAAGAAAACTCCCTGATAGACTTAATATACAGTAAGCTAGATTCGTCATAACAACTGTAAGCAAGTTGAAGCAAATCGCTCAACAAGAGGGTTGCTATGATAGCGTATGGTCTGATCTTCCAAAACCACAAAACCGTCTAAATAAAAAAAATCAAACTAACAATTCTAAAAGTAACAATTACAGTCCAAGCTATAACCAAGTGTCAAGTTCAAAAACCCAGAACAAAAATCACAGCAATACTAATGATAACAATAAAAATAAAAATAGTGATCAGAATATTGAGCAGTTATATAAAGAATTCAAACAGAGAATAGACCAGGCACATGTACAAAATCCAACAAATTATCAAACAAACCAAGCTTCTTCAAGTGCTCCTAATCCGGCACATAAAAGGCAAAGACCTAGTTCCAGTGGCCAATCAAAAATGGACAAATGGCCAACGAAGAAGAAGAAGCCCGTTTATAAATATTCTTATGAATGATATAAGGCTCCGCTGTATCATCGATACCGGATCTACAATCAACCTTATAAAATCTAATTTCTTTAATTTTCCCGTTAAAACCAATAAATTACAAGTTCATACCATTAACGGTATAGTAACATTAAACAATACTATAAGTTTGAAACCCAGTAAACTTTGCCCCTCTAAGCAATTACACCTTCTTAATGCATTATGTAACAAAAGCTTACTAATACCTCATAAAGTGTTTCTATTATTCTTTTGCTACAGAAATCTTTTCACTCGCGAGTGCTTTCTATTAAATTAGTCAAACATTTTTGTTTGGTAATTTGGTAATTGGTTTGCTATTCGCTTCTTTGTTTACATCAACTCTTTGTAGTTTTGTTGTTGTATTGCTTGGTAGATTGGTCTATTTTTAGATCCCGTCGCGAGCGCGCTTACTCTTTTCAGTTGGCCCTCTCTCTCCTACTTTAGTTTGCGCTGTGTATTTGTTGTTGCAGTTACTGTAACGACAGCTAGTGCTCTCGCCTACTTAGCATTTACTCTCTTTTCTTACGTAGTTTACTCTTAGTTTTTTCTTAACGTTTTATTTTGCTCTCTCTCTTACAGTGGTGTCTTAATATAATGTCTTAATATAATGGAAGGACATCTTATCTGTGCTATTAAAACCTGTCAAAGCGGGATTACATGCGCTCAACCTAGAATCTTATGTTAGCTGTGTGATACTGTCGTACATGCCAAATGTGCCAACGTCCATGGTACAACTGCTGATGCTTTAGCTAAGCGCATTGGCCTGCACTATTGCTGTGAGGAGTGTCGTGAGGTGCAGAGTGGAATGAGATCTTTCATGCGGCAGACACGGAAGGGCTTTAGGGAACTGTTTAGTGGTTTTCGTACGCTATCTCAACAGTTCTCTAAGATGGACTCGGAATTTAATGGCTTTCAGCTGTTGAGTGAGTCCCCGAAGCGCAAAAAATCTACGCGCAAAGAAGAGACCCTGTCTGCTATTGTTCTGCCTTTGAACGCCTCCGCTCAGCATAGTACTCCGTTGACACAGCCGTTAAAACCGATCACTACATCTGTGTTAATGAGATCGGCGGCTCAGAAGAATTCGGTTCCCAAATCCGTCAACAACGAATCTCTGCAGCCAATCACCTACTATATTCTCGATACCTGTGTCTGCTTTACCCAGGGCGACAACCACGGATTCTTTATCAGTGGTGCCCAAGCCTCTTGTAGGGATTCCCACGAGGAAACAAATTTTTGTTTTCAGGCTTGCCGCTGATCTCACATCTGATGATGTCATGGCTTATATTTAAGCGAAAATACAAGCCGCTGAGATAAAGGTGGACAAATTTAAGTTCTCTTATGAACGGGACGTATCACCCTTTAAACTTTGTGTCCAAATGAATGCTTTAACCTCATAAGTATGGCTGGTTTTTGGCCAGCTCATTTTATGTTTAAGGAAATCGAAACAAAGAAGAAAAAGAATCGGCAGCCGATTAAACTAACTTTGCCAAACCAAACTGCGCCTAATAAGACGACGGAAAAAAACTAAGTGTGTGTCTTTCTTTCTCTTATCAAAATGTAAGAGGCCTTCGTAGCAAACTTTCTTCTTTCTTTCTTACGATAACAGTCTTTCTTTTACTTCTCAGTTTTTGGTGTTAACAGAGACTTGGTTAAAACCGGAGATCCTAAGCTCCGAGGTTGTACCAAGTAAGTACACTTTATACAGACGTGATCGACCGGATCGACGTGGTGGTGGCGTTCTTATTGCAGTTGACTCCACCATTGCATCAGATTTTATACAACCGGAGGTTCAATATGATATTAAACTTATTTGTGTGAAACTACACCTACCCGCTTTGTTCTTATATATAACCTACTCTTATATTCCGCCGTCATCGGAATTGTCATTCTATTCACAACATTTGTCTGTAATGTAACGTGTAACGGTATTACTTTTGTTCGGACGATCTGCGCTAGCGTGGCACGCTTTAGAATCCGGCTCTAGCTCGTCGGCTTTGGGGGTGGTGGTCTTGCTTTGACAGATCCGACTACCTGATACACTATAATTATTTATAAGATTAGAATTGAGCGTGCTGCGACGAAAAAATGAACTAGATAAACTAAACCGGACTAGAGATACAAAAGAATTCAAAAATTATATGAATAGTGAGAGAGAGGGGAAAGAACGCAAGAATTGGTATAAAAGCGCAGCCACTGGTGTTATTGTGGTCGCGAATGCCCACCCTACCTAGATCACCAACCTAAGAACATGGCTCTGGTGACCCCTGTGTCCCCTACGACCGCGGAATCATCAGCATGAGTTCTCTAATATAAATTAGTTAAATTTCATGTTTATCATCATTGATTCCGGGCGTAGGGGAGGCATCGGGCGTCTTCCATCCAGCTGTGAAAAATGTTTACGGACAGACCTAAAGATTTTAAAAAGTTGTACGGAAAACTTTCAAGGTATAATCACTTCTTGTGAGAATGTTTTGAAAAAAAATAAAAAAATATATATAAAATTGTTTCCAATGGCGCATGCATATATATAATAGTAACAAAAAAATGGCGTAAATGATGCATAATAAAAAAATAAGTATAAACTAAATATTTATATAAGAGTAGGGAATGTAGTAAGTCGGCTACTCAATTGTTTGTTGAAACGTTTGACTTGAGCGAGAATCCCTACTAGATGTAATTCTTTAACACTTCTAAATTAAGCTAACGTATATGTACTAATCCAGCAGCATTTCAGTTTTAGTTGAGTAATATTTTAGGTTTCTTAATTATTCATATAATTCCTCACTTTTCTTTCAGCTTCTAGATATTCGTGCCTTTCTTTAATTAATTAATTTTTGTTTTTGTTTTTCTTCTTTGCACTTATAAACTTTAAAATTTTCTTCGCTTCTTTCCATTTTTTTTTTCTTTTCATTTAAATTTATTTTTCTTTACTTAGATCTTTTAGCTTTAATAACGCTTGGGGCTCATGTCGCACGATAATATTGGCAATTAACAAACAAAAAATATCAAAAATAATAAATTTTCAAAAAATAATATATAAAAGAAAATATATATAAAGGAACGAACTCACAGGCTTGTGGAGCGTTTTTGTTGTCTCCGCGTGACATTGTATTATTTAGATGATTTTTTTCCTTGTGTTTGTTAGCGAACATGAGCTGAGCCAAAACTTTCCTATTCTCCTAATGTTTCATTTTTTTTATTTAAACCAAATACATTTATGAAAGCCAGAAGGGCAAAAATAATCTAATTAAGAAAACTCTGCTCTTATGTTCGTATTATTTTTAAACGTCGAATTGAATTCCCTTCTGCTGGTGCAGGAACATCTTGCCTGCTTTTGGGCGTAGATTTAAATATTAGGCATTTGATATGATTTGATCGTTGATTAATCCTGCATGTTGATGTTTAGATCGATTTAGATTGAGATGATTTAAGAGATAAGGTGTTTTCCTGTTTTAATTATAGTTGATTGGTTGAGGTTATGGCCTGTTAAGGCCTAAGAGGCCTTGCCGCGTGCTCTAAGGTGTCGCTGCTTCTTTTACTTTTATTTTTTTCTTTTTAGGTTAGAAAAAAAAAGGTGCTCCTATGGACAACTCGCCCAATTTCGCCTGAGAAAACCCACAATTTAATTAGAAAGCGACTCTTTCGTGCTACTATTACTCTACATACCTTGGCGATGCAAATAGTTAACCAATTCTTTCTTATATTTTCTTGCTTTCGCAATGTTGGCAGGAAGATAGGGTTTAGTTGAGCGTTGAGCTGTGAAAGTTTTAGTAACAGCAAATTGTAACCTCACAATTGTTTGTTCACGGCAGGAAATAAATATCACTTACGAGCGCCGAGAGTGAAAACGCCAGAATTGAATTGATAGTGCACAATTTATATTTTCTATTTTTTTTCTGATCTGATCTCTTTGACGATTGCAGCAGGAAAAGATCGAGACAGGAAAGAGAGCCTGACTCAACCATGCGGTTTGACCTGGATGCAACCAGGCGTAGAGCTTTTGAACCGCAACCCTAACTCAATTAGGCATGTAATGTTATCCTGCTTCTGCTGTTAACATTAACATTTCATTACAAGTCGAGCTTTGCTTGAAACAAAAATCTTTTATTCGGTGAAACTTGCAGTCCACAAAAAAAACTACTGCCTACTTTCAGGCACCTGACTTTATTCGGCTTCAGGCCTCGCTACAAAGCCCCCCCACTACAATTCGACTAGGGTATTCTAAGGAAGGTACCCTAGACGGATTCCGCCTGAAGCAATCTTCACTGCCGAATGTCCTTCGCGTGATAATTGCCCAAGGAGCGACCTTTTAGGTCCTCGAGCTCGTAATAAGAGTTTCCTACTTTCTTTCTAATTCGAGCCTTTACAAACGACGGACCAAATTTGGCATTGTAACCAGTCTCAAAGTTGCTTTGTTTAAAGTTGCGTCTAAAAACTTCTTGCCCTTCAGCATAATTAACAATTCTCGATTTTAAATTATACCGTTTTTCATTTATTTCATGCATTTTCTGTATTCGTTCTCCGGCTGCTTTACGGATTATGTCAAACGAATCTGGCCGACTGAAGGAAAGTGACCGGTCTTCCAGCATATTTAGCTTTTTAAGAAGAGAATACACGGTGCCCGAAGTGACCATATGTTGGCCGAAAGCCACATAATATGGTGACGTTCCTATACTAGAATGTATGGATGACCTCAAAGCACAACAAATCTGGTTAAGGTATTCGTCCCAATCTTTTTGATCAGGGCACAAATATGCTCGGATAGCGGAAATTACGGATCGATTTACTCGCTCCGAGGCATTCGCTTGTGGAGAATGCACTGCTGTCAGTGTATGATTTATTTCATATTTACTCATGAGCTTCTGAAAAGCTGCAGATCGAAATTGCGAACCGTTGTCGGAGACAATAGTTTCCGGAACGCCGAAAGTCATGAATAAATCCCCCTCGAGATATTTTACTACTGCATCGGTATTTATTTTCTTAACTGGCTTCAAAAATACAAATTTGAATAGGTGATCGAGGACGATAAAAATGCCAATATTTCCAGCTTTTGATCGGGGATAGGTTCCGAGAAAGTCAATGAAAAGTCGCTGGAAAACTCGTTGAGTTTCAGCTGCTTTTCCCATGGGAGGTCTTAAAACAGTATTTGGCGCTTTTGTCATTTTACAGATGTCACAAGCGTTAATATATGCCTTAACGTCAACAATTAGACCAGGCCAAAAATAATATCGTCGTATACGCTCTATAGTCTTATGAATGCCACCATGTGAGGCGATAGGACTGTTATGAGCTTGCGATAGGACCTTTGGTACTAAAGTTTTGGGAATCCAAAGTTTCCATGCATATTCATCGTGAACTTGTTCACCTTTTAAGTGTTCTGCTCGACGATAAACATACCCTCCCTCTGTTTTCAAATCAGGAAAGTTAGATTGGTTCGCATTGATGTTGTTTATTAAATCGAGATAATCATTGGACTTAAAGTGATTGGAATTAAGGTCTACGAGCAAACCTTCTTCCAAATCTATCGCCGCTACGTCATCTTCGTTGACACGCGACAGAGAGTCAGGGACAACATTTAAAGAACCTTTGCGATGCTCTATCTTAAAGCGATAACTCTGGAGTGCCAATGCCCACCGAGCTAAGCGAGATTTTAGATCATGGTTGGACATCAACCATTTTAAAGAGGCGTGGTCGGTTATGATGGTGAATTCATGTCCTTCCACATATGCATGGAATTTTTTTAGTGCTACAATCGCTGCCAAACATTCCTGTTCGGTTAATGTGTAGTTTCTTTGAGCTTTATTAAGCTTTTTAGATATGAAGGCTACTGGACGCTCATCTCCCTCTTCAGAAACCTGAACAAGAACTGCACCTACTCCTGCTTTGCTCGCATCACAATGAATTGAGAATGGCTTGGAGAAATCAGGGCTACAAAGCACGGGAGCTGCACATAGGTAACGTTTTAGTTCCTCAAATGCCTTCACAGCATCTTCAGTTAAGATGATTCTCTTCTTTGTTGTCATTAAATCGCTTAATGGTGATGCCAGAGAGGCAAAATTTGGAACAAATTTGCGATACCATCCGCACATACCCATAAACCTTCTTAAAGAACGAAGCGTCTTCGGAAGAGGAAAATTTGATATAGCTGAAACCTTCTCTGGGTCCGTTCTTATTCCGCCCTCTCCAATGATATGTCCTAGATAGCGTACACGTCGCATACAGAAATGACTTTTGCCAATATTGATAGTTAGTCCTGCGCGCTTTATGTGTAAAGCTATTTCTCTTAGCACTTCTAGATGATCCTTGAAACTAGAGGATACCACTAATAGATCGTCCAAATAAATAAACACTTTGTTTCTGAGGTGAGGTAGAACTACTTTGTCCATCAGCCGTGACATTGTGCTGGTTGCGTTACACAGTCCAAAAGGCATAACCTTGAATTGATAGAGAGGCCTACCAGGGACTGTAAAAGCTGTCTTTTCGCGGGAATGCATGTCTAAGGGAACCAGCCAATAGGCGTCTTTCAAGTCTAAACTCGAGATAAATTCAGCTTTTGTTAATCGACTCAAAATTCGATTAATTTGTGGAAGCGGATATGCATCTTTCTCAGTAAAGCTATTGATTTTTCGACAGTCTAAACAAATTCGAACTTTTCCGTGTTTTGTCAAAATGACAATGGGCGAAGACCAAGCGCTGTCTGATTCCTCTATAACACCTAGACTTAACATTCTGTCTATCTCTGCATACATTTCTTTCTCTACTGCTGGGGATACAGGGAAATGTCTCTGCTTCACGGGCTTGGCATTGCCAACATCGATTGTGTGGGTTATTAAATTGGTTTTTCCTAAACCTTCTTGAGCGAATGAAGGGAAACAATTACCAACAGTTTGCAGCTTAGACTGCTGAGAGGTACTCAAGTCATGTTGATGCAAATCAATCTCACGATATTTTCTTGTCTCTATTTCTGCTACTCGCAGCTTTTCCGGGAAAATGTCGAAAAGTTTCCAGAAGTCTATTCCTAGATATAAATTCTGTTTAAGGGATGGAACAATATAGATATCTAGAGTTTTTTTCTCTTCACTGTACTCGACGTTTAGCCTAAATTGTCCTACAATTAGTTGCGAATTACCATCTGCCGTAGTAGCGTTGGCTTTTATAGGTTTAAAGGGTATATTTTCTCTGAGTACTTCAGATGCCAAAGTACCTCCAATACAACTTATGGATGCTCCGGAGTCCAACAAGCCATACACTGTTCGATTAAGTAATCGAATTGGCAAGAAAGGACGAGGATCTTTTGGGGTGGCGATAATTGTACAAATGTGATTAATGGCAGATCGACAATTTCTAACCTTATCATAGAAATATTTTATTCTACTCGCACTTCGTGACTTGTATAGCGTTAGCGGAATTTCTGTTTTCGATTCAAAAGAGGACATACCAGGTAATTTCAAAATTTTATTGTGAAGTAAAGTCAAATCTGGGTGAAAAGGTAAGTCAGGGGTTGTTAAAGATATATTCATGGATGTATCTTCTTCTAATCTGTCATTGTTGCCTGAGTTCTCTGTGCAGAGAAGTTTTCGGTTTGACTGGCAACTTCGACGTGCAGCTTTTCACGTTTTTTTGCACACCTTGAGCAACTTGGCTTATAAGTATTTGAAGCTCCACAGCCGTAGCAAAAAACTCTTTTCTCTGACAAGCAATCCTGGTATCTGTGTCCTTCTTGATGACAGTTCCAACAAATTAAGGAGAAAGCTTCTATTTCTACGTTATTTGTATCTGAGTCTGAGGTCTCATCTTGGGTTTTGTCTTTGAGTAGCTCAGACACTTCTTTTCTAAAAGGCGTCGGTTTCGAATAGCCATGCGTACGCTTTACATCCTCCAAGAAACTTTCACGTCTTCGGCAGACGTCTCTTAAATCAGATACGGTTCTTATGTTGATATTTAAAAGTTCATGTCGTATTTCTGCGCGCAAGTTGTTTTTAAGAACACGAACTAATTTTTGAATAGACCATGGCTGCGACAACTGATCAACTAAAACGGATATGCCATCGAGGAAACTATCAAAACTTTCGTTTGCTTTTTGCTTCCTGCCTCGTATAAGCTCTTCAATATCGGTATCATCTCGCTCTTGACGGAATTGCATGCGTAGTGCTACGCATAAACGATCCCAACGAACGTCGACGACAGTTTTGTGGTAACGCCAATAAAACTCATTGGCCTTACCTTCGAAAAGCACACTCGCGTTTTTACATAAAACAACGAAGTTTCCTTCTAGGGTTTGCTGTGTTAGGGCTTCTACTCGGTAAATAAAATTGTCTATTGTCATGCCTGATCCTGAAAACTTTAATTTCCATCGGTTGAGGATGTGCACGACTTTGTCAGGACGATTTGCAAGGTCTGACGTTTGATTTCTTGGCGAAAATGATGATTCAATATTTCGCGTGTCTTGATTTTGATTCTCGAAATATGTGACTGGTGGATTTAGATCTGGGACATGTACATTTACACTGTTAGTGGCCGAATGTATGGGTGTTGCCATCAACCTACTAACTGTTTCTCCAACCGTGTTTTGAATCAATTCGGTCATTTTCTCAGTCAAATTTGTAAGGAGCCTACGTTCCATGGTTAGTAATGCGATAGCATTCATGCTCTCACTGGGGTCTCCTCTCTCGCTAGCTGCAGTGTTGCACCTTGCTGCTTCTGCTGAAGTGGAAGCTCTAATATCTTCTATAACTTCTGTGGGGTTCTCGGCCTGCATAAGGACTTTAGATCTCCCTCTGGTTACTATCCCAGAACTTTCGGACCGACAAACTGCATCACAAGTGGGACATTTGTTGCTGTTTTTAAAATGCGTGGCTATACATTTTTTGTGAAAGTCATTAAAGTTTGGCATAAGGGACAACTCAATATCGCTTGATCTTCCGGAGTCGTTCTGTCTGGTGAACGGTCCAGCCCCATGTTTAATAAAATTTACTATACCTCATAAACAACTGCAGAAATAAATCAAAATTATTCAACAAAATCTCGAACTATCTTACTGACAATAATTCAGTAATAATAAGGTAATGGTAATTATAAAAAAATAATATAATCATATATAAATGCGAACTCAATGCTTGTTGTTTCGCAAATCGTAGGAGCAATAATATTTTGAACCTTTTTGTTCTTGCGTGGGAAAAGAATTGTATAGAAAAGGGTGAAAAGATTGGACTGTTTTGTTTCTTTAAACAAGTCACTTTATAAGGGAGACTGTTCTATTGTATGCGGACAGTGAACGTTCAGAAACGTATTTATCTGTATTCCAGCATAGCAACATAACAACTCATTTGAGAGGCGTGATTAAAATTTATAAATCTCAAACGTGGATAGAGTTATGCTCTGAAGCAATGCTACTATTTTCCAAAACGCTTGAATAACTGCAAAATTTTATTCAACTAACAGAAAAGGTGAGATTAACCAAAGATGTAATGTTCAATTCGGGCCAGAAGTCAACCGAAGTCCGAAATTCCTTCTGTATTTTCCACAAACTGAATAACCTTAACCATTTATGGCTAAATAAAGGAATTCTTTGAATAAAACTTTAAATTGTGGACAAGAGATACTGCTAATAGTCATTCTATATGTATTCCAAAACATTAAAGCATTAAACGAAAGAATTTGGAAAAGGAAACGAAAGATTTTGAAATTGACTTTTAAAAAGGGAGAAGAAGAAGAAAAATTTTTGAATTGATTTATCGATGAGTCTTAGTGACAGTTGTACATTCCCTAAGGCCCCACACGTTGGGCGCCACTTTTCTTAATAATTATTATTTTATATCTGTAACGTGTAACGGTATTACTTTTGTTCGGACGATCTGCGCTAGCGTGGCACGCTTCAGAATCCGGCTCAAGCTCGTCGGCTTTGGGGGTGGTGGTCTTGCTTTGAAAGATCCGACTACCTGATACACTATAATTATTTATAAGATTAGAATTGAGCGTGCTGCGACGAAAAAATGAACTAGATAAACTAAACCGGACTAGAGATACAAAAGAATTCAAAAATTATACGAATAGTGAGAGAGAGGGGAAAAGAACGCAAGAATTGGTATAAAAGCGCAGCCACTGGTGTTATTGTGGTCGCGAATGCCCACCCTACCTAGATCACCAACCTAAGAACATGGCTCTGGTGACCCCTGTGTCCCCTACGACCGCGGAATCATCAGCATGAGTTCTCTAATATAAATTAGTTAAATTTCATGTTTATCATCATTGATTCCGGGCGTAGGGGAGGCATCGGGCGTCTTCCATCCAGCTGTTAAAATATTTGCGGACAGACCTAAAGATTTTAAAAAGTTGTACGGAAAACTTTCAAGGTATAATCACTTCTTGTGAGAATGTTTTGAAAAAAAATATATATAAATTTGTTTCCAATGGCGCATGCATATATATAATAGTAACAAAAAATGGCGTAAATGATGCATAATAAAAAAATAAGTATAAACTAAATATTTATGTAAGAGTAGGGAATGTAGTAAGTCGGCTACTCAATTGTTTGTTGAAACGTTTGACTTGAGCGAGAATCCCTACTAGATGTAATTCTTTAACACTTCTAAATTAAGCTAACGTATATGTACTAATCCAGCAGCATTTCAGTTTTAGTTGAGTAATATTTTAGGTTTCTTAATTATTCATATAATTCCTCACTTTTCTTTCAGCTTCTAGATATTCGTGCCTTTCTTTAATTAATTAATTTTTGTTTTTGTTTTTCTTCTTTGCACTTATAAACTTTAAAATTTTTCTTCGCTTCTTTCCATTTTTTTTTTTTACTTTCATTTAAATTTATTTTTCTTTACTTAGATCTTTTAGCTTTAATAACGCTTGGGGCTCATGTCGCACGATAATATTGGCAATTAACAAACAAAAAATATCAAAAATAATAAATTTTCAAAAATAATATATAAAAAGAAAATATATATAAAGGAACGAACTCACAGGCTTGTGGAGCGTTTTTGTTGTCTCCGCGTGACATTGTATTATTTAGATGATTTTTTCCTTGTGTTTGTTAGCGAACATGAGCTGAGCCAAAACTTTCCTATTCTCCTAATGTTTCATTTTTTTTATTTAAACCAAATACATTTATGAAAGCCAGAAGGGCAAAAATAATCTAATTAAGAAAACTCTGCTCTTATGTTCGTATTATTTTTAAACGTCGAATTGAATTCCCTTCTGCTGGTGCAGGAACATCTTGCCTGCTTTTGGGCGTAGATTTAAATATTAGGCATTTGATATGATTTGATCGTTGATTAATCCTGCATGTTGATGTTTAGATCGATTTAGATTGAGATGATTTAAGAGATAAGGTGTTTTCCTGTTTTAATTATAGTTGATTGGTTGAGGTTATGGCCTGTTAAGGCCTAAGAGGCCTTGCCGCGTGCTCTAAGGTGTCGCTGCTTCTTTTACTTTTATTTTTTTCTTTTTAGGTTAGAAAAAAAAAGGTGCTCCTATGGACAACTCGCCCAATTTCGCCTGAGAAATCCCACAATTTAATTAGAAAGCGACTCTTTCGTGCTACTATTACTCTACATACCTTGGCGATGCAAATAGTTAACCAATTCTTTCTTATATTTTCTTGCTTTCGCAATGTTGGCAGGAAGACAGGGTTTAGTTGAGCGTTGAGCTGTGAAAGTTTTAGTAACAGCAAATTGTAACCTCACAATTGTTTGTTCACGGCAGGAAATAAATATCACTTACGAGTGCCGAGAGCGAAAACGCCAGAATTGAATTGATTGTGCACAATTTATATTTTCTATTTTTTTTCTCAATCACTTTTATTTAATTTTCACTTGCAACTATTAGAAATTATCTGATCTCTTTGACGATTGCAGCAGGAAAAGATCGAGACAGGAAAGAGAGCCTGGCTCAACCATGCGGTTTGACCTGGATGCAACCAGGCGTAGAGCTTTTGAACCGCAACCCTAACTCAATTGGGCATGTAATGTTATCCTGCTTCTGCTGTTAACATTAACATTTCATTACAAGTCGAGCTTTGCTTGAAACAAAAATCTTTTATTCGGTGAAACTTGTAGTCCACAAAAAAAACTACTGCCTACTTTCAGGCACCTGACTTTATTCGGCTTCAGGCCTCGCTACAGTAATTAACCTGTTATCAGACATGGATCAGTTCATAGTCCTTGACTAAAAGTAAAACACCGGGTAAACGTGTGCGCTGTTTCAGAAAAGCAGATTGTCGAATGTTAAATAATCTTATTTCTAACTATGATTGGTCTGATCTTAACCTATGCACTGATATGGCAGTGGACATAAATGTATTTTATAACACCATTAGCTCATTTTTTTATGTGTGTATGTGTTCCGCGATTTTATCCGACAGTCTCAAGTAAGCCCCGTGGTTTACAAAAGAGCTGTCACGCCTAAAGAATTTTAAGAACAGCTTATTTAAAAAATATTATTTTAAATACTCTCCTTTAGTCTTTTCTCGCTACTTAACTGCTCGGTCAAACTTTACCGTGCTTATAAAAACTATTTAAACCGTTGTAGGGCTCAGTTCTTTCAAAACCCTAAACAAATTTATAGTTTTGTTAACATGAATCGTGTGCAGTGGCGGATCTAGGTAGGGGCTATGGGGGCTGTAGCCCCCCCCCATAAGCCAAGGAAAAATAAAGAGAAGATGCCTCTTCTGGCAAAGAAGGTATTTTTCGGTCACTGCTAGCATTCCGATTGAGTTCTGGAAACCAAAATTTAAAGCATCATTCGAAAACGATACCACGAAATTGTACTCTGATTAGCAAAACAGTAAAGAATGAAATTATCGATATTATCGGCCAAGTCATTCGCTGCAAGATTGTCGGAAAAGTTAAGAGAGCGAAATATTTTTTCATCATTTGTGATAAAACAACGGACGAAAGTCACATAATTCAAATGACGCTATGTCTGCACTATGTTGATGTAGTGGATTTTGTCGTGTGAGAGGATTTTCTCAGGTTCATCCACTTAAGATGGACTGATTCCAAACCTACGCACAAAAGTTACCGTTGAGGAAATAGTGAATGCTGCAAGAATATACAAAGCAGATTTATTAAGCTGCAATGATACAGAGCTGAAATCAAAAATAACCCTTTGGCACCAGCATTCCAAGACATCTTCATTTCTACAAGCACAAACAGCGATTGATGCTTTAAGCTATCGGCCATACCTAAATTCTTCGAGAATATCTTAACCCCTCACATGCAACACTTTCTAGATCCATTATTTCCCCTTGTCAACACGGTTTCATCAAACGTCGTTAAACTACGACAAATTTGCTTGAGCTGACGTCCTTTGTGGTACAGGGATTTCAGGAAACTCTTCACACTGATGTCATTTATACCAATTTCAGTAAAACTTTTGACTCAGTAAATCATTCCCTCCTTGCACAAAAGCAAAATCTTCTTGGTTTTTCGCCTAAACTTCTTAGTTGGATTGTTAGTTATCTGACAGACTGAACCCAAATGGTGCTCTTTAAAGATTGCCTTTCAAACCCACTTCATGCCACCTCTGGTGTTCCTCAGGGGAGCCACTTAGGTCCCCTTCTATTCACTCTTTTCATCAATGACCTTCCGCTTGTCATACGATCTGCTCGCACTCTAATGTATGCATATGATGTAAGGCTGTTTTTTCAATTTAAAGATGTCTTCTGTCACTCTTTCTTATAAGCCGACCTAGATAGTTTTCAATTGTGGTGCAATCTGATGACATTCTACTGAACCAGCCCTAAATTGGTATCCTATACACTTTGGGGCTGCGCCTTAGAAAGAATTGCCTTAGTTGACGATCTTGGTCTCCGTTTGCATCACAAACTAAAGTTTTTGGAACTTATTTCTACTATGGTCAATAAGGCTATGGGAATGCATGGCTTTATTAAGCGATGGTCTAAGGAGTTTGACGATCCTTATTTAACAAAGACCCTTTATACCTTACTTGTTCGTCCAATTTTGGAGTACTCGACTCACAAGGACCGCATTGAATCAGTGCAAATGAATGTAGATTTAAGACTTCCTTCTTATTCAAATAGACTTAGTTTACTGAATTAACCATCCTTAGCTAACAGTAGAATTATGCTTGGTGTAGTTTTTATGAATAACCTAATCCAAGGGGACGTTGAGAGTGTTGACCAGTGTGTTAACCAGTTAAACTTTGCTGTCCATTGTAGACTTACCCGTAACTACTTACCACTAACTCTTTCTAATTGTAGATCGAACTATGCCCTGCATGATTCATTCAGGGTATTATGTTCTGATTTCTATAAGTACTCTTTCATATTACAAATACAGACTCTGTATCAGCTTTAATATTGGATCTTTTCTCCTACCTTGGTTGAAATTAAATTTTCTTTGAAATGCCTGTCAATTTTTCTTCACTTCTATATGCATGATCCCGACATTTTTTTTTAATTATTATAATTTTTTTTTTCTTTCTTTTCTCTATCTGGTTTATGACACTGCCCCTCGGTCGGTTGGGCATGTCTTATACGAACTCTTTATTAATACTATTCACTTTTCTGATCTGATTGGGTTTTTCTGGGTTTTCCCCAATTCTCTGCAACAAATGTTGGATTGGTTCTATCTTTGTTCATCCCAGCTTAAAATAAATTAAAATAAACTCAAACAAATTAAATTAATTTTAAATTTAATTACCTTAAAATTTTGTAAACTTAAACGTAATGCCTAAATATTTTAAATTGAGTTTTTAAATATGTTTTTGTGTTTACCTCGAAACGTAGCCGCCGAGAAGTAGGCAGCATTTCGGCGTAAACAGTGCGAGAAGTCACCAAGGGCTCTCGCACTCTTTTATCCAGATTATGTTAAGTTAGGCGTAAGCTAAATATGTAACATTGTACAGAACTTAGTTGAAAAATAAAAGTGAAGTGAACGCCACGCGCCCCGAATTATCTTTTTTTTGACATGTTTTCGCGTCGGTCAAGTTTTCCACAGCAGTTTCACTTAGTGGGCAACCGTGACTTTTAAAGTCACTTATTTTTTACTTATCGTCTCATTGTGCACTGTGTTGTGGTATTACAAAGCGCTGCAACATTGCAAAAAATTATCGAATATATTTTCCTCCGTCTGAGAAAATATATCCTAATAATAAATAATTATTTATTTATTTTCACAATATAATTTATTATTTGTAAATAAATTATATTGTTTTTTTTCTCAGAATTTCATGCTGAGTATAATAATTGTCTCGATAATTATTATTACTCAATAAAATTTATCTATACTTGTAAAATAATATTTATATTATTTTTTTGCAACCTTTTTCCAAAAAGTGTTGCCTTGTAATCTGCCAACATATTCCACGCTCAACCAGATTCGATAAAGTTTCCGATCGATTTGATTAATATTCTCGTTTATTGTTAAAACAAGAAAATTCTGTTCGTCACCAGCATCAATTGCATTTTTCTCGCTTTCATGAAAGCCTGTTATGCCAATTGATAGTAAAGACACCAAGAAACACCTTGTTGTACCCACGATTAAGCACAGACGCTTTAGCTCTCTTTCAAGTTCCCTTCTTGGTAGAACACATTCTCCCGCCACATTGCGGAAAGTTTTAACTCCGGCCACATCTAAGGTTGAAAAATTGAAAAAAATTTCGGTGCACACTCCTCCAGTTACTCGTTCAGTTGGTCATCAGATCTCACTGGCAATAAAAATGGCACTCCAAGGGTTCATTAACGCTTCTGATAAGCTCACGCAGTTCGAAGCTAGGATTCAAAATTCTCCTACAGTCTCATTTCATACTCACAGAGTGCGTCTTGAGCAGCTTCGCTCCATATGGACTGCCGTAGAACTCAAGTATGAGCTCTGTTCCAACGCATTGTCTCAAACGGAGTTGAATGCTGCGGACAAGATCGCCATGCAAGCCCGGTATGACCACTGCTACTCCATATACAAGGAAACTGCCTCTCAATTAAATGAGAGTATAGAGGCCGCAACGGCTCCCACTCCAGCACCTGCAGCAGCCCAAGTAGCCTTCCACCCACGAAGCTACAGGTCACCACCTTTCGATGCTGAAGTTTTCAGCGGTGATTACCTTAAATAGCCAACTTTCCGTGATCTCTTCACAGCGGTCTACATTACCGATCATGGCCTAAGTCAGATCGAGAAATTATTCCAGCGGAGAAGCGAAGGCAATCGTATCCAAATCCCTTCTCACGATTGAGGGTTTCTCGTCTGCTTGGAAGAACTTGACGGACAGGTTCGAAAATAAGAGGCTGTTAGTCAACAGCCAACTTAAAATCCTTTTCAACCTTCCGTCAGTTCCTCACGAGTCTGGAGCCGCCGTCCATGTCCTTCAAAGGACTATCCAAAGTTGCTTAACGGCTCTAGACTACTCCAAAATCAGCACAGAGAATTGGGATTGCCTTCTAGTCTTCCTATGCTCGTCTAACCTCCCAAGGCTGACGTTGTCACTTTGGGAG
>JAEIFQ010000070.1:0-38877 GCA_018904025.1 Zaprionus vittiger | reverse complement strand
GGTTCCGCAGAACGATCTGTCCGGTATAAGGAATGAGTGGGTAGTAAGCAGAGCCAAGGCTTGACCTATCCAGGAAACCTTTTTGGCGCCTTTTTCTAATCCAAATGCCGCGGTAATTTTGCCTAGTCATCTTTCCACGGAAAAGCAATCCACCCGTACTGTTGGCAATGAAATAATTTTTTTTTATCGATACCAAATAACATGAAAATCAATTCCTTTTTATTTTTATATTTTTTTTTTTTCGTTCGGTAAAACAACCAGGAGCAAGGTTTTTAGTTTTAAATATTTATATTTTGGATATTTTTGATAGGTTTTAACTTGCTACTATTCTAAATCGTCGCCGTCTACTACTAAAACTAAAACCAAAGTGTTGCCCCCTACTGTTGCATACTTTTAGGTGAAGCTCAGAATTATTTGGAGTGACAAGCGCTCCTACAATACCGGCCTGCATTTCAAGCCTTTGGAAAAATTGATCTAAATCAAGAACTCCATTTGTATATAAATCATCGACATAAACATCTTGCAGTAATCTCTTTTCCATTTTTAAAGAAACATTTCATATTTTTTACTTGCAAGTTCACTACTTTACGTACCTCGTCATTACTGATGACTTGGTATACGTTGAGCATTGAAGCTATTTTCTGTATGCAATTCAGATTTGTTTGTTTCTCCTGCGCAGGATTTTTGTCTACTTTGTAATCTTGTAGTGACTTTCATAATATTTCCGGTTATATTTTTTAATTCTTTGATGGTTATTCTTGATATTCTTGTCTTTACATCTCAGATACTCTACTGAAAAATAATATTCCTATTCAAGTCTCATACGAGTAAATTTTGAGCCAGGATTAGTCATTGAAAATAAAAAGGTGATTGGTCTATGATCAGTTTTGACTGTAAAATGTTCACCATAAATATTGGGTCTGATGTGGGTTATTGCCCAATGTATTGCTGCTAATTCCTGCTCAGTAGTACTTTTATTACTCTCGCCCTTAGTAAATGATCTAGATGCGTATGCAACTGGAAGTTGGTGGCCATTGTGGTTTTCAGATAAAACTGCGCCACATGCCATTTTGCTATCATCTGTTGTAATACAAAATTCTTTACTTAAATCGGGGTATTGTAAGAGAGTAGGTTCCATCAGTTTTGTTTTTAAGTGTAAAAATGCTTTTTGACAGTCTTCTCTCCATTCAAAAGGAACATTCTTTTTACATAATCTAGTTATGTGCCGTGAATAGTCGGCGAAGTTTTTAATGAATCTTCTATAATAGTTACAAAATGCAACGAAACGCCTTACATCATACTTCTTGTCATCTGGCAGTATTCCCGTATCTGTGCATTTATGTCCCAAAAAGGTGACTTCACGCATAAAGAATGAACATTTCTCTAGATGTAGTTTTAGATTGTATTTCCTGCATTTGTCAATAACATCTGATAAGTATTTAAGCATATGCTTTTCGGAACAACATATCACTATCAAATCATTCATATAGATAAATGCTTGCGTTGGCTCAAGGCTAGAAAATGCAATAGTCATTATTCTTTGAAAAGAATTTGGCGGTATTTTCCATCCAAATGGTAATCGAGTAAAACGATATGAACCGTTTGTTGTTGATATCAAGTCAAGGCGTGAAAAATATAATATTTGGCTCGACCAAGTTGATCCAAAATGTCATCAATTCTAGGGAGTGGAAATTCAGACAACAGTTTTTTATTGATTTGACGATAGTCAATTACTAATCGCCATTTCTTTTTATCTGAGTCTGGAAGAGATTTTTTCGGTACTAATAGTAATGGACAATTGTATTCTGATACTGATGGTTCGACTATTTTATCATCGATCCAATTTTGTACTTGTTCTTGAATTTCATCTTTTTGACTATAAGGATTTCTATAATTTTTATACCCTTCGACCATTGAAAATGGTCAAAAAAGGGTATACTAACTTTGTGCAAATGTATATAACAGGCAGAAGGAGGCATGGGAGACCCCACAAAGTATATATATTCTTGCTCAGGATCACTAGCCGAGTCGATTGAGCCATGTCTGTCTGTCTGTCCGGATGTCCGGATGTCCGGATGACCAGATGAACACACAGATCTCAGCTATTATAAAAGCTAGAGTAACCAAATTTGGCATGAACATTTCTGTGTAGCCGGCGCAGATCAAGTTTATTTCAAATGTTGGATGCCACTCCCACCGCCCTAGAAAATTAATAATTTAATTTTTGAACTCAATTTATAAGCGCTGAATAAAAGATACAACTTTCTGACTTTAACATATAATAAACTGAATAAAATATCTACGTATTCTCGAAATTGTAATCCGATCGGTCAATAAACACAGAAATTAGTTAAGAAAGTATGAGCATAAAACCAAGTGCTTGTGTCAGCTAACAAGGGAAGCGGGCGAGCGCGAAGCGCGAGCGCCATCTGTCGAGAATAATTTCAAAGTATGTGCATATGTATTGTCTACATAAATAGGAACATAGGTCGAAGGGTATCCCACTGTCGCGTGCTGCGCGACTGTTGCTTTTCTTACTGGCTTTTTGTATGAATGAGCTTAATTCCGATGTGATACCAGTGAATGTTGGTATTTATCTTATCTGTCCAAGGGCTTGGTTCAGATGGTTTTCAGACAGAAGTTGAATTTGTTGTAGTTGTGGTTGAATTTATTGTGGTTGTTGTTGTTGTTGTTGTTGCGCCATTGTAAAGTTTTTATTTTACTCGCTTAGCACGTGTGCTAGGGTTTTATTTTTTATTTGTTTAAGGGTTGGGTTGGTTGATTGTTTGTCGGGTTTGACCTGGGACAACGATCGTCCTTTAGTGGTCTTCACTGCAGCACTTTATGTTAAAATTTTAAAAATTTGTTCACTTCCAGTTGCGGTCACACTTTCACAGTGGGCAACTAAGTTGGAGTGTTTCACTAAGTACTGAGTTTGTTTGTTTTTTCGCGGATTGTAGCCTTCCTGTAACTTTTAACTAGCTACGCAATTGAAGGTTTTTTTATCACACGCGGTTCTTTGGCGGATACTAATTATCGATTTAACTAATATCCTACCGGCTGCGCCAATTACACGTCCGTGGTTTAAGGTTTTCAAAAAAATATATTTTTATTAGAACCAAATAACTTAAGCGGTACGCGGAGACAATTCGTGTCTTACAATTGAAGGTGGAATATAATCTGAATCTAAGCTACGAACTGGACGCTTAGCAAACCCTTGGCTGAGTCTTATTTACTTCTATATTGAGCGTACATAAGGCTCTCTTTTTATGTTTATGCACTCTCTTGAGTGGATTGCGCATGGGAACGGATCAGCCGAGAATTTGAGCTGCGTTAGCAGTTTTGACCCTTTCGTGGGAATGTTTACAATTGATCAGAGTAGGCTGATTTGTTATTGTCGCCGAATTTGGGACTGCGGATGTTTATGTCTAAGCAGGCTGGAATGGGTTCTGATGCAATACATAAATATTTGACTTATATGCTAAGTACAAGTGGCAATTTGATGTTTGTACGTGTTATTGGTTGTGAGTGTGTGTGAGTGTGTATGTGTGGTCAAGTGGTGCACTATGGTACATATGTTACTATATATATGAAAATATATATAGTAATAATTTTTGATGAAGGCTGCTCAGGCTTGCTCGTACTTTTGGTTCCGCAGAACGATCAGTCCGGTATAAGGAATGAGTGGGTAGTAAGCAGAGCCAAGGCTTATATATCCAGGAAACCTTTTTGGCGCCTTTTCAAGCCCAAATGACGCTTAATTTTGCCTAGTCATCTTTCCACGGGAAAGCAGTCCACCCCTACTATGTTGGCAATGAAACAATTTTTTTATCGATACCCAATAACATGAAAATCAATTCCTTTTTATTTTTATATTTTTTATACCCTTCGACCATTGAAAATGGTCAAAAAAGGGTATACTAATTTTGTGCAAATGTATGTAACAGGCAGAAGGAGGCATGGGAGACCCCACAAAGTATATATATTCTTGCTCAGGATCACAAGCCGAGTCGATTGAGCCATGTCTGTCTGTCTGTCCGTCTGTCTGTGTGAACGCACAGATCTCAGCTATTATAAAAGCTAGAGTTACCAAATTTGGCAGAAAGACTCCTGTGTACTATAAGCTGATCAAGTTTATTTCAAATGTTAGGTGCCACGCCCACCGCCCCCGCAAATCAATAATTTAATTTTTGAACTTAATTTGTAAGCGCTGTATAAAAGATACAACTTTCTGACTTTAACAAATACAAAGCTCATTAAAATATCTACGTATTCTCGAAATTGCAATCCGATCAGACAATAAACACAGAAGTTATTTAAGAAAATATGAGCATAAAACCAAGTGCTTGTGTCTACTAACAAGGGAGCCAGGAGTGACAAGCGCTTCCACGCTTAGAGCAAAGTGAAAATTAATCAGTTTTGCCTACTGTTTCAGATCTTTAGCGTGGAATTTTCCTATGTAATGGCCATTCAAGTCTTCTACGTCGTAATAGCTGTTTCCCAATTTACGCTTTATTCGACTTTTTATAAAATTGGGTGCAAGATTCACGCTATATCCCTTTTCAAAGTTACTTTGCGTGAAGTTTCTTCGATATACTTCCTGACCTGCGTTGAATGAAACTTCGCGGGCTCGCAAATTGTAAGCATTTTCGTTTCTTTGGTGTTGCTTCCGCATTGATGTTATTGCTTTGTCTCGTTCTATGTCAAAACTATCATCCCTTTCAAAACACACAGAGCGATCTTCTAACAGGTTCAACCTTTTCAAGAGTTTGTATGTTGATCCGTTTGTGATCATGTTCTGACCAAAGGTTAGATACGGTGTGGTGTTAATTGCTGTGTGCCAGCTCGAGCGAAGAGAACAACATATTTTGCTAAGCTGCTCATCCCAACTGTTTTGGCTGGGATGTATATAGGCTTTGATCGCTGCTATGGCTGTTCTATTAACTCTTTCTGATGCGTTGCCTTGAGGAGAATATACGGCGGTGTACGAGTGAGCTATTTTATATTGTTCTAATAGTTTATTGAAGGCATGGGATTTGAACTGCACGCCATTATCGGACACTGTTACCTCGGGTGCGCGAAAGCAATGTATCAATTCTTCTTCCAGGTATTTTAAAATGGCTTCAGCAGTGAATTTTTTTACTGGCTTTAAGACCGGAAATTTAGAAAAATGGTCTAGAACTACAAAAATCCATACATTTCCAGAACGAGAACGTGGGTATGGACCTAAAAAATCCACATATAGTTTCTGAAAGAAACGTCTCGTCTCGCCAGTCTGGCCAAGTGTTGGTTTCAGGCTATAATTTGGGTGCTTCGTGCATTTGCATATTTCGCTGTTATTGACATATTTTCTAACGTCAGCCACCAGATTTGGCCAGAAGTAATATCTCCGTATCCTCTCTAGGGTTTTGTTGATACCACAATGCGAGGCCAAATGGTGATCATGTGCTAATGTTATGGCAATCGGTATTACCTCGTTAGGTAACCAAATTTTCCACGCCATATCATCAGCAACGCGGTCGCCTGTTGCATGTTCCATTCTGCGATATGATATCCCATCTACAATTTTTATATCTGGGAGTATGACTGGACTTTGTTCAACTTGTTTCACCAAAATCTGGTATTCTTTGCTTTTAAAGCTATCGGAGTCAATATCGATGAACTTGTTTATATCGACCGAGGCCAAATCTTCTGTAAACGTTCAAGAAAGTGCATCGGGAACGATATTTTGGCTATCCTTATGATGCTTAATTTCAAAGCTAAAGCCTTGAAGCTTAAGGGCCCATCGGGCCAGCCTATTGCTTAGGTCTGATTGACGAAACCTCCACTTCTCATGGTATTGCTTAGGTTAGGTTATATCGGCAGGCCCCCAAGTGGGGGCCTCACATAGATCAGTATGATCCTTAGTGTTGCCGGATAAGTGATAGAGGCTGTTAATTTCGATATAATTATCCCAGTCTAGTGTGCTGGTTAGTTTGACAAAAGCCACGAGTTTTTGGGGTGCCAGGCCCGCTGCTTCTTCCAGTGATACAAGCAGTGGGCTTCCAAGGCATTTCGGTCTCGAGGTCATGAGTGCGGGGCAGTCGCAGATGAGGTGCTCCAGAGTTTCTTTTACTTCTGGTACCTTACATTTCCTGCATTCTTCATTGTCGGTAATGCCCAACTTCTTAGCGTGAGTTGCGGTCAGGCAGTGACCCATCATTATTCTGCAGTCTCTTCTCGGGAGCTGAATGACATATTGAGCCAATTTCGCATTTGTATGTTTGCACATAGTGCGGGCTATCTTGCAATTTGTTGTACTGTGCCACCTTCTTCCTGCTATTAATGCAGCGCTTTCTTCTAAGCTGTGGCTTATCCATCGTAGTGGTATCTTCAGGTCTTCAACTGTCAGTTGTCCAGATTCGGCACCTTCTTTGCTAGCCTATCTGCCATCTCGTTTCCGTCAATGTCCTGGTGGCTGGGAACCCAAAAGATGCGCACCTTCGAAGGGCTGCTTAATGCATCTAATGCTTCTCTGCTTGCCAGTACACTTTCGGAGCTGATGACATAGGATTGCATAGATTTGATAGCCGCCTGACTGTCGACAAAGATGTTGACCCGATTCTTGTTGAGCGTTGTCGCAACTTCTGCAGCCTTCTTTATAGCGAAGACCTCCGCTTGGAAGATGCTGCAGTAGTCGGGCAACTTGTACGATACTTGAATGAGCGGATCTGCACAGTAGACCGCGGCGCCCACGCCGGTTTCCATTTTGGATCCGTCCGTAAATAGCTTTGTTGCGTTTTCGTCCATGCCGATTTTCCAATCTTCATGTCCCATTAGAGCGGGCGTTCTTGAGAAGTTGTTTATTGGGGTCACATAGTCCGTGCTATTGAGTGACTCTCCTCCTACTTCACTGTGCCCATAGTTTGCGAGGGCCATATTTCCTGTATGGTATTGCTTGCAACTGGAAAAACTCCTATATATACTTACCTGATATATATATATATAATTACACGTCCGTGGTTTAAGGTTTTCAAAAAAATATATTTTTATTAGAACCAAATAACTTAAGCGGTACGCGGAGACAATTCGTGTCTTACAATTGAAGGTGGAATATAATCTGAATCTAAGCTACGAACTGGACGCTTAGCAAACCCTTGGCTGAGTCTTATTTACTTCTATATTGAGCGTACATAAGGCTCTCTTTTATGTTTATGCACTCTCTTGAGTGGATTGCGCATGGGAACGGATCAGCCGAGAATTTGAGCTGCGTTAGCAGTTTTGACCCTTTCGTGGGAATGTTTACAATTGATCAGAGTAGGCTGATTTGTTATTGTCGCCGAATTTGGGACTGCGGATGTTTATGTCTAAGCAGGCTGGAATGGGTTCTGATGCAATACATAAATATTTGACTTATATGCTAAGTACAAGTGGCAATTTGATGTTTGTACGTGTTATTGGTTGTGAGTGTGTGTGAGTGTGTATGTGTGGTCAAGTGGTGCACTATGGTACATATGTTACTTCCCCATCCTTAAAAAATTAGCTTGCCCTCAGGCGGATAAACTAGGATACAATATAGGATTTATATTATTATCATTTGCTACTACGTCATTGTTTACAATATTTGGTGTTTCTGTAGGAGTGGGAACTTGTTTTTTGAATTTAATTATAATTTTCTTAGGTGTACTCTTATATTTGTAGATAAAATATAATGTTATTATTATAATTAATACAATTATTGACGTTATTAATATTGTTTGAAAAGTATTTTTTGTTTTTGTTTCAAAAATTTCTTTAGCTTGAATGTATTGTAATGTATCTAGTTTTGTTACATTATTGTTCACATAAACTGTTTGTGTATAATCAAGTATTGTATTAGATATTAAAATATCGTCAACTTGAATTGAACAATTAGAAGCTTTAATTAAATTATCTCCCTCTATTATTATTTCCTGATTTATACAATTTTGGTTAAGTACAGTTTTTGGTAATTTCCATGTTAATAAAATATTAGGTTCGACATAACTGATTTCTGTATTTTTGTGGGTTTTTGTGTATCTACATTCTGTATTTGCTTGATTGAGAATACCTGTTATACATTTGTTAAGTACTGCTTTTTTTGAAGATGCTAAGAAAGTTTTATTGTCTTGAACAAAATATTTGTCGTTTATATTTTCCATTAGGATATTTCTGTTGCTATCGGGATACGGTACTATTGTGAAAATTGGTGTTTTTATAATATCTTTCGGGATATGGGAAATTAAAAGAATTTCATTTGTGTCAGTTTTTAACCAAGTTGAAGTTTTAATATTTAGAACTTTTTCGGAGTTTATATTTGTTAAATAGTCATGTTTTAATAATTTGGGGTTAAATATGCCAAGTCTCGTCAACTGCATTCCTAGTTCAATATCTTCTATATACTCTGTAAACTGTTGTAAGTTGAATAACAACATGTTAAGTCGCTGGTCTCCTTCATGTATTGTGCTTAAAAAATTTATTATTTCTATTCCTTTGTTTACTTCTTTTATTACTTCATTGAGTTCGTTATTTTGTACGGTATTTTCTGACAAATTCTGAATTTTTTGCTCTAACTCTTCTTTATCTGTTTGATCTAATGTTCCAAAAAGGTATTTGTATGTTGTGCCCATAAAATTAACTAAGCCGCGTTTGCTGCGCTTAACTATTCTAATGCCATTCATTTCTCTTATTAATTTCTCTACTAAATATTGAACTTGGGATACATTTTCGTATTCTTGTGATTGTTTAATTATATTATTATACATTTGTTCTGTTTTTGTTATGTTCACAGTTAAGCAATGATATTCATAATTGATGGGTAAACTTATTGACCCAGTATTAAAGATTAGGTAACCATTTTTGGCTTGAATTGGGTTGACTCGCTACCCTTTCCCGGTGGGTGTAGGGTGAAAAAAGTAAAACGCGAAAGCCCGGAAAGCCCCCCCGCCACCCCCTGTCGGAGGCACCGCCGCAGACCCGGAGGGAAAGGGGGCGGGTTTTGTGTGCAGGTTCTGTTATCGATGTCATCAGAAATAATCGAGAGGTTTAGGAACGGAAAAAAAAGAAAGGGACTGGCATAGGGAGGCCAAAATGAGCCGACGGACTATCCCTAACACATGAACGAGTCGGAAAGCCAGATGGGATGCTCTCCTTCTTCACCCACCCAACCGTGTAGCATGAGTATTTAAATCTCCCATACTACCCATTTGGCTGTTGTGCTACCCTTCCCTAGTGCCTCAAAAGAAAATTTATTCCATTTTAATCATATTTAATATCAACCTTATTTCGGTAATTTATCAGCTTCATGCTGCATGACTGTAAAATACTACTGCAATAGTGTTCCCTTATTCTAATAGATTCATTTTTCTTATCTTCTTAATCTAAATCATGGTTCTGTACGATACTTATTATTTCATTCGATATCTAGGTCTGTCCGATAGTTACTTTAATTCGATATATTTAAATCTTTCCGATATTTACTTTAATTCGATATATTTAAATGTATCCGATATTTACTTTAATTCGAAATATTTAAATGTATCCGATATTTACTTTAATTCGAAATATTTAAGTCTGTCCGATAGTTTTTTTTAATTCGATATATTTAAGTCTGTCCGATATTTATGTCATTTAAATATTTAAGTCTGTCCGATAGTTTTTTTTAATTCGATATATTTAAGTCTGTCCGATATTTATGTCATTTAAATATTTAAGTCTGTCCGATAGTTACTTTATATGATAGTTATATCCATACGATACTCAGGGTATATTCGATATTTGTTTCTTTTGTGGATTGCGATATTTGTTTATTATTATTTTGCGACTCACCCGTGATCCGTAGGGGCCCCGACGAAACAGCTGTTAGGGTATAAAACTAATAACGCTTGCAAAAATAATGTAAACAATCAATCATGCCACAATATCGAGACTCTTTGTCCTATATTTATTACTCCTGACTATCATACACTTTCCCTATGGTATTTACATTTGTTATGATATTTGAAAATATGAATGTCAGTGTACGTGTGAGTATGAATGAGTGTGTATGAGTTAAGAACCAAAATAGAAGAACCGAAAAATAATCAAATAAGAATTTACAAAAAGGAAATGAAAATCAAAAGAAAATTTAAATAATAAACAAGGAACTAAAAATGAAAATATAACCGAATTTAAATCAAAAGAAATGATAATTTTAAATAAAAATACTAAGTATTGAAAATTAATAAGGTGTGAATGATTGTATATGGCTGGTGTGATTGATTGTTAAAGTGTGAGGGTATGTGTTGTGTGTGTGTGTTCACACGTGCAAGTGGGGAGGGGTGTAGCCACGTGTGAGGTTAAATCCCATAAATGTGAGTGAAGCGCTCCTTAGGTCCGTCCGAATGTGAAAAGGTCCTATGTAGATTCGTGGGGGGGTGTGTTAATTGTCCCTGGGTTGATCCTTGGCGACAATGCCAGCTCGGGCAACGCTCACTGAGCCGTCGAGCAACTGCCACTAGGTGGTCTTTGATCTATATAGGCAAGAGGGGGGTAAAGCACGTGTCACCTTTCGTTCAGCCAAGTCGAAAATTTTCATTGACTCACCGAAGAAATATCACTGCTCCTTGCAGTAGCGCATAGGTGCAGCAGCGTCAACGCGCAGTTGCAAAAACCTAAACGCGCCGCAGCACTGGTGTATGCGCGCCGTTGCGCACGTGTCCGAAGCAGCAAGAGCGTATGGACGCAGTAGCGCTAGGGCTCCGCTGGCTGGACTAGTCGCAACGCAAAGGTATTTGCACACGCAGACACGCAGCAGCAAGAAAGTATGGGCGCAGTCGCGCTAGGGCTCCGCTGGCTGGACTAGTCGCAACGCAAAGGTATTTGCACAAGCAGACACGCGCTAGGGCTCCGCTGGGCAACTCGTGCGGTACACTGCAGAAAATACCAACAAAAATATGAGTACCTATTTGGAATTGGTAATCCCATACTCACATTGCAAACACCAGTCACACACCAAAAGTATCGGGAACTTATATTCCAATTTAAGCTTTTTCGCACAATTATTATTTTTCTTTGCGCCAAAAACGTGACGCTCGATACCGCTCTTCTTTTTCCTATTGAGCAATCGAGAACGATACATCGCTGTGGCGTAATCGATGTGTCGCCGATGTATCGAATTAGCCAACACTGATCGCGCAGAATTGCGAAACGGTCATTGAGTTGCATATGCTAATTATCGAATTCGTTATGGCGCAACAAAATTCAAATTCAAATTCAAATTTGAAATCTTGACCAAAATAGGGAATAAAATCAAACTTTTCTACACGAGCCTCACAGCACAAGTTTAATTCCGGGTCACTGGCCTGGAATTAAAGTTGAAGAGAATCAAGGGGCGTGTAGAGCTTTCGATCAGAGCTCAAGCACTCGGAAACGGGTTATTGGAGCGAAGACTAAAGCCACAAATCCTTGGCGTGAAATTGACCCAGTTCTTTCCCCGACAAATCTTCCACCAAATACAACGTATTGCCGATCTTTTCCTTAATGCGCACCTTAGTCCCTACGGGAGCTAACTTTGCATTAAAATTAGCAGCAGCGTTGCTTAAGGCGAAGTGGCGCTTGATCACTATCTGGCCCACATCAAAGGTGCGAGGCTTAGCTCTTAAATCATAGCTATGTTTGTTCCGCTCGTATGCCTTGAGGAAATTTGCGTCAATCTTTGACCGAATCAGCTCGATCTGGTCTGCTCTTGGCACATTTGCACTAGAATCGCCAAGCATGCTGAGATTCTTCAGCACTTGGTAGTCGCTTCCATGCGAAATCATGTGCTGTCCGAAGACTACGAAGTACGGCGACATGCCCAGAGATTGATGCCATGACTTGCGTAACGAACAGTTAATGTAGCTAATAACCACATCCCACTCCCGTTGGTCACCCTGCACATATGCTCTAAGTGCGGCGTTAATAGATCGATTGACTCGTTCGGCAGCGTTTGACTGAGGAGCATATGCACCCGTAAAGACGTGTCGAACTCCGTATTTCGAAAGGAAAGTCGTGAACTCATGGCTTTTAAACTGAGTGCCATTATCGCTCACGACTACCTCTGGAACTCCGAAGCACGAAAAGACTTCCTCCTGCAGAACGTCTACTACCACCTTCGTTGTGAATTTCCGAACCGCCTTCAGGAACGTAAATTTGGAGAAATGATCTAGGATGATGAAAATCCCTATGTTCCCCTTCTTCGAACGCGGAAACGGACCGATAAAGTCGATATAGAGACGCTGGAACGGTCGTTCAGTGACTACTCGAGCACCCATTGGAGGCTTGAGTGCACTGGTCGGGTACTTCGTCGTCTGACAAACCTCGCAGTTCCGGATATAGTCTCTGACGTTCACCACCATGCCTGGCCAGAAGAGTCTTCGGCGGATCTGCTCAACGCACTTAGCCATGCCACAATGGGCAGAAGTAGGCTGGTCGTGTGCGGATCTGATCACGCCTTCCCGCAGGGATTCCGGAACAAACAGCTTCCAGCTGTCATCTGAACTGACATCTCCACCAGCGAACTCCGTACGGTGATAGATGTAGTCATCTATTACCTTAAAATCCGGAAGGTTGGCCGTTAGGAACTTTGTTCTCAACGAACAGTATTCCTCGGACTTGAATGCCTTTGAACTGAGGTCGATCTCGGGAAGAATTTCGCAATCTAACGCGCACAAATCATCCGTATTCTCAAAAGATCGTGACAATGCGTCAGCGACGACATTTTCGCTACCTTTGCGATGTTCAATGTCGAAGGAGAACCCTTGCAGCTTGATCGCCCAACGAGCAAGCCTACCACTGAGATCTGACTGATTCATCAACCAACGCAGACTAGCATGATCTGTCACCACCTTAAACGGATGACCCTCGATGTACATGCGGAACTTCTTAATGGCCAGAACTACCGCCAAGCACTCTAGCTCTGTCACTGTGTAGTTGCGTTGAGCCTTATTCAGCTTCTTGGACATATAAGCTATCGGACGCTCACAGCCAGACTCATCGCACTGCGCCAAGACTGCACCAACACCATGCAAAGAAGCATCACACTGCAGTACAAATGGTTTATTATAGTCCGGATGAACTAAGAACGAGGCGGAACACAGTTTGTTTTTAATATTATCGAAGGCTTCCTGCGCTCGGTCATTCCATAAAAACGCCTTGCCCTTCAGAAGCTCTGTCAGCGAGAAAATCACAGCGGAATAGTTTGAAAGGAAACGCTGATACCAACCCGTCATCCCTAGAAATCTGCGAAGCTGTTTTTGCGTCTTTGGAACAGGGAACTCGTTCACAGCGCGAACCTTGTCGGGATTGACTTGGAGTGTGCCCTCGCCCACGATGAATCCTAGGTAATCAACCTTCCTGAGGCAAAACTGACTCTTCTGGACGTTAATGGTCAGTCCAGCCTTACGCAATTGAGTCGCAACCTCCGTCAAATGAATGAGATGCTCCTCAAAACTAGAGGAAAGCACCAGGAGATCATCCAAATAGACTAACACGTGCGACTTCAGTCGGTAAGGAATCACCATGTCCATCAGGCGACTCATCGTCTGCGGAGCGTTGGTCAATCCGAAAGGCATTCGTTTGAACTGGTACAAGGGTCGATTAGGTACCGTAAAAGCTGTCTTCGCGCGGGAAACCTGATCCAAGCAAATCTGCCAAAATGCATCCTTCAGATCTACCTTGGTGATGCAGTGCACTGGAGGGAGCCTGCTCAGGAGCCCATCCATGATCGGAATAGGATACGCATCCCTGACAGTCACTGCGTTCAGCTTCCGTGCATCCAAACAGAACCTAACCTTGCCAGGTTTGATGTGCAAAGTCACTGGAGAAGACCATGGCGAGTTAGGAGCTTCCTCGATCACATCCATATCCAGCATCTTATCAATCTCAGCACACAGGAGACTTTCCTTCGCCGGGGACAACGGATAAAACCTCTGTTTTATCGGCTTAGCATCTGCAGTGTCGATATTATGCTGGATGAGTGTCGTCAACCCTAAACCATTCTTCTCGAAGGAAGGAAAAACGTTTATTACCGCATCCAATTGGGCCTTCTGACAGCGGGTCAGATCTAGCTCAAGTGAATCGGGTTCAGTCTGGCAAAGGATCTCATTAATGGAGTTTGCGGGAACAATCGAAATATCAAATAGTTTCCAAAAGTCCATTCCACAAATGACATCCTGTTTTATGGCTGGAACGACTAAAAATTCGAATGTCTTTTCTACACCATTGTACGTCAGGGGAACCGAAATTAGACCTGCTACCACCTGTGTCTGTCCGTCCGCGGTATGGACTACCCCTCTCGTTTTGTGAGATACGAGACCCTCGTCGACGAATTCTTGCGCTAGCTTGCCACCAATGACACTCTTGTTGGCTCCACTATCGAGGAGAGCAAGATAAGCTTTGCTTTGAATGTTAATTTGGGTGAAAGGACGTATGTCACCGCTCTGATGGACAATTGAGGAGATGGTGTACCGTTTTAGGGTCCTTATGCGTCGCCAAAATTCACGCATACGGGTTGCAGATCGAGATCTAGTTGAAATGGTAGCGTCTACGTTGAATATTTCAGCTCTCCGCTTCAAATACTCTTGCAAACGTACGTGATAAGGTTTGAAAGGCTGGGAAACAGTAAAATCAGGGGTTATGGTCAAGCTGGGAGGATTGAGGATAGTAGGAGAAACCGAGACTAACGACGGACGTCGCCCCTCTGAAAGCGGCGGACATCCTGTGTCGAGTTTTCCGACTTTGTCTTGCATTTCTCACAGTTTGGTTTATAGACGTCTACGGCCCCACAACCGTAACAAAACACACGTCTGGGTTGAAGACAATCATGATAGCGGTGTCCTGGTTCTTCGCAATTCCAACATTTGGAATTGTCGGACGAGCGTATTGCGCAGACCACTGCTTCCTGTGCTTCCTCTGTCTCCGAGTCGGATTTCTCTTCAGCTTGAAGAGAATTCACGAAACTCCGCTTAAGAGCAGATCGATACTGAGGACGAATGCTGCGGACAAACTCTTCATGTCTATGGCATTCCCTACGCAAACTGGCTAAGTCAGAGGTGTCTATGTGCAACAACTCATGCTGCAACTCAGCGCGCAAGTTGTAGCGAACCTCCACTGCAATCTCGCTATCCAACATAGGTTCCCTCAAGGAATCAGCGATAGAGAGCATGGCATCCAAGAACTCATCGAAGCTCTCGTTGCTACCCTGCTTACGACGGCGCATCGCATCCTTGATGTCCCTGTCGGTCCTCTGGTCCTGGTACCGTTCCTGCAGGCGACTGCATAATTCGTACCAGTCCAGGTCTCTAACTGTACGATGCACTCTCCAGTAGAATGAAAGAGCTGGCCCCGAGAACAAGAGATGAGCAAACTGAGAGAGTAACCCGAAATTCCCGTTAAGACTCTGAGATGTCATGCAATTGACTCGGAAGATAAAATCTTCGAGTGGAAGGTCGTTCGGTGATCCGGTGAATTTGATGCGCCAGTTAGAAATGGTGTTCGAGATCCTATCTGGACGATCAACCACCGAATTGTTCGGAGTAACCCGAACACCGGAGGGTCTTCCGCCGAAACTATCCTCGCGCCTCGTCGCGTTACTCGCACGGCGCAAAGACGGTGAAACATCGCTCTCATCCTCGTAGTGATGATCGTCTCGAGTTTCTCGAGCGGAAGGGGGCAATCTCAAATTGCGCAAAGCTGACGTGATTTGCTCTGAAATCATGGTCGACATACTGTCCCGATATCTGTCCATGGAATTAAATATTAGCCGATTAATTCGGTCTTCCGAAGCCACAGTAGACTCCGGAGCCTTCGGTTCACGACGAGGATTTCCTCGGGTTATCTTTGCACCCGAATGAGGAGTGCCACGCCCCTGGGAACGCGTTTGCATACGACCCTTTGGAACAGCTCCCGTAGATGGAACATACGATGGCTCGCTCGGTGGATTTGACACAACCCTTCTCTCTACTGCTGCATTCAGTATGGCTTTGGAACACTGATGACGGCAAATTGGACAAGTTTCGTTGGAGTCGAGCCAGCTGGATAGACACGCTTTATGAAACTGATGTCTACATTGAGTTTCGATAATCTCCGTATCCTTGCTGGTGTCATTGCAGATGGTACACACCACTGCAATGTGCAGGAGACTATCCAACCTCTCGGAACTCCGTCTAACAGCCATTTACAAGGTTACTAAATTAAATCAGACTCAAATGCAATACACGATATTATGCGGTATATTTTTGCGGTAAATTATCAATAGCGGAAAAATAGAGGGCTTACCTAAGGTTAGGTAACACAACAGCGTTTTGTGATTTGATCATGTGCCAGAGATAGCTCGTAGTCGGTAACTACTATAAAAAAATAACTATGGATGTCTAGTCGAATGACGAGGATCGTGCCGAATCATCCAGCGCGAACAATCTCAGCCATAACGAGTCGAGATGTTTGTTCGATGGAGTTAGGATGTGGTATCGAACCGAATGGAACCAATTCGATAGTTCCACAACCCAAATTCTGCCAACGAACGCCACTGATAACCTCCTATAGAGAATGTTATCGAGCTGGGATAGCCATACGCAATCGGTCTGACTCCGATGATGACCAGAACAGTCAGCTGTTCCGGATTGCATACGACTATCGGCTGAATCTAAACGAAAAATTGGATGGATTTTGGGATCCTAAGGGAAAGATGAGGAGGAGGAAAGGGGTATGAGGAATGAAAGGGTATAGCCGAATGGAGCTTCTTCTCGGGCCCCACGTTGGGCGCCAAATTCTGTAACGACCGAAGTCCAGTAACGTCCCCTGCACACCCTGTCTGAGGTACAGCCGGCTAAGCTCAGGGAAAATGGGCGGGGTTTTGTGTGCAGGTTCAGTTATCGATGTCATCAGAAATAATCGACAGGTTTAGGAACGGAAAAAAAGAAAGGGACTGGCATAGGGAGGCCAAAATGAGCCGACGGACTATCCCTAACACATGAACGAGTCGGAAAGCCAGATGGGATGCTCTCCTTCTTCACCCACCCAACCGTGTAGCATGAGTATTTAAATCTCCCATACTACCCATTTGGCTGTTGTGCTACCCTTCCCTAGTGCCTCAAAAGAAAATTTATTCCATTTTAATCATATTTAATATCAACCTTATTTCGGTAATTTATCAGCTTCATGCTGCATGACTGCAAAATACTACTGCAATAATGTTCCCTTATTCTAATAGATTCATTTTTCTTATCTTCTTAATCTAAATCATGGTTCTGTACGATACCTATTATTTCATTCGATATCTAGGTCTGTCCGATAATTACTTTAATTCGATATATTTAAATCTGTCCGATATTTACTTTATTTCGATATATTTAAATGTATCCGATATTTACTTTAATTCGATATATTTAAATGTATCCGATATTTACTTTAATTCGAAATATTTAAGTCTGTCCGATATTTAGTTTAATTCGATATATTTAAGTCTGTCCGATATTTATGTCATTTAAATATTTAAGTCTGTCCGATAGTTATTTTAATTCGATATATTTAAGTCTGTCCGATATTTATGTCATTTAAATATTTAAGTCTGTCCGATAGTTACTTTATATGATAGTTATATCCATACGATACTCAGGGTATATTCGATATTTGTTTCTTTTGTGGATTGCGATATTTGTTTATTATTATTTTGCGACTCACCCGTGATCCGTAGGGGCCCCGACGAAACAGCTGTTAGGGTATAAAACTAATAACGCTTGCAAAAATAATGTAAACAATCAATCATGCCACAATATCGAGACTCTTTGTCCTATATTTATTACTCCTGACTATCATACACTTTCCCTATGGTATTTACATTTGTTATGATATTTGAAAATATGAATGTCAGTGTACGTGTGAGTATGAATGAGTGTGTATGAGTTAAGAACCAAAATAGAAGAACCGAAAAATAATCAAATAAGAATTTACAAAAAAGGAAATGAAAATCAAAAGAAAATTTAAATAATAAACAAGAAACTAAAAATGAAAATGAAAATATAATCGAATTTAAATCAAAAGAACTGATAATTTTAAATAAAAATACTAAGTATTGAAAATTAATAAGGTGTGAATGATTGTATATGGCTGGTGTGATTGATTGTTAAAGTGTGAGGGTATGTGTTGTGTGTGTGTGTTCACACGTGCAAGTGGGGAGGGGTGTAGCCACGTGTGAGGTTAAATCCCATAAATGTGAGTGAAGCGCTCCTTAGGTCCGTCCGAATGTGAAAAGGTCCTATGTAGATTCGTGGGGGTGTGTTAATTGTCCCTGGGTTGATCCTTGGCGACAATGCCAGCTCGGGCAACGCTCACTGAGCCGTCGAGCAACTGCCACTAGGTGGTCTTTGATCTATATAGGCAAGAGGGGGGTAAAGCACGTGTCACCTTTCGTTCAGCCAAGTCGAAAATTTTCATTGACTCACCGAAGAAATATCACTGCTCCTTGCAGTAGCGCATAGGTGCAGCAGCGTCAACGCGCAGTTGCAAAAACCTAAACGCGCCGCAGCACTGGTGTATGCGCGCCGTTGCGCACGTGTCCGAAGCAGCAAGAGCGTATGGACGCAGTAGCGCTAGGGCTCCGCTGGCTGGACTAGTCGCAACGCAAAGGTATTTGCACACGCAGACACGCAGCAGCAAGAAAGTATGGGCGCAGTCGCGCTAGGGCTCCGCTGGCTGGACTAGTCGCAACGCAAAGGTATTTGCACAAGCAGACACGCGCTAGGGCTCCGCTGGGCAACTCGTGCGGTACACTGCAGAAAATACCAACAAAAATATGAGTACCTATTTGGAATTGGTAATCCCATACTCACATTGCAAACACCAGTCACACACCAAAAGTATCGGGAACTTATATTCCAATTTAAGCTTTTTCGCACAATTATTATTTTTCTTTGCGCCAAAAACGTGACGCTCGATACCGCTCTTCTTTTTCCTATTGAGCAATCGAGAACGATACATCGCTGTGGCGTAATCGATGTGTCGCCGATGTATCGAATTAGCCAACACTGATCGCGCAGAATTGCGAAACGGTCATTGAGTTGCATATGCTAATTATCGAATTCGTTATGGCGCAACAAAATTCAAATTCAAATTCAAATTTGAAATCTTGACCAAAATAGGGAATAAAATCAAACTTTTCTACACGAGCACAAAAAAAATAAATATAATAATAAAAAATTATTTTTATTTATTTTTTTTTTTTTTTTTTTTTTTTTTTTTTTTTTTTTTTTTTTTTTTTTTTTTTTTTTTTTTTTTTTTTTTTTTTTTTTTTTTTTTTTTTTTTTTTTTTTTTTTTTTTTTTTTTTCCTTTTTTTTTTTTTTTTTTTTTTTTTTTTTTTTTTTTTTTTTTTTTTTTTTTTTTTTTTTTTTTTTTTTTTTTTTAGTTTTTAGCTTGGGTTTTTTATCTATTTTTTATTTTTTTTTTTTTCTTTTTAGGTTTTTTTTTTTTTTTTTTTTTTTTTTTTTTTTTTTTTTTTTTTGGGTTTTTTGTTTATGTATAAATTTATTTTTGGGTTTTTTTTTTTTTTTTTTTTTTTTTTTTTTTTTTTTTTTTTTTTTATTTTTTTTTTTTTAATTTTTTTTTTTTTTTTTTTGGTTTTGTTGGTTTTATTTTTTTTTTTTTTTTTTTTTTTTTTTTTTATATATTTTTTTAAAAAAATTTTTTTTTTTTTGGTTGTTTTTTTTTTTTTTGCGTCCTTTTTTTTTTAAAAAATTTAAAAAATGGGGACAAAAAAATGGATTTTTTTTTTTGCTTTGTTTTTTATTGGTTTCCCCATATTGGGAAAGACTGAGAGTATTGCTCGTTTAGCCTCAAGCCAATCTCTGGATTTAATTTCAGTTAAAGAGGCGAACTTTGAATATATATCGATGTAAGATAGAAATTGTCTATTATTAATCATATAAAAGTCCATTACATATTTATCTCTTGGATTGAAAGTTTCAGGAGTTATTTCAAATATTAATTTTGTACTTCTATGCTCAGTTTTTGCTACATTGCAAACTTCGCATTCGTTTATAATATTTTGAATCAATTTTTGGTAGTCAGGATAATAGAAATTTTCTTTGAAAATGGCAATGGTTTTTTCGATACCAGGGTGTAAAAGTTCTTTGTGTTTTTGAAGTATAGTTTCCTTGAATTGAGCATAAGTGTGAATATTGGTAAGCTTTATAGTAGATCTCATTACTTTAGTAATGTTATTTGGACAAATAATATTGACGTAGGCGTTTTGAAAAGTTGTAAAGTCTTGATCATTGTTAAAATAGATGACAGTATTTTTTGTACAGATGTATTCTTTAATAAGCTCTTTTGCATGATCTAATGTCATTTCTTTATAAGTTATGTTTATTATTGTTTTATGAAAATATTTAGTTGTTTTTACTTCGTTTATGTTACCTCTTGTGAATTCTATTTGATTAGTATAGTAGTTAATTGGTCTTTCTGTTATTGTTATGTAATTTTGATTGTCTTCGTGGCTACTATGTATGGTAGCCGCTGTAGTTCGAGTTTCACCGAGAAAGTTTTCGATCTTTACACGAGAAAGTGCATCTGCGACGTGGTTTTCTTTACCTGGTACATATTTAATGTGGTAGTCAAACTCATTTAGTCTGATTTTCCATCTTTGGAGTTTCATGTTTGGTTCTTTGATATTATCAAGCCAAACTAAGGGTCGGTGGTCACTTAGAATTTGAAATTTACGACCAAAAAGGTAGGACCTGAAGTATTTAGTGGCCCAGACAATAGCTAAAAGTTCCTTTTCTATTGCCGAATAATTAAGTTCATGATCATTGAGAGTACGACTAGCGTAACAAATAGGTTTGTGATCCTGTGACAGTACAGCACCTAGAGCAATATTGCTGGCATCTGTAGTCAGTGAGAATGGTTTCTCGAAATTGGGGTAAGTTAGAATTGGATCGGAAATAATGAGAAATTTTAATTTCTCGAAAGCGGATATATAATTTATATCGTTGGAATTTATCTTTGCACCTTTCTTTAAATTTTGGGTCATTGGTTTCGCAATGTTTGCAAAGTTAGGGATAAACTTTCTGTAAAAACCGCAAAGTCCAAGAAACGACTTTATTTGTTTAGGTGTTTTGGGAATCGGAAAATTCTTTATTGCGTTTATTTTTATTGGGTTAGGTTTTATACCTTCAGTTGTTATAATATGTCCTAGAAATTATGTTTTTTTTTTAGAAATTCGCATTTGTCTAATTGCAATTTCAAGTTTGCTTCCTTTAATTTAGCAAATACTTTACGCAGAGACATTAAATGTTCCTCCAATGAAGTGGAAAATACTATAATGTCATCCATGTAAACTAAACAATCTTTGTAGATAAGATCTTCTAACAGATTGTTTACGCAACGTTGAAATGTTGCAGGTGCGTTTTTCAGACCGAATGGCATTCGAGTGTACTCGTAATGTCCGTTTTTGGTAGAAAAAGCTGTTTTTTGTATTGAGTTTTCATCCATTTGGATTTGATGAAAACCTTTTGCTAAATCTATGGTAGTGAAATATTGTGATCTACCGAGTTTATCCAATATTTCATCCATAACTGGAATAGGATATTTATCGTCCACGGTAATTTCGTTTAGCTTGCGATAATCAATGACTATCCTAAACTTTGCTTTACCGGATGCATCACTCTTCTTTGGTACTATCCAAATAGGTGAGCAATAAGGCGAGTTCGATTTTCGAATGATGCCTTGTTCTATCATTTCTTTTATTTGGACTTCGACTTCTTTGTCATGAGCCTGGGGGTATTTGTAAGGTTTTTTGTAAACCGGATCTTCATGTTTAGTATTTATGACATGTTTAACGGTACTTGTGAAGGTCAAATTTTCACCTTCTCTGTACTGAATGTCCCTAAATTCGTGAAGAATTTTAGTCAGAGCACTTATCTCTTCCTTATTTAAATGGTCGAGTCTGAATTCGTTAGATTCTTTTAACTCATTTTCTATTGCGTAATTAATTGCCTCGTCATCAGTAGATGATGGCTCTAAACAGGTCATACAGTCGTTATTGTCTTCTGAGTTTATCTTTCGCTCGCTCTCATAATGCATTAGGAAGTTGTAATTATTTAAATTAACACTTTCTTCACTAAAATTGATTTGAGCATTGGTGTCTTCCAAGAAGTCTCTACCTAGTAACATATCATAATTTTCCGAGAAATTATGGATATAAAAACTTGTTTAGAGGGGCAAAGTTTACTGGGTTTCAAACTTATACTATCGTTTAATGTTACTATACCGTTAATGGTATGAACTTGTAATTTATTGGTTTTAATGGGAAAATTAAAGAAGTTAGATTTTATAAGGTTGATTGTAGATCCGGTATCGATGATACAGCGGAGCTTTATATCATTCATAAGAATATTTATGAACGGGCTTCTTCTTCTTCGTTGTCCGAGGCAATTTGATGAAAATTTTCAGACGTGTCCATTTTTGATTGGCCACTGTAGCTAGGTCTTTGCCTTTTATGTGCCGGATTCGGAGCACTTGAAGAAGCTTGGTTTGTTTGATAATTTGTTGGATTTTGTACCTGTGCCTGGTCTAGTCTCTGTTTGAATTCTTTATATAACTGCTCAATATTCTGATCATTATTTTTATTTTTATTGTTATCATTAGTATTGTTTTGATTTTTGTTCTGGTTATTTGAACTTGACACTTGGTTATAGCTTGGGTTGTAATTGTTACTTTTAGAATTGTTGGTTTGATTATTTTTATTTTGACTGTTTTGTGGTTTTGGACGATCGGACCATACGCTATCATAGCAACCCTCTTGTTGAGCGATTTGCTTCAACTTGCTTACAGTCGTTATGTCGAATCTAGCTAATTGCATATAAAGTCTATCAGGGAGTTTTCTTGTTATCACATCTTTAACGGTGTTATTCATGCCGTTGGTATATATGTGGTTATTGAATGGGTTGTTTTCTAAACCTAGCTTATTCGTTATTACAAAACATTTTTCTTCAAGTTCTTCTATAAACTTACGAATTGATCCAGTAAATGGTGTATTGTAGAGTCGTCTTAAAAGTTCTTCAAAAGGTGTCTGTGTTTTAAATTCCGAAATAAGGGCTTCCTTCAGATCACTCCATGTGTTAGCTGCGCTCACTTGGGACACTCGCTGAGCCTCAGCTCCGATTTGCATCTCGATGGCACTGAATATGATGTGTCCTTGCCGGGCATCAGTTGTTGGGTAGAGGTCACGGATAAACTCTATTCGTCTTATGAATGAGCTTAATTCCGATGTGATACCAGTGAATGTTGGTATTTGTCTTATCTGTCCAAGGGCTTGGTTCAGATGGTTTTCAGACAGAAGTTGAATTTGTTGTAGTTGTGGTTGAATTTGTTGTGGTTGTTGTTGTTGTTGTTGTTGCGCCATTGTAAAGTTTTTATTTTACTCGCTTAGCACGTGTGCTAGGGTTTTATTATACCCTTCGACCATTGAAAATGGTCAAAAAAGGGTATACTAACTTTGTGCAAATGTATGTAACAGGCAGAAGGAGGCGTGGGAGACCCCATAAAGTATATATATTCTTGCTCAGGATCACTAGCCGAGTTGATTGAGCCATGTCCGTCTGTCTGTCTGTCTGTCTGTCTGTCTGTCTGTCTGTCTGTCTGTCTGTCTGTGCACGCACAGATCTCAGCTATTATAAAAGCTAGAGTTACCAAATTTGGCAGGAAGACTCCTGTGTACTATAAGCTGATCAAGTTTATTTCAAATGTTAGGTGCCACGCCCACCGCCCCCGCAAATCAATAATTTAATTTTTGTACTTAATTTGTAAGCTCTGTATAAAAGATACAACTTTCTGACTTTAACATATACTAAGCTGAATAAAAATTCTACGTACACTCTAAATTTCAATCCGATCGGACAATAAACACAGAAGTTATTTAAGAAAGTACGTGCATAAAACCAAGTGCTTGTATCAGCTAACAAGGGAGGCGGGCGAGCGCAAAGCGCGAGCGCCATCTGTCGGCAATAATTTAAATGTATGCACCTTTGTATATGTGTATGAATTTTACAAATTAAACTACACCGGAACATAGGTCGAATGGTATCCCACTGTCGCGTGCCGCGCGACTGTTGCTTTTCTTACTGGTTTTTTATTTGTTTAAGGGTTGGGTTGGTTGATTGTTTGTCGGGTTTGACCTGGGACAACGATCGTCCTTTAGTGGTCTTCACTGCAGCACTTTATGCGGATTTCGCGGATTGTAGCCTTCCTGTAACTTTTAACTAGCTACGCAATTGAAGGTTTTTTTATCACACGCGGTTCTTTGGCGGATACTAATTATCGATTTAACTAATATCCTACCGGCTGCGCCAATTACACGTCCGTGGTTTAAGGTTTTCAAAAAAATATATTTTTATTAGAACCAAATAACTTAAGCGGTACGCGGAGACAATTCGTGTCTTACAATTGAAGGTGGAATATAATCTGAATCTAAGCTACGAACTGGACGCTTAGCAAACCCTTGGCTGAGTCTTATTTACTTCTATATTGAGCGTACATAAGGCTCTCTTTTATGTTTATGCACTCTCTTGAGTGGATTGCGCATGGGAACGGATCAGCCGAGAATTTGAGCTGCGTTAGCAGTTTTGACCCTTTCGTGGGAATGTTTACAATTGATCAGAGTAGGCTGATTTGTTATTGTCGCCGAATTTGGGACTGCGGATGTTTATGTCTAAGCAGGCTGGAATGGGTTCTGATGCAATACATAAATATTTGACTTATATGCTAAGTACAAGTGGCAATTTGATGTTTGTACGTGTTATTGGTTGTGAGTGTGTGTGAGTGTGTATGTGTGGTCAAGTGGTGCACTATGGTACATATGTTACTATATATATGAAAATATATATAGTAATAATTTTTGATGAAGGCTGCTCAGGCTTGCTCGTACTTTTGGTTCCGCAGAACGATCAGTCCGGTATAAGGAATGAGTGGGTAGTAAGCAGAGCCAAGGCTTATATATCCAGGAAACCTTTTTGGCGCATTTTCAAGCCCAAATGACGCTTAATTTTGCCTAGTCATCTTTCCACGGGAAAGCAGTCCACCCCTACTATGTTGGCAATGAAACAATTTTTTTATCGATACCCAATAACATGAAAATCAATTCCTTTTTATTTTTATATTTTTTTATACCCTTCGACCATTGAAAATGGTATACTAATTTTGTGCAAATGTATGTAACAGGCAGAAGGAGGCATGGGAGACCCCACAAAGTATATATATTCTTGCTCAGGATCACAAGCCGAGTCGATTGAGCCATGTCTGTCTGTCTGTCCGTCTGTCTGTGTGAACGCACAGATCTCAGCTATTATAAAAGCTAGAGTTACCAAATTTGGCAGAAAGACTCCTGTGTACTATAAGCTGATCAAGTTTATTTCAAATGTTAGGTGCCACGCCCACCGCCCCCGCAAGTCAATAATTTAATTTTTGAACTTAATTTGTAAGCGCTGTATAAAAGATACAACTTTCTGACTTTAACATATACAAAGCTCATTAAAATATCTACGTATTCTCGAAATTGCAATCCGATCGGCCAATAAACACAGAAGTTATTTAAGAAAGTATGAGCATAAAACCAAGTGCTTGTATCAGTTAACAAGGAAGGCGGGCGAGGGCAAAGCGCGAGCGCCATCTGTCGGAAATAATTTAAAAGCATGTGCATATGTATATGTGTACATACATAGGAACGTAGGTTGAAGGGTATCCCACTGTCGCGTGCAGCGCGACTGTGGCTTTTTTCTATTTTTATTATACTGTCATTGTATACTATTGAAGTAGTCGGCTTCTTCTTTTAGTATAGAAATATCTGCACCTGTGTCAACTGTTAACACATGGTCAAATGCAATGAATATATTTAAACTTAGATTGATTGAATGTACATGAGCTTTATTTATTGCTGTGTATCTGAGGGTTGTTGAGAGTTTCCCGAATTATTTTGGGTTACTCTCACACTAGCATTATCATTATTATTGTTATTATTTCGATTTTGATTGTTGCGGCTTCCTCTATTTGAGTTGCCACGGCCTCTATAATTGTTACCATTATTTTGGTTGCCGTTATTGCCGTAATTGTAATTATTGTTATTGTAACGGTTATTGTAATGGCCATTGCCTCTGCCGCGACCATTACCTCTATAACCTTGGCCTCTGTTAGAGTAACCTCTCTTTGAATACATTACATGATTCACATTTCCGGTTACTCTGGTGCTAGTTCTGTACGCTATGTACGTTATGTACGCACCTATGGCAGCATCCATAGTTGTGCACGTACCTGCTTCTATCACAGTTTTCACACTTTCGTGTTCGGTCTTTTTGATCATAACATCGATGGCATCCCTAGTACTCAATCTATTGGTATGCTCACTTGTTAAACCTTCATCGATATACGAGGCTTCTAGGAGCTTACGTAAATTATCAACTTTGGTCGTTGATAGCTGTTTTGCCTTTTTGTTGTACAGTGGCCTTGATGTTTTGGGATGTCTCCCCAACAATTGAAGTTTGCAATTTGTTAATTCAATTGTAGATTCGCTCAGTACCAGGTTAAGAGTAGAGCCAATCAATTTTGATTTTATAACTTGGACTGCAATGTCCTCAAATGATCCTTTTGCAAGGTCTACTAATTTGATGGTCATAATAAACCTCTGAAGATGGATCTTTTGTCCATCAAACTCTGATACTGCGCTCGACACTTCCCTTATGTAGGCCCTAATTGCGGCTGAATTGTCCGTCATTTTACTTAATTCTACGTCCTGATCTTCTATATTCCCTGAATCTTCCGGCAATTGCAATATTACTGGTATTGTCAGATCGTTCAGGTCTTGTTCTTTGATTTCTAGTTTAGAGTCAGAATCATTGAGCGATTCTGTTGCTTCTTCACTTAGAGTCAAAGGGGAATTTAGAATTGTTAGTATCGATATATTTAAATCGTACCTTTCTTTGATATTTATTGGGTTATTTCTTAGTCTAATCAAAAATTTGGATACTGTTGACCACTGTTTTTTGTCTAGTTTCCCTCTTAGGTTATGTATAAGGGATCTTGCCAAATTTGGTAACTCTAGCTTTTATAATAGCTGAGATCTGTGCGTTCACACAGACAGACAGACCGACAGACGGACATGGCTCAATCGACTCGGCTTGTGATCCTGAGCAAGAATATATATACTTTATGGGGTCTCCGATGCCTCCTTCTGCCTGTTATATACATTTGCACAAAGTTAGTATACCCTTTTTTGACCATTTTCAATGGTCGAAGGGTATAAAAACAAGTCAGGCAAAGCTAGTCGCGGCAAATGGGACGCCTTTAAAAACGTATGGAGAAAGGCGCCTGAAATTATCACTTGGAACGCGGGAGTTTGCATGGACATTCATTTTAGCAGACGTGAACACACCAATTATTGGATCTGATTTTCTCAGCCACTATGACTTATTGGTAGATGTTAAGCGGCAAGCACTTAAGGAGTCGACAACATTGCGGCAAGTCCAAGCGATAACCACAAATGGCACCTTTCAGCAACAGGCCTCTAGCAACGATGTTACCGTACTGTTAAAAGAATTCATGCAACTTTCAGGTCAGAATCACAGCCCTCAACGGTCTTCTTCGAACGTAACGCACGTGATAGAGACGACAGTCCCTGCGGTCTTCTTCGAACGTAACGCACGTGATAGAGACGACGGGCCCTGTGGTCTTCGCTCGTCCACGCAGGCTCACTGGTGACAAACTGGCAGCAGCAAGAAAGGAATTTGCCTACATGGTAGAGCGTAGAATTTGCAGGCCCTTCAAAGAGCAACTGGGCAAGCCCCCTACACATAGTTCGAAAACCAAATGGAGAATGGCGGCCCTGCGGCGATTTCAGAGGATTGAATGCTAAAACAGTTTTGGAATCGCTACCCGATTCCATTTGTGCATGACATCGCAAATTTTTTGTTTAACAAGAAGCTATATTCAGTGATCGATTTGCAACGGGCATATTACAAAATTCCAGTAGAGCCCCAGGATATTCCAAAAACTGCGATAACCACTCCGTTTGGATTATTCGAGTTCTGCTTCATGACATTTGGGCTACGTAATGTCTCACAGACCTACCAACGGTTTATGCACAACGTGTTGCAGGACATGGAATTTGTGTTCGTCTATATAGATGACATACTTATTGCTTCCACGAATTTCGGAGAGCATAAAAAACATTTGCAAATAGTTTTCGAACGAAACAACCTGCTGGCAAACAACCTTACAATCAACGTGAAGAAATGCCAACTTGGTAAAGAAGAGGTACAATTTCTTGGCCACAACTGCGGACGGATTGCTATCGTTGGAATCAAGAGTATCTGCCCTAAGGGAATTTAGGCAGCCTAAAACGGCAAATCAACTGAAGAAATTTTTGGGGATGGTTAATTATTACCGCCCATTCATAGCACATGCAGCATTATGTCGGATAACGCTTGTAGAAGATTAAGTAAGTTATAAATAACATAAACTGTATTAGCATAATCTGTAAATAACATAAACTGTATTAGCATAATCCGTTAATAACATAAATATTGTTTACGGATACACTGATTTGTGCAACCGCCTTACTTCCATTCAAATTAAAAGCAAGGATTTAATATAATAATTAATTATTATTGTGCCGCTGCATTTTTTACATGTGTTGCGAGAAGAGACTTTTACAAGTGGTTTAAGTTTAGACCTAACAGCTGCTAGCATGAGATTTAACAGCTGCTTAACATAAGACTTAACAGCTGCATAGAATATAGATTTTAAAAGCTGATTCTACTCGTATGACAATCTTGAGCGCTTAGATAAAGCAGTGATCTGCCGCGAACATTCTCCCCCCATTGGAAGGGTCAACTTTCAATCGATTTGGTCCTGATTGGGAGCACTGCTATTTTGGCGATGGCTCTCTTTGTCAATCCTGTGGCTGTGCGTATGACTGCTACTCTGACTACGCCGTCGTCTCCAACTATTGTGCTTTCAATTCGGCCGAGAGGCCTTCAACAGCACGATGTTTCCAGGGTGAATGTTTGGCTTGCGAGAGTGCCATTTGCTGCGCTCCTGTAGCGCAGAGAGGTACGAGATACTCCATTTCTGCCAGAAAGTCTGCTGCATGTGGCAGACACGCTGCCAGCGACTGAGGCGATCCATGCTGAGGTGAGTCAGGCTCGGCTCATCGATGTTCGCATTCGCTTTTCCCCAAAGGAAGTGACCTGGTGTGAGGATATCTAGGTCGCTTGGATTTTCTGAAATGGAAAATAGAGGCCTTGACTTCAACATAGCTGAGATTTGACAAATGAGTGTGCGAAGCTCATGAAATGTGAGGGTTGATTTGCCAACGATGCGGTAAAAGTGGTCCTTCGCTGCCTTTACAGCAGCTTCCCATAACCCGCCAAAATGCGGAGATCGTGGTGGAATAAAGTGCCAATTTATTCCGAGACCGAGAGCGTCGTTGACAATTTGCTGGCGCTGAGGTTCACTAATGAAGAGATCCTTAAGCTCAGCTAGCTCGTTTCGACCGCCGACAAAATTTGTTGCGTTGTCCGTCCAAATATCGCGTGGCTTTCCTCGAAGACTGACGAAACGTTTTAGAGCAGCGATGAAAAAAGGTGTCGACAGGTGCTTTTGTTGAGAAGCAAATGAATATTGCTATATAGCATTTTGTAGGCGCACGATTTCTCACTTCTGACTTGGAGAAGAAGGGCCCACAAAAGTCTATGCCGGTTACATAAAACGTAGGGCTTGGTGTTACGCGGGCTGCTGGTAGTGGAGCCATTACTTGCTGCAGTGTGGTAGGTCGAGCGTGAAAGCAACAAATGCATTTGTTGACAACACTAGAGACGGCTTTTAGCCCTCCTATGGGCCAGTAGTGTTGCCTTATGTTTGCAAGTAAGCATTGCGGACCAGCGTGAAGAAATTTGACGTGGTAATGCATGATTATTGACCGCGTCACAGGATGCTGTTTGGGCAATAGGATTGGATGCTTGGCCTCATACTCCAAATATGAGTTGTGCAGCCTTCCTCCAACTCGCATAAGACCTTTAGAGTCATGAATGGTTGCAAAGATTTCAGCGGACTCCTTCCAGACAGCGACTTGCTCTCTCTGGGTGCTTTGTAGTCCTCGACAAAGTGAATCTTCTGGATGCTTCGAATCATGAGATGGGTACCCATTTAATTTTATGCAATGTGATAGAGCCCCTTTGCTTTGGAGAGTCTCTGTTCACGAATCGATGTACATACGCAAATATTCGCTCCAGCTTTGCAAAGGAGTTGTGAAACTTCCAATCAGTTGCGATGTCTTTGTATGACGTAGAAATGAGATCTCTGCTTCGTCGCTCTGGAAGTTCCACTGATGGTACTACAGTTTCCGGCCATTTTGTCATGGGAAGGCGCAAAAAGGAAGGCATAATGCCATAGTTGCGAGTTGATTAGTTCAAGTTGGGTGCATCCTCGCGATAGGATATCTGCTGGGTTCAGTTGCGAAGTGACATGATGCCACGTTATGCCTCTCGTTAGGTCCTGGATTTGCGTTACCCGATTTGCCACAATCACATTGTAGTTGGAAGGGGAGTCGCGCAACCATGCTAACGCTATTGTTGAATCTGTCTAACAAGGATATTCACATTTGAATGAAATGTCCTTTGCGACGATTGATATGAGCTCTGATAGGATAAGTGCAGAAGACAGTTCAAGTTTAGGAATTTTTAATGTTTTTAACTGAGCTACTCTCGACTTTGAGCACAGCAAATGCGTTGAATAGTCTCCATCAACTTCAGATCTCACGTAGATGCATGCTCCATACGCTGCTATACTGGCGTCGCAGAAACCGTGGATTTCATATTTTCCTGCAGGTGCCATGATGAAGCGCTGAAACTTAAGTCTGTGAACAAAGGATAACTGCGATGTTATTTCCGTCCACGCTGAATGAAGATGCTGCGGAAGGCTCTCATCCCAATCGATGTTTTCCTTTCAGAGTGCTTGCATGAACACTTTCATCCTTGTAATGATAGGAGAGATGAGTCCAAATGGGTCGTTGAATTTTGCTAGTGTGTATAATACGCTGCGCTTTGTGGTTGGTCCGTTAGGGATAAAGTCGGTGAAATTGAAAAGCAGGAAGTCAGATGCGGGGTCCCAGGCTACACCGAGCGCCTTGGGAATACTTGTGCCGTCGTGAAACTGCATAAGCTTTTCGCAATCAGTTTCGGCTTCACCCTCAAGAGCGGTAGACTCATTCGAGCACCATTTCCTTATTGGAAATAGTCCTCTGGCGAGCAACTGCTTGACTTGATGTCGAATTTCCGTCGCTTCCTTGATGGAGTCACCACCTGAAATCTTTTCCACGTAGAAATCTTTTCGGACGATCCTTGCGGCAAGCGGAAATGACGGTTCCTCATCGTAGATCAGCTGATGCATGGCGCGAATTGCTAATTGTTACGTGCGTAACTGTATTCAGGGTGTACACGTTTATTGATTCGTCGGGATTGTTGTGCCACAGAATGCATTGCAGGTGTTGATCTGGTGGCGAAATACGCACGCAACGATACATCTTGGAAATATCTCCACACATAGCAACCTTGAAGAAACGAAATCTGATCAGTATGTCATAAGCTTGGATTGAATGGATGGGCCAGCAAATAAAAGGTCATTAAGAGATGCGCCAGTTGTAGTTTTTGATGATCCGTCAACGATGAGGCAAATAAAATCGCGGTCCGTTATGATGGCTGGAGGCTAATGACATGTGTCCTAGGTCGATGTATTTCAAGAATAAGTTTTCACAAATCATGTCTTCCTCCGTGCTGCTCGACTGCTGCGTTCGACGACAGAGAAGCTTTTCCTATTGATTTTCGTGTGGCCAGTTGCAATTGGTTGGCCAGTCGACTGTTGACGAAATTCAGTTGTGATGCTGAATCGAGTAAGGCACGACATGGTATAAAGGTACCCGCTCTGTTTTTGATGTTTATGATGGCTGTGGGCAACAATACGTAGTCAGCTGACTGCTTTTCTGTGGGCTCAGGTGCGAAGTTCGAGCCTGTTGTGATTAGCGTTTGCTGTCGCTGAATTGTTCCATGCTGAGCATTGGAAGCATTTAAAGTCGAGGGTATTTGGCCTGTATGCAGCAGGGTGTGATGCTTTTGCTGGCAGTATCTGCAATGTCCAGCTCGACATTGCTGTAAGGCATGACCTTTATGAAGGCAGTTGAAGCATAGATGCATACGCTTAGCTTCATTAAAGCGGAGATAGGAAGATAGGTTGGCAAAACGAGCACATTTAGGTAAGAAGTGATCCTTTGAGTCTCATAAAAGGCATGCGTTTGCGATGCTGCTAGAGGCTACAAGTGAATTTCGACCATTCTTCTTGTGCGCAACCTGTAGGCTGGCTGATTGCAGTATAACACCTTCCATGTTTTCCAGTTTTCGACATCTGCGCTCGATAAGGGACGCCATATTTGACCATTTTTGGATCTTCTCAGATTTGAGAGCCTCTTTCAATATCTCCTGTGAGTGCGTCTAGCTTGCGACTTATTATGTTAATAAGTAGGCCATCTGTGATCTGCTCTTTTGTTGCTATTGTACCGAGAGCTCGAAGGTAAGCGTTGACGTTGTCGCTAAGTGCACGTGGGCTCTGTGCAGATCAACACCTGGCAATCCAAAGATCGATCGTATGTGCCGCTGAAATTGAAGCAACTTGTTATCAAAACGTCTTATAAGTAGTTCTTTTGCCTTTTTGAGTTTGCTTCAGAGGGCGCCAATGACTTGATGGTGTCAATTGCAGCACCTTCCAGACAAGAACGCAGATGTTGTAGCTTTTCAATCTTCCGTAGATCCTCATTGCTACCAACAACTGTGTTCAATATCGAATAGAACTCGGGCCAATCTTCATATTTTCCATTAAATATTGCCAGGTTTCTGTGAACCAGGCGCAGAAGAAGTGTATTTTAAATGTTGGGTGCCACGCCCACCGCCCCCGCTAATCAAAAATTTAATTTTTGAACTCAATTTGTAAGCGTTGTATTAAAGAAAGTATGAGCATAAAACCAAGTGCTTGTGTCTACTAACAAGGGAAACCGGCAAGCGCGAAGTGCGATCGCCATCTATCGAGAATAATTTCAAATCATGTGCATATGCATATGTGTACATACATAGGAACGTAGGTCGAAGGGTATCCCACTGTCGCGTGCCGCGCGACTGTTGCTTTTCTTACTCAGAAAGTTATATCTTTAATACAACGCTTATAAATTGAGTTCAAAAATTAAATTATTGATTTGCGGGGGCGGTGGGCGTGGCACCCAACATTTGAAATAAACTTCATCTGCGCCTGGTACACAGAAACTTTCATGCCAAATTTGGTGTCTCTAGCTCTTATAATAGCTGAGATCTGTGTGTTCATCTGGTCATCCATCCATCCGGACAGACAGACATCCAAACAGACAGACATCGCTCAATCGACTCAGCTAGTAATCCTGAGCAAGAATATATATACTTTATGGGTTCTGCCACGCCTCCTTCTGCCTGTTAAAAACGTTTGCACAAAGTTAGTATACCCTTTTTTGACCATTTTCAATTTTCGAAGGGTATAAAAAAGCATGTCCTCAGGCAATAAATTTATTATATATAATATAGGAGTATTTACTGAGGGTACAATATTGTCTGTTTCAGGACTTATAACAGCTTCGTTTTCTGGTGTTTGATTTTTGAATTTTACAATTTATTTTTGTGGTATAGTCTTATATTTATAAATTAAGTACAATGCTATGATTATAACTATTATGATTAATGCAGTAAGTGTTATTATTTGAAAGACATTATTCGTTTGAGTGTGTTGTTCAATTATTTGTTTTGCCTGATGTAATGGACAGAACATACATTTAAACTTATTGTAGTATGCATACATATTGAATATCTACTGTACCAAGAGTATATAGAGACAGGCAGAAGGAACCCTAGTGCGGCTTATTTATATGGAGGAAAAAATATTCGAAAATTAAAGGTGTCATGGTCTCAAATTGTTTGTTTTGGTGTAAAACTTAAATTTGTAAAGTTTTAGCCCGATCGGATAATGTTGCTCTCATCAACTTTATTTTAGTTTTATATGATAAAATATATTTAAAATATATAAGAATTTATTTTTATTTAATTTTTAATCGATTTCTTACTGCCAAATGGATACTCTTTGACAACTTGTAATAATTTTTGATATTCGAGCTCTTTAGATGTTAATTTCTTGTTATAATCTTGCATTAGTTTTACGCCACTCTCTGCAATATCGTTAACAACTTTTGATTTTCGTACAATCTCAGCATTTTTAAAATCTTCGTGATTATGCCACTTCGATGGATCTATGACTAAAAAAGATTTCGATACATTCAACCGGTCGAAAATCTTAATTTTTATAATTTTTTTGAAAGAAAAGTTGACAAATCTCATACTTTTAAATTCATGCGCTTAACGGAATGTTCATCCTTGTCTGTATCATCCGCAAAGGCTAATAAGCGCTGTGCCATTTCTCGTTTTTCTCCGACAGTAACGTTATCATCGAATAGGGCCAATGTTATATTTTCGTCTGCCAGGTACCATAAATTATTACATGTCTTTTTGAGCACTGCCATTGAAATGCTCTCGTCCACTTCTCTGTAATTGTACATAGCCCGAATAAATTGAAAGTCTCTATTAGGAGCTTCAACGGCCAGCGGGGATCCAAACCACAATTGAACATAAAATTTCACTATAAAAACAGACACATCACTCAAATACTTTTCTTCGTGTTTAGTTAAACGGAAGACTTCTCGAAAAAGGTATAGCTTCAGTGTATAAATTGCCTTAGACATCCAGCGAGCATAATGCATAGGGCCAGTCGGTCGGAAATTATGGCCTTTCGGAACTATTCCCAAAAAGAGAATTGTTAACTCTAATAGTTCGCGGTAGTCATTACGTACATGATATTTTTATACCCTTCGACCATTGAAAATGGTCAAAAAAGGGTATACTAACTTTGTGCAAATGTATGTAACAGGCAGAAGGAGGCATGGGAGACCCCACAAAGTATATATATTCTTGCTCAGGATCACTAGCCGAGTCAATTGAGCCATGTCTGTCTGTCTGTCCGGATGTCCGGATGACCAGATGAACACACAGATCTCAGCTATTATAAGAGCTAGAGACACCAAATTTGGCATGAAGGTTTCTGTGTACCAGACGCAGATGAAGTTTATTTAAAATGTTAGGTGCCACGCCCACCGCCCCCGCAAATCAATAATTTAATTTTTGAACTCAATTAGTAAGCGTTGTATTAAAGATAAAACTTTCTGACTTTAACTTATACTAAGCTGACAGTTATATTTACTTATTCTCTAAATTGCAATCCGATCGGACAATAAACACAAAAGTTATTCAAGAAGGTATGAGCATAAAACCAAGTGCTTGTGTCTACTAACAAGGGAGGCCGGCGAGCGCCATCTATCGAGAGTAATTTCAAATCATGTGCATATGCATATGTGTAAATATTAGGAACGTAGGTCGAATGCTATCCCACTGTCGCGTGCCGCGCGACTGTTGCTTTTCTTACTGGTTATACCCTTCGACCATTGAAAATGGTCAAAAAAGGGTATACTAACTTTGTGCAAATGTATGTAACAGACAAAAGGAGGCGTGGGAGACCCCATAAAGTATATATATTCTTGCTCAGGATCACTAGCCGAGTCGATTGAGCCATGTCCGTCTGTCTGTCCGGATGTCCGGATGTCCGGATGTCCGGATGTCCGTCTGACCAGATGAACACACAGATCTCAGCTATTATAAAGGCTAGAGACACTAAATTTGGAATGAAGGTTCCTATATACTCGGCGCAGATCAAGTTTATTTAAAATGTTGGATGCCACTCCCACCGACCCCGCAAATCACTAATTTAGTTTTTAAACTCGATTCGTAAGCGTCGTAAGAAATATATAACTTTCTGGCTTTGACATATAGTAAGCTGACTATAATATCTATCTTTCCTCCAAATTTCAATCCGATCGAACTATAAACACAAATGCTATTTAAGAAAGTATGAGCATAACACCAAGTTTTTGTGTCATTCAACAAGGGCAGCATGCGAGCGCGAAGCGCGAGCTTCATCTGATTTTTTACTGTCGAGAATAATTTGAAAGCATGTAAATACATACATATGTACATATGTATATGATTGAATGTATGAATTTAACAAATTGCGATATACATACATATGTATGTGAGCTCAAAAACAAGTAATAGTTGTAAGTTATGTAGTATAGCTACGTTTCAAAAAGACACGTGCATGCCAGAATGAAATAAACAGTGCGTTCTTGCATGCTACCTCTCTTTCCGTATTTTGCAAGTTCAATATGATTCCTATTGGATGTTGCTATTTTCTTTTGATTTCAATATTTTGCAATTAGAATTCTAGAACATTGCAGCGGTTATAAGCCCTTGATAAATAATGCATGTTGGAGTGCGACGCCTATACCAACATGTAAACATATCAGCATGTAAGTATGGGCGTCTCACTCCAACATACATCATTGTACGCATGGATGTGTACATCCAATTAGAATTGGCATTGCTGTTGTTTACGAACGAAAGACAAGTAAGTAGTGAGAGAATCAATGCCATTGCTATTCTCCTTTTTGTAAACAAACTGCCGCCAGTTGCCGTTTGCCTGTTCTCCTGTTCTAAACATACTGCCAGCCGTTAGTTTTGCTCACGCATTCATTTGCATTACTGCATTAATGTTAATTATGTTAACAATGTTAATTTGCCATGTACGGCGATACCATGTGCCCATCGGCAAAGTTAATAAGACCTATTCAACGATTAAATTATTTTATGAAAAAGCCAAAAACGAAATTTTTACACATGTCGATGATGAGAGCATTAGAACCCTCCGTTATTAGCCTAAGAGTCAGTGACAAAATTCCCAAGCCACTGCATAATTACTTCACTCTTCGGCAAAGTTGCATATCGAAATAAAACCATCCAATTGTGCAAACGGACACGGCCATATTGTAGCATACAACGAATCGAAATTCCTTGTATTCCTGTTGAGCGGATGTTAGGATATTGTTGGGTCGCTAGCACACGCTGGTATCCGGCTCAGATGTGTCGGCAATGGGGGGGTTCAAAAGAAAACCGCAACAACTGTGCTCACGACAATATAAATACAAATAAAAGAAATTCGCGTGCTATATCGCCAGACAACTAACTATGATCAGAAGCACAAAAAGCGAAAAAGAGACAGGTCAGTCAGTCACACAAAACCAAAAAAAATAGAAAAAAGCCACAGTCGCGCTGCACGCGACAGTGGGATACCCTTTGACCTACGTTCCTATGTATGTACACATATACATATGCACATGCTTTTAAATTATTTCCGACAGATGGCGCTCGCGCTTTGCCCTCGCCCGCCTTCCTTGTTAACTGATACAAGCACTTGGTTTTATGCTCATACTTTCTTAAATAACTTCTGTGTTTATTGGCCGATCGGATTGCAATTTCGAGAATACGTAGATATTTTAATGAGCTTTGTATATGTTAAATGCAGAAAGTTGTATCTTTTATACAGCGCTTACAAATTAAGTTCAAAAATTAAATTATTGATTTGCGGGGGCGGTGGGCGTGGCACATAACATTTGAAATAAACTTGATCAGCTTATAGTACACAGGAGTCTTCCTGCCAAATTTGGTAACTCTAGCTTTTATAATAGCTGAGATCTGTGCGTTCACACAGACAGACGGACAGACGGACAGACGGACAGACAGACAGACATGGCTCTATCGACTCGGCTTGTGATCCTGAGCAAGAATATATATAATTTATTGGGTCTCCGACGCCTCCTTCTGCCTGTTACATACATTTGCACAAAGTTAGTATACCCTTTTTTGACCATTTTCAATGGTCGAAGGGTATAAAAAGTAAAGCAGCCTTTTTGGCTCCCTCCAATATTTGGAGAGGCCATATCCCCACCCTTCCATGATCGCTAGGTGCAACTGTATAAGTGGCGATCCATTGTGGCTACCTAACGTTTAGTACATTTCTTCACTTCCGTCGCCCATGACTCCCAGAAACAATAAGGCTTTAGTTAAGATTCATTATAAACTTTATTGCTTAACACTAAAACTCCTATTTAAGGTAAAATTCATTATTACTTTCGTTTTTATTTTACTATTCTAGCTGTACTATTTCGTATTTATTCTTTAGTTAGGAATTTTAAACTACCATATTCATTATGGGTTTTCGTATATTCTGTATATTCAATATTATTTTAATTTTAATATGTAGCACTTAGAAAAGGAATCGATAGATAATGCTCTATCATTTTAGATAAACAAGATATGATTATTTTTCAAGTCCCTATAGATAGGTATGTGTGTGTAAATGGAAATGCATGTGGCTGTAAGAAATAATAATGGATTACTTTATTTATTTAAATGGTTTGAAAGAATACATTTCTTAGCAACCTTTTATTTTAAGTGAAATTAAAAATAATATAAAAAAGGAAAACACTACCATGATAACGGTAGGTATATGTATATATGATTGTCACTTACAATTGTTTGTATCCCACGACGAAAGATCTTTCGTTTTGTAGATGTGTCATATTTATTTGATGTGTTTCTGTTGGTTTTGTGTTTAGTTTTAAATTCACTTATTTAAAATAAAAGTTTTTGGTCGGTGTGGCAATTATGTCCTTTCATTTATAGAGGTCAAATGACATTATAAAGCCATGATATTGATTTTATAATTTATTAAGACACCAAAAGGGGGTACTTAATCAATAGAAAACCAAAGTTATTATTTTTGCACACCACGAGCATTTCGATTAAGACACC